>JAZKJV010007151.1:0-600000 GCA_037367405.1 Ottelia alismoides
TCTCTTACATTGAAAGTGATTAAGGGAATCAACTTTCATTGTTGACATGAGAAGACAACTTTGATATGAAAATTCCTAAATCAAAGTAAATTATATATTTATATATGTTTATGCAAATTTCTTATTTCAGATAATCCTTCTTTAATCCCACTCAATGTTATACTCAATAATAACCGGTAGAATATCATGGATTGGACCCATGATCCAGATATTGTACTTGCAGTTGGACACATAATGTATGTGGTTTCATGTGCAAGTTTCCTCATAATAATGAGGAATGATAATTAAATAGACAATAGGACTAAACCCTAGGGTTTGTATATCTCTATAAGTCTTTATCTCATCGAATGTACTTTTGAAGTGACATGTCGGTAATGATCATCTTTATCAAATAATCCTTATAAAATCTAAGAAAATATTCTGGCATACATATGTGCTCTCGACATTTAATCATGAGTAACATGGTTCTCTGCATCATGCAGAATGGTGGCTCTATAAGAGATGATGTATTCAAATTGTTTGAGTATCTTCCTGAACCAATGTTTTAAGAGTTTAGATGGATGTAGATACGATGAGTGTCATCATTCTACTGTCTATACTCTGATCATTCATGATGCTTCATATTATTCATATTGTATGAATTGAATGAAGCATGTATAAATGTTGAAATGCTCTTATATTAAAATCTTTTGAATTTATCATAAGAGATCATTATCTTAAGCAATGGTTGTTTATAGATGAAGGGAGCACAGTTAAAGCGTGGGTCTGAACCATGTGAGAATGAAAGTCAAAGAGTTGACTATACTTCTGTGACTTCCATATGAAATCCAAAGAGTTGGATAAATGTCAATACTGCAATAAGCTGATGTGTTGATAGTATGACTATCAAATCTATCTAAAATCCTTAGAGAAGGAATCAGATAGTACATCGGAATAATCTACATATAATCATTGAAATTGACTTACTTATTTGATAAGATAAAGTCTAATAAGTGTATCTCAATCTTCTAATGACACTTGCAATTGGTTGCATCTGTATTAGAATATTAGAAATTTGATCTTAAGGTTTAATGGTCATCCATGTTGGAAGTGATGCAATTGTTGCAAGAATTTCCATTGGATCAATAGACTTAATATTTTCAGTGGGAGCCCTTAGTCTTAGAGAATGTCTCTGTGACCTGGATATTAGAATGCACTCATTGTTTATTTCTAAATATTGGGAATAAACATGAATTCTGGAATAAACCCATCATAGAGAGTTATAATGGATATATTTCAGACATTAATATAACATCTAGTAGACTATGCTAAATTAGAAAATTAATGAATGGTTCATTAAGATTTCTAATACTGAAAATTAAACATTTAAAGATCAATAAGAGGATAAAGATCATTTGACAATGATCTGGCATCATGTTTTGGACAAATGTCTGTTGATGAGATCAATGGACAAGTAAGAGATGAAACTATAGAATCTCTAAAATTTCAAAACTTGCAAACTTATGAATATTGTATTCAAAGTAAAATGTACAAACACCCTTCTTTGGGAAAGGTGTAAGATGTCAAGGTATTCCGGATCGCACACATATTGATGTATGTGAATCATCTATATCATAGTAAACATTATGGATATGTGATATCTATTGATGATTAGTTGTGATATGAGATTTCTTCTCTTCACTTAGAAAACTTTGAAATGTTCAAAGATTTCATAATTTTGGTTTAGAACAAATGTTTGAAGGAAGTTGAAATGAATTTGATCTAACCAAGGTAGCATGTACCTATTAGATGAAATCAAGGAATATCTTATGGAGATGTGAATATCATTCCTATCTCAATCCTCCTAATGAACCTTAACTCAATAGAGTCGTAAGGAGATACAATTGATCATGTGTGACATGATTTGATCAATGATTAATCTTAGCATAATTATCTCTTAGTTTCCATGTATATATACATATATGATAGAGACTACATTATATATATCCTTAATAAGGTTCCATGTGATTAAGCTGGAATTTGGCACTGGAGAGTGCTACTTCATTAGGAAAATAAAGGATGGTATTGGATACCTACTTTATGACCTTGAGATTCTTAAAGGATCTCATCTCTGAGAATGTGATTCTTAGAGGATGACTCTCTTGAGAATCAAGATGAACTCATTTAATCTTGAGAAGATAATGAGGTCTTGAAATCGGAAACTAAATAGACAATTAAAGATGAAATATTAATACCTCTTCAAATAAGTTTAAGGATGGATTCCATGTGTCAGTTGAATCTGACAATGATCTAACTTCATGTGATGACGCTTCTGAAGATAATATCATGGAAAGATGGGTGTTAGCAATAAAGTCTAAAGTAGACTTCATATACAAATGTTGTATATAGACACTCAAGGATCCAACTATATGGGTAAGACCCATTATGGTGTAAATGGATCTTCAAGAGAAAGAGAGAACTTGATGAGAAGGTTGAGACCTTCAAAGCACAGTTCGTAGCCATGACCTACACACCGAAGAGAAGACATCGCTTGCAATGAGACTTGCTCTACAGTGACCTTGCTTTAACCCATCAGAATATTGCTAACTATAGATACACAACTTGACTATGACATCTTCATGATGTGAGTCAAGATTGCATTCCTCTATGAATACCTCTCTGAGGATATTCATATGAAGTAGTCCCAGGGATTCATGGTTGAGGAAAGCAAGGTGTGCAAGCTAAAGAACTCCATCTTTGGACTCAAATAAGCTTCTTGTAGTTGGAACATAAGATTTGATAAAATTATAAATGTTATGATTTCAGATAAAATCTTGATGAACCATGTGAAGCTTAGTGGGAGTGCCATTGCGTTCATCATGCTGAATGTAGATGATATTCTAATCATTTAGAATGATATAAGGATGATAATATTAAGTGTTTTATAATCTGGTTGTTCAATACCTCGAGATATGATCTCAAGGATACCTCTTAGATCTTAGTTCTGAAGTTGTTCAGAAGCAAAGAGAGGAGGGTATTTGGACAGTCACACTAATAGTACACCTTGGACATTTCCATTTTATGGAAAATTCAATGAAAGACTTCTTTTCCTCAAAGATATGGTACTGGCCTATCTAAAGGGATAGCACCTCAAAGAGTTGAGGATGTGAATTCAAACTGCTTGCCCTTGTGCATCAGTTCCAAGAAGCCGGGTGTATACTAGATGTGTACAAAAGCCATATGTCTACCATACAGTGGGAGTAGTAAACTGTTACTAATCCTACTATGGTGATAAAACACTTGATTGCAGTAATAACGATATCTTCATAGAAGGCAAAACTTTTGAGATAGTGATCTCAAAGTCTTATCTTCAAGAAATTAAGACTTTATAGATAGTTATCAAAAAGGTCTTAACTACGGATACCTTAGGAGACAGAGATCTCCAGGAATAAAGGTATTCTGATAAGGATTATGGTAATACTGGTTATAATAATTGTTGAGCAGTAGTATCAAGGACGCTATAACTTCTTTGATTGTATTGAGTATTGGTTACATAAGATGCAATATTCGCATTGGATGCGAACACTGTCACTAGGAGATATGCAAGTGTCGTAAAAGGACTTGGCATAGTCTCTTGGGAACAGAGTGACTGATCAGCTTACCTAGCTATTTTCTAAATAGCCTATGATTGTCACATGAGTATGGGATTAAATGATTAGCACATTAATAGCTCTTTGGGATAGTAGGAGATTGTTGGACATGCGAGCCCACGACGAGCCATTATACAATAAATGTTATTGCAAATATCATTCCCTAATCGGAAATGAAGAATAAATAATTTACATAATAGGTCCCTTAGTACAATTAGGGTTATGTACCATGGCCATCTTGATGATCATACAGCTGTTCGTTCAAATATTGAATCATAGAGGGTGGTGCTTGGATGAATATCTAAAGAGTTAAATTGAGTACTCATCAAGCACCATCAAATGGTTGTTAAGAGATGATCTCCAGCCTGAGTAGGAGATGACAATCCTTTCTCAGTTTGGCTGATATCTGACCAACCTCTTGATGCAGGTCCTCTACATAGGAATAAAAATTCGGAGGTTTCAGATTAGTTAGGTCAAAGAGTTGACTTAACGAGATCGAGATAACCAAAGTCCTATATCGTATGCTATCATGATATAAGCACACATCCTCTGACCTGAGACAGATGTGTTACTATATGTCTGAGTATGTACATTTGGCAGACCAATAGGTTGATGACCTAATCAAGGTCTATACACCGGCGTGCTGGTGTGCATATAAGGGCATATGAGTTATACTATCTCTCAAAGGGATCATATAGGTTCATTACTGAATCGGAAGACATGAGCTCACTCATAAGATATTGGGAAGAATTAAATTCCGTGCACGGTCATCTCGCTTTGGAAGCTTGACTGAATTTGTAGGTTTGATATATACTTTTGAAAAGTATATGATCAAGACCTAGGTAGGATATATGATTTTAGAAAGTATATGATCTATACCGACTCCCAATGATTAAATGAGAAACTTAATGATAAAACTCTGAAGTAGAGAATGTGAAATTGATCTTGTACTTCAGGTTTATTCTAAGTCTTCCAGTATGCAAGATGTACAGGTATTTGGAATACCTGAGGGTGATGTGATCATAAACGGTTGTATAACCATGATGCTTCCATTCCTAGGGAGTGATAAACAAGTCTGGACTTTAGTGACTCCTCTCAGTAGAGAAGTAATCTAATCTTAGTCCAGATGTTGGACATTGATCTGAATGTGATTCTGATGCAATGAGAAGATTAGATTTACGATCTTGATTTAATCAAGCATCTATGGGAGGCCCGAGATCTGGATTTGAGATGTGATCTCAATATCTAAGTGACTATACGTGGAACAATACAATCGCCATGTCCTTATCTCCAAGTATTTGTGGAGAAAGCACATTATCTATGAAAAAGTTCATGGATAATTCTATCATTGATATATGTATCCAAGCATTGAGTAAATTGGTAATTAAATGTGATTTAATTATCATGATTAATATGAATGTGATTCATATTATATGGAGAGTTATCATAGATAATTAAATGTGATTTAGATATTAAAAGATGTGAATAATGTGAATGTGAATCATATTATTTGGAAACATGAGAATAGAGATCCAAGATGATTAAATGTGATTTAATTATCATGGATATGAATAATGTGGATAGTACTATCCATATTAATCGTATATATTATAAATGTGATTTATAATATATAAGAGAGAGAAATTTATAATTTACATTTGTTAATTAAATGTTGATGTGAATTGGATTCACATTGGACAATTAATTGAAAATGTAATTCACATTTATTTTGGGTTGTGAATGTGATTCACAATTTTCCAATGGCAAGATTGCAATGTTCACAAAATAATTATGAATTATTTTTGTTCAATAATTTACAACAAGTGTTGTTGTAAATCTTGGAGATTTCAATGGAATAATGTAATCTCATGAGATATCATGAGATTACATGAGATTGTCACCAAATCCCATATTATGGAAGGAGGCGATCTTCATTCCAATATTCTCCATGATTGCTTGATTTTATTTGGGATTGATTTATATTGATTTATCAATATATAATTAATCTAAATTAAATTAATTGTTGTTGGTTTTTACCAACTCAAATCATAGCCATTAAAAGAAACATCAAATCAATGAGAGCCATTAGATTTGTGTTGCCCATGGATTGAGATCCATGGATCCCAAAATATTATAAATAGAAGGACACCCTTTGCTCTTCTCTACACACACAAGAGAACATAATCTCTCTCTCTATTTCTCTCTACACGTCAGCCTCTCTCTTCTTCTCTCATGGCCGTCCACCATGGATGTCCTAGAGAGAGTCTCCATCGTCGTAGCACCGTCGTTATGCTGCCCGATCGTTTGCTCGTGGATTTCCGTCTCCCTTCTGTGTGCCTCGCTCATGAAGAAGACGTAGGATCTCGGTGTGTCGAGATTAGGGATCTGCCGCTTGGATAATCAACATGGATTGCGAGAAGCATGTGATTCTTCCCCGCGCTCGCAAGTGTCTCCTCCATCGGATCGGACTTGAGACATGAGGTCTCTTCGTTTAGAGACTCGATCGCAACCACGCTTCAAGAGGTAACCCTAATACTTGTTTGTGTTTAGATGAAACGATCCGAGAAGTGTTCTTGGATCATGTGGTTTCATCACATGAAAAATTTTAATTTCTGTTGCATTGAACAACTAGTCCGACTAGTCGTTCTTCGTCGTATTCGATACGATGCTCATGCTTCCGAGATGCGCTTAAGGATCTCCCCATACCATTCATAAGGTGTATCACTAATGCGACGGTCCCAATACCCTCTTTCTTTGCTTCTGAACAACTTCAGAACTAAGATCTAAGAGGTACCATTGAGATCATATCCCAAGACATGGAACAACCAGTTATAAAACACTTATTATTATCCATATAACATTTAAATGATTAGGATATTATCTACATTTATCACGACGAACACAATGGCACTCCCACTAAGCTTCACATGGTTCATCATGATTCTATCTGAAATCATAACATTTATAATTTCATTAAATCTTATGTTCCAACTATAAGAAGCTTATATGAGTCCATCGATGGAATTCCTCAGCTTGCACATCTTGCTTTCCTCATCCATGAAGCCATGGGGCTACTTCACGGTGAATATCCTTAAGATGTTTTGATAGAGGAACACAATCTTGGCTCACATCTTGAAAATGCTATAGTCAAGTTATGTAGCTAGGGTTAGCTAAATTCTGATGGATTTAAGCATGGTCATTGAAGAGCAAGTCTCATCGCAAGCGATGTATTTTCTTCGGTGTGTTGCTCATGAGTACGAACCGTGCTTTGAAGGTCTCTACCTTCTCATCAGGTTCCCTCTTTCTCCTGAAGATCCATTTACACGTTAATGGGCCTTACCCATATAGGTGGATCCTCGAGGGTCTATATACAACACTTGTATATGAAGTCTACATTAGACTTTTATTGCTAACATCCATCTTTCCATGTCATGATCCTCAGGAGCTTCATCACATGAAGTCCGATCATTTGTAGACTTAAATGACACATAGAATACATCCTCAAACTTATTTGAAGAAGTATTGTTGTTTCATCTTTAATTATTCTTTTAGTTTCCGATTTCAGGAGCCTCATTATCTTGTCAAGATTAAATGAGTTCCTTTACTTCAGTTTCATCTTAATTCTCAAGAGAGTCATCTCTAAGAATCACATTCTCAGAGATGAGATCTTTTAAGAATCTCAAGATCATAAAGTAGGTACCAATACCATCCTTTATTTTCCAAATGAAGTAGCACTCTCCAGTGCCAGATTCCAGATTACTTGCATGGAACCTTGTTAAGGATATATATTTGTAGTCTCTACTACACATATACCTTGGACACTAATAGATAATTATGATAATATCATCATTGATCATATCATGTCACATATGATCCAATTGTATCTCCCTACAACTCTTATTGAGTTTAGGTTAAATATGAGGAGTGAGATAGAAATGATATTCATATCTCTATAAGGTATTCTATGAATTCATCTAATAGGTACTGACTACCTAGATTAGAATCAAATTCATTTAATATTCCTTCAAACTTTGGTTCTAAACCAAAATTGTGAAATCTATGAACATTTCAAAGGTTCCTAAGTGAAGGATAGAAGAAATCTCATATCACAAATAATCTTCAATAGATATTACATCTCCACAATGTTAATTCTGATATAGATGATTCACATACATCAATATGTATGAGATCTTGAATACCTTGGCATCTTACACCATTCCAAGGAAGGGTGTATTGGACATTTTTACTTTTGAATACAATATCACAAGTATGTAAGATTTCAACCTTTAGACAATCTAAAGTTTCATCTCTTATTGGTCTATTGATCACATTAACAGACAAATGTCTAAGGCTTGATGCCAGATCATTGTCAAATGATCTTCATTCTTCTATTGATCTTCTAAGGTTTAATTTCAGTATTAGAAATGTTAATGAACCATTCATTAATTTTCTAATTTAGTAGAGTCCACTAGATTTTAGATTACAATCTGAAATATCTCCATCATAACTCTTTATGATAGGTCTATTCCAGAACTCATGTTTATTCCCAACATTTAGAAATAAACAATGAATGTATTCTACTATCTAGGTCATAGAGACATTCTCTAAGACCATGGCTCTCCCATTGAAATTAGGAAGTCTATTTATCCAATAGAGGGTTCTTGCAACAATTGCATTAGAATCCATGTGGATGACTATCAAACCTTTAAAATCAAATTTTATAGTCTTCTAATACATATGCAACCAATTGCAAGTGTTATTAGAAGATTGAGATACAGTTATTAGACTTCATCTTATCAAATAAGAAAGTCAATTTCAATGATTATATGTAGATTATTCTGATGCACTATTCGAGTCCTTCTCTAAGGATTCTAGGTAGACTTGATAGTCATACTATCAACACATCAGCTTGTTGCAGTATTGGCATTCATCCAACTCTTTGGATGTCATATGGAAGTCATAGAAGTATAGTCAACTCTTTGACTTTCCTTCTTACATGGGTCAGACCCACGCTTCCATTGCGCTCCCTTCATCTATAAACAACCATTGCTTAAGACTAAGGATCTCTTATGTTGAACTCAAAAAATTCAATGTAAGAGTATTTCAACATTTATATGTGCTTCATTCAATTCATACAATACGAATATTATGAAGTTTCGTGAATGACTAGAGTATAGACATCAGAATGATGACACTCATCACATCTACATACATCTTAAACTCTTAAAACATTGATTCAGGTAGGTATTCAAACATTTTGAATACATCATCTCTTATAGAGCCACCATTCTGCATGATGCAGTGAACCCTGTCATTTATGAATAAAATGTCGAGAGCACATATGCATGCCTTAAACATCTTCTTACATTTTATAGGGATTATTTGACAATTACGATCATCATCGACATGTCACTTCCAAAGTACATTCAATGAGATATCAAGACTATAGAGACATACAAACCCTAGGGTTGTAGTCCTATTGTCTATTTAATTGTCACTCCTCATTATTATGAGGAAACTTGCACATCGCAACCACATACAATATGTGTCCTACTGCAAGTACAATATCTTAATCATGGATCCAATCAATGATATTTTACTGATTATTATTGGGTATAATATTGAGTGGGTTTAATAAAGAATTATCTGAAATAAGAAATTTGCATAAGTGTATATATTTATATATATATATATATATATATATATATATATAGATATTTTACTTCCATTTAGGAATTTTTATATAAAAGTTGTCTTGCCTTGCCAACAAATGAAAGTTCATTCCCTTAATCACTTTCAATGCAAGAGATATACTTACCAATATATCTCAAGCAAGATCTAGGATCTCCTTCCTTATCTTTCTCACATCCCAATAATATGAGAACATGTAACTCAGATAAAAAGAAGTGGGAACACATTCTGTCTTACAAGTTCAACTTGTATCTCCCAATTTGGTCTTTAACACCCAAGCCCACCACCCCTAAGGTGATGTTGACCCGTCATTTATTGAACCAACCGTCAATAGGAATAGTACTCGCTATGCGCAATCCAATATCTCCCCAATAATATGAGGATACGATATTGGGGTCACTACGCATACGACCTTACTCTTTCAAGAAGCAAAGAGCCTGATCCAGATGCGCTTGCATACAGGAGTTGTCACTCCGGACAGGCATCTTCTACATGCAATCCCTGGCGATGGAAACCCTTCGCCTTGACGGGAGACCATGGATGTCACTTATGTGATCCTCCACCTCATATTCAAATTTTAATTAATTATCATGAATCATATTCATATAATTAATTCTTCCAAGGGAAATACACATCTATTTGTAATAGAGTGTTTTAATTGGATATAATTAGTTCAATCTCATTAAATCAACTATCAATCCAATTCAATCAACAAACTTGATTGGTTTTAGTTGAATATATATATGGTATTATCTCAAAGTATGTATTAATTAGAATTTTAATAATTAGAAAAATACACCTTGATTTCTCCGACATTATCGAGTCCCAATCCGCAGTCATGGCCAATACCAGCGGGAGTGGGACAGACCGCACACGGTGCAACCTGCTACCCCAATGCTCCCCGACTAGACATCATATCCACCTCAGGAAAGAATAATGCCAAATAGAACAATGTGTACTTGATGATCATCGGTTCTTCAACCGAAATTATACCATATAGTAATAATCAAAATAATTTTGATTATAAGGAAATTTGCTAGACAAATTCCCAATCCTATTCAAGCAAGTTGTTTGTTAATTGTGTATTCAATTATGATCTAGATCAAATCTAATCAATTTATTGGTTGAGGCCATGTCAATTAAGGAAATAATCATCACTAAATATTTCTCAAATATTTTTCACAATTATTTTAGGAAATTAACAATTATTTTCACTAATTGACAATCACATGGTTCTTGATTAGGAATGTAATTTCAGCAGTGACCCCTACTTACTAAAATTAACATATCTCAATCAAATCAAATCCAAATTATGCAAAATCAGTTTCCAAAGATTGACAATTTGATTTATGACAGAACCTAAGTGATATTCACGCAATTCTAGGCGCATCAAAGTAGTAATTAACTCATTAATCATGTTAAGATTCGCAGTACCAGCAACAGTGAATACATGTTCATTAAAACGACCATATCTCGAGCTAACGGAATCCTAATCACGTAAAATCAGATCCTATGGTTTCCTTATTTAATGGGGAACAAAAATTCAAGTTATTAATTAGTATTTAAAAATTTTAAACAGGGCCGAATTTATTCATAAAACATAGGCGTGAAAATTAAATGCGACAAAAACTTTCACAACCTTAACGAACCCAAGTCATCCTAGGTTTACGGATCGTATGCAAAACCTTCGACCTAAGGCTCCGATACAACTTGAAGGATATGGGATAATCCTCAAGCACATCACAGAAGCGTGAGCATCGTATCGACGAAGAACGACTAGTCGTACTAGTTGTTCTATGCAGCAGAATTTAAAAAATTTTCATGTGATGAAACCACATGATCCAAGAACGATTCTCGAATCGTTCATCTAAAACCACATCAAGTATAAAGGAATACCTCTTTTAGCATGGTTGATCGAGTCTATACGAAAAGAGACCTCCTATCTCAAGTCCGATCGTCGGAGAAGATGCTTGCAAGCGCGGGGATGAGTCGTGTGATCCTCACAATCCAAGAAGTTGATCTGCGCACGGTGAAACTCATGATCTTGTCGTACAAGATTGAACACCTTCTTCGTGAGCGAAGCACTCCAAAGAAGATGGAGAACCGAGGAACGTCGAGCCGGCGGTGCGGTGGCGAAGCGACGATGAAGCCTCTCCTCTAGGGTTTGGTGGATGGCCACCAATGGAGGAGAGAAGAGGGTTGACGTGTGGAAGGAGAAAGAGAGAGTTGTATGTCAAAATTAGCATTAACCCAAGAGAGCAAGGCATGCCTCTCTATTTATAGGATTTTGGGAGTCCATGGATCACAATCCATGAGACATACCAAATCAATTGATGAGATTGATTTGTGTTTAATCCAATGGTCAAGATTCTTGTTGGTAAAAAACCAACAACTAATAATTTAATTTAGATTAAATATATTTGATAAATCAAATACAATTCAATCCTAAATTAAATCAATCAAATATGGAGAGATTAGTATAGAGATTACATCGCCACATAGAATAGGTAGGACTTCTACCAATTTCCTTGTGGGACTTGGTAGTCGTCCACCATGATTCCATGGTGGAGGCAATCTCATGCAATCTCATGAGATTGCATATCTCCATGAAAATCTCCCATATTTTCCAAAAATTTTGTTGTGATTTATTCTACAAAAATAATTCATAATTAATTTTGAGAATGTTGCAGTCTTACCTTTGGAAATTTGTGAATCATATTCACAAGCCAAAACAAAAAAATAATTTACATTTTCAATAATTATACAATGTAAATCCAATTTACACTAATAATTAATCAACAGATATAAATCATAATTAGCTCTCTCTAATACATTACACATCACATTTATATATATTATGAATAACTGGATTTTTCTATCCATATTATTCTTATCCACAATAATTAAATCACATTTAATTATATTGGATAATTATCCACATGTATCAAGATAATTATATCACATTTAATTATCAATCTCTCAATGCTTAGATATAATTCAACAATGGAATCATTATTGAACCCTTTCAAGAATAATGCGCTTTCTCTGCAATACTTGGAGATAAGGACATGTTGATTGTATTGTTCTAGCATAGTGACTTGGATATTGAGATCACATCTCAAATCCAGATCTCATGGACCTCCCACAGATGATTGATTGAATCAATGCCGTAGACATATTCTTTTCATTGTATCTGATCTCATTCAGATGAATGTCCAATACTTGGACTAAGATTAGGTCACTTCTCTACTGAGAGGAATCACTAAAATCCAAACATGTTTCATCACTCCCTCGGAATGGAAGCGTCATGTTTATACAATCGCTTATGATCAAATCACCCTCAGATATTCCTAACACATGTACATCCTGCATACTGGAAGACCTATGATCATCCTGAAGATATAGATCAATTTTACACTGTCATCTTCAGGGTTTGATCACCAAGTTTCTCAATCTTGGTTATTTGGGAATTGGTATAGATCATATGCTTTCCCAAAGCATACATCATACCTTCAAATTCTTGTCATTCTTCCAAAGCACGACGACTATGCATGGAATTTGATTAGTCCCAATGCTTCAGCTCATGTCTTCTGGTATACATGCGGACATGTATGATCCCTTTGAGAGATTGTATTACTCATATGTTCTTACATGCACACCAACTCACCGGTGTATAGACCTTGGTTAGGTCATCAACCTATTTGTCTGCCAAATGTACATACTTAGACATATAGTAACTCATTTGTCTCTGGTCAGAGGATGCATGCCTATACTGTGATAGTATTCAACATAGGTATTTGGTTATCTCGATCTCGTTATGTCAACCCATTGAATCAACTAATCTGACACTTCCGAATCACTATTCCCATGCAGAGGACCTACATCAAGAGGTCGGCCAGATATCAGCCAAATGAGAAAGGATTGCCATCTCCTACTCAGGCTGGAGATCATCACTTAACAATCATTTGATGATGCTTGATGGGTCCTCTATCTAACTCCTTAGATATCCATCCAAGCATCAGCCTCTATGATTGAATAACTGAATCAACAGATGTATTATCATCAAGATGGCCATGGTACATAACCCTAATTGTACTAAGGGACCTATTATGCAAATTGGTTATTCTTCATTTCAGATCAGGGAATGATATTCGCAATAACATTTATTTCATAATGGCTCGCCATGGGATCGGATGTCCAACACAGCTGCCCCACCTCCACAGTATCAGCAGTATCCTCCTCCCTCCTATAATCAGTATCAGCTCCCTCCACCACCTCCGCACCACCAGCACTCGTTGTCGCAATTCCCAAATATGCAACAACAATGTGGTCTGCACACTGAGTCCCGTGAACCCCACCCTTGGTTGCCTGGCCCAGCTCGTCAAAGGCCTTGCAAACATGACGAAGAAGTTGGATGACCTGACCACCATGAAAACCACCATCCCGGTGCAAGTCGAAGCCAACCCCAACAACTTCAAGAGAAAGGAGAAGGAAAAATGTAATGTCTCGTCTATGTCTGTAGAGTAAGATGGTCATATTATTGTTCTATCTAATGTTGTCACTCTCAAGAGTGGTAGGGCTTTGCCTCCACCTACCACCATCCACGGGAAAAATAAAGCTTCAGGTGAATCGTCATCTTCTACATTAACCGTGCCAGCTATAGTGGCAGGTGAGGGAGAAGAAGAAGGAGACATTCCAGCTGTCATCCATCACCATATTCATCGCCACAAAGAACAAAAAAATCAGAAAAAGCAAAAAGAACAAAAATAAGATCGTAGCCAAAGCAAAGCCGTGCCAGTCATGGGGGAGCCACCAACAACAACCGATCTTATGCCATTCAACGGAGTGGAGGCCCCACTTTTTGCTTGTCCACTTGCAGCATAATCTTCATATCTAGATTGTACACCCTTTTGTAATCCGGATGTGCAAGATATTATGGACAAGAACTTTATTATAAATAAGAACTCTGTTTCGGATTCCAGCAATGTATATATTCCCTTTCCTGATGCCATAGAAAAATCCAAAAAAATGCAAAAAAGAAAAACTGCATTATCTGATCCTGGGGTTGTGGACATTATTAATAGCTTGACTGTTGAGATTCCTTTGATGAAAATCATGGAGTACAAGCCAGCTGTTAGAAAGGTTTGAAAGAGGAATGTATAAGCAAGCGTCACCTAGCACAAAATAACAGACGCCGACAAGTTGAGAAGCACTTTCTCACCCTATCCACGGTAGCAGCCATCAACAACCTCCCACAGAAGAAGCAGGACAAAGGAGCACCGCTTATCAGTTGCGAGATTTTTAATCAAGTCTTTGAGCATACCCTTCTTGACATCGGTCAGATATCAACCACGTGAGAAAGGATTGCCATCTCCTACTCAGGCTGGAGATCCTCTCTTAACAATCATTTGATGTTACTTGATGAGTCTTTAATCTAACTCTTTATATATTCATCCAAGCACCAACCTCTATGATTTAATAATTGAATCAACCAATACCCTCTTCTCTTTGCTTCTGAACAACTTCAGAACTAAGATCTAAGAGGTATTCTTGACATCATATCTCAAGTTATGGAACCAGATTATGAAACACTTATTATTATCCTTATATCATTCCAAATGATTAGGATATTATCTACATTTAGCATGATGAACACAATGGCACTCCCACTAAGCTTCTCATGGTTCATCAAGATTCTATCTGAAATCATAACATTTATAATTTCATCAAATCTTATGTTACAACTACAAGAAGCTTATTTGAGTCCATAGATGGAGTTTCTTTAGCTTGCACACCTTACTTTCCTCAACCATGAAGCCCTGGGGCTACTTCATGTGAATATCTTCAAGAAGTATTCATATAGGAATGCAATATTGACTTCCATCTTGAAGATGTCAAAGTCAAGTTGTGTAGCTATAGTTAGCAATATTTTGATGGGTTTATGCATGGTCACTGATGATCAAGTCTCATTGCAAGTAATGTCTTCTCTTCAGTGTGTAGCTCATGGCTACGAGCCGTGCTTTGAAGGTCTCTACCTTCTCATCAGGTTCCCTCTTTTCTTTGAAGATCCATTTACACCTTAACAGGTCTTACCCATATAGGCAGACCCTTGAGGGTCCATATGCAACATTTCTATATGAAGTCTACTTTAGACTTTATTGCTAGCATCCATCTTTCCATGTCATGATCCTCAAGAGCTTCATCACATGAAGTCCGATCATTGTCAGATTTCTATAACACATGGAAACCATCCTCAAACTTATTTGAATAGGTTTTAGTGTTTCATCTTTAATTTTCCTTTTAGTTTTCGATTTCAGGAGCCTCATTATCGATTAAATGAGTTCATTCACTTCATTTCCATCTTGATTCTCAAGAGAGTCATCCTCTAAGTATCATATTCTCAGAGATGAGATCTTTTAAGAATCTCAAGGTCATAAAGTAGGTATCCAATACCATCCTTTATTTTCCTAATGAAGTAGCACTCTCTAGTGCTAGATTCCAGCTTACTAGCATGGAACCTTATTAAGGATATATATTGTAGTCTATGCTACATATACATATACCTTGAAAACTAGGAGACAATTATGCTAAGATTCATCATTGATCATATCGTGTCACACATGATACAATTGTATCTCCCTACAACTCTCTTGAGTTTAGGTGCATTATGTGGATTGAGATAAGAATGATGTTCCTTTCTCCATAAGGTATTCCATGAATTCATCTTATAGGCACTAACTACCTATATTAGATCAAATTCATTTTCATCTTCCTTCGAACTTTGGTTTTTAAACCAAAATTGTGAAATCTCTGAACATTTCAAAGCTTTCTAAAGTGAAGAGAAGAAATCACATATCACAATTAATCATCGAATGATATCACATATCATCAATGTTTATTATGATATAGATGATCTGCATACATCAATATGTATGAGATATTGAATACCTTGACATCTTAATCCATTCTTAGAGAAGGGTGCTTTGGACATTATTACTTTGAATACAATATTCACAAGTATGTAGGATTTGAAATTTTAGACATTCTAAAGTTTCATCTCTTACTAGTCCATTGATCTCATCAACAAATTTATGTCCAAGGTTTGATGCCAGATCATTATCAAATGATCTTCATCCTCCTATTGATCTTTGAAGGTTTAATTTTCAGTATTAGAAATGGTAATGAACCATTCATTAATTTTCTAATTTAGTAGAGTTTACTAGACTTTAGATTACTATCTGAAATATCTACAGCATAACTCTTTATGATAGGTCTATTACAGAATTCATGTTTATTTCCAACATTTAGAAATAAACAATGAGTGTATTCTAATATCTAGGTCATAGAGACATTCTCTAAGACTAAGGGCTCTCCTACTGAAAATAACAAGTCCATCTATCCAATAGAGATTGTTGCAACGATTGCACCAATATCTATGTGGATGACTATTAAACCTTAAAATCAAATTTTATAGTCTCCTAATACATATGCAACCAATTGCAAGTGTTATAGAAGAATGAGATACAATTATTAGACTTTATCTTATCCAATAAGCAGGTCAATATCAATGATTATATGTAGATTATTCTGATGCACTATCTGAGTCCTTCTATAAGGATTCTAGATAGACCAGATAGTCACACTATCAATACATCAGCTCATTGCAGTATTGGCATTCATCCAACTATTTGGATGTCATATGGTAGTCACTGAAGTACAATCAACTCTTTGATTTTCCTTCTTATTTGGGTTCAACCCATGCTTCCACTGCGCTCCCTTTATCTATAAATAACCATTGCTTAAGACGAAGGATCTCTTATGCTGAATTCAAAAGATTTCAATATAAGAGCATTTCAACATTTATACATGCTTCATTCAATTCATACAATATGAATATTCTGAAGCTTCATGAATGACCAGAGTATAGACAGTAGAATGATGACACTCATCGTATCTACATCCATCTAAACTCTTAAAAACATTGGTTCAGGTAGGTATTCAAACATTTTGAATACATCATCTCTTATAGATCCACCATTCTGCATGATGCAGAGAACCATGCCACTCATGATTAAATGTCAAGAATACATATGTATGCCAGAACATCTTCTTAGATTTTTATAAGGATTAATTGACAATTACCATCATCATCGTCATGTCACTTCCAAAGTAATTCAATGAGAGATAGAGATTGCAGAGGCATACAAACCCTAGGGTTGCAGTCCTATTGTCTATTTAATTGTCACCCCTCATTATTATGAGGAAACTTGCACATTGCAACCAGATACAATATGTGTCCAACTACAAGTACAATATCTTAATCATGGATCCAATCCATGATATTTTACTGGTTATTATTGAGTATAGTATTGAGTGGGTTTAATGAATGATTATCTGAAATAAGAAGTTTGCATAGATATATGTAATTATACATTTTTACTTTGATTTAGGAATTTTTATATCAAAGTTGCCTTGCCTTGTCAACATTGAAAGTTCATTCCCTTAATCACTTTCAATGTAAGAGATATACTTACCATTATATCTCAGCAAGATCTGGGATCTCCTTCATTATCTTTGTTACATCCCAATAATATGAGAACCTGTAACTCTGATAAAAAGAAGAGGGAACACATTCCGCCTTGCAAGCCCAACTTGCACTCCCAATTCGGTCATTAACACCTGGGCCCACCACCCCTAAGGCGATGTTGACCCGTCATTAACTGAACCAACCGTCAACAGGAATAGTACTTGCTATGCGCAATCCAATATCCTGCCAATAATATGAGGACCCGATATTACCTAAGCCCGGGACGTTACATGGGGTCACTACGTATACGCCTTTACTCTTTCGAGAAGCAAAGAGTCCGATCCAGATGTGCTTGCATACATGAGCTGTCACTTTGGATAGGCATCTCCTACATACAATCCCTGGCGACAGAACCCTACGCCTTGACGGGAGACCATGGATGTCACTTATGTTATCCTCCATATCATATTCAAATTTTTATTAATTATCATGAACCATATTCACATAATTAATTCTTACAAGGGAATTGACAACTCTACTAATAATACAGTGTTTTAGTTTTAATTGGATTCCAATTAATCTAACCATAATAAATTAATGATCCAATTAATATCGATCAAACAATCTTTATTGATACTTGAATTATGGTATTATCTCAAATATGTAATATTCTGAATTTTAATAATTAGAAAAACACACCGTGATCTCTCCTGCATTATCAATTCCCTACCTGCTGTCATGCACAGTACCAACGAGAGTGGGACAGACCGCACACGGTGCAACCTGCTACCCCAACGCTCCCCGACTAGACACCATATCCACCTCGGGAAAAGATAATGCCAAATTGATCATTGTGTATTTGAGATTATAATCGGTTTCTCAACCGAAGTTATACCATATATAATAATAATCAATACATTTTTATACCATATACCATATCCACCTCTCTCAATTTTTCTAACCTAAGATAAAGGAAATGGGACTGGACGGTAGAAGTGATTGCTTGTGTGGATCAATTACAATGACAACTAAACTCTAAAATCGAAATTGCTATTTGAATTGGATAAAAAATGACTAAAATTTACCCTTGTTTTCGGTATAACAATCCCATCATTGTGTTATTTTACTTGCAAGTGAGAGAGAGACGATACTAGGATAGAGCTGAGCCAGGATTTTCATATAGATTATTGTTTCTACAAAAACGATTAGCCAGTTTTCAGTGAGGATCTACGGGTAGCCGAGAAATAGTTTGAACTTCCTTAGTAGAGTGGGAAGTTAGAGGACACTGCGTATGGCTTCATCCTTGAGTAACAGGTAGCCGTATTTTTACTGTCTGCACTTACTCTTATACTTGTTGAAAGTGGGTGCAACTAGTCGTAAGAATCGGGCCAGTATGTAGGGAAATACATTCACCTAACCGCTCGTTAATCTTTAAAGACTTGCGTTTGTCACCAACTAAAACCAACAAGATAATTTGGCCGAACCTTTATGGCCCTCACGTGTTGAGTTGGTGAATTCGGGGTTTGCTCTTGCATTTGTTTTGTTTCTGTCCATGTGTTTTATCCCTCTGTATATCTACACATTTTAACAATAATCCGCTCTCATTCCTTCTCGAAGATGTCAACTCATCAGTTTCCGTATCGACCATCTTCACCATCTTTCTCCTCCATGAACCCTCTCCTCGAGATGGATTCCCCGCCCTATTCCAACTATGGAGACGGACCTTCGACCAAATTCCTATACCCTTCTTTTTCCTTCTAGCAGAATCCACTCTTAGAGATGGTTTCTCCGCAACCACTCTTCTTCTCGTCACCCCACCTCTATTATGAAGTCACAACCTTGACTAATTTCTCCACTTCTCCGCATTTCATACCTACTCCACATTCTAGCACTCTGGATCCACTTCCATCTTGGGCTGACTCACCATATTCTCGAGAGCAAGCTGGAATTAAAGAACCATTCAATATGCAAGCCAATGATAAGATGACTAATTGATAGAATAACATACCCCCACATCATCTCCGCTTCATATGAATTATGGGACAAGTAAACAAATTACACATACACACCATGACTTGACCTTAGGTTACAACTTGGTCGATCGAGCAACCCGAATGGAGAGGCCTGCAAATCATGATTTCCTAGACTAGATTGAGTTTAGTGATCAAGCTTACATTGACCAGCCCTCATACCAGCCATCCAGAGAGACTACGTAGAGAGGGGATCAGATTTACGAATTTAATCTACGAGCCCCTTCTTTATCAACTCCACCATATGAGGCTCCGACCAATATCTACCGTTCGAATGGTCCATACTCGACCCATCGTTACATACTGGAGTATAGGTATGTTGAGTGTGAGACTTCAATATTTCAACAGTATCCTCCAATTGAGCAGAACTCTCCCATGATTCATCATGAGATTTTTTTGGATGATGACATTTCTAGACTTATCGAAGAAAATGAATCATTTGGTAACAAGTTGAGAGATGTCACTAAAATATTGCACTCAATTTCTGCCAGCTGGATAGGAAAGTGGAAAAGGAAATAAGTGGATTTGATGTTGAAGACCAATCAGACACAAGGAAACACACACACTCTATACAACTGAAGTCCATTCTACCTGCCTCTTCTACTAACCACTTGCCATCCAATCTCGAGTCTGCAGTTTCTCCCTCCAATTCTTCACATATTAAAAAGACCAAAAAATTGGAAAACCAGAAAAACTCATAAAATTTAAAAATGAAAATGACTTAAAAAATTTTGATTCTGCCCTTAAGGAAGCCATTACTAAGGAATTGATTTTTAAGCTTCCCGTAATAAAGGCCATAGATCACTTCCCTGACCTCAAATGATATGTGAGGAGTAAAATGATGCACAAGATGTCGGCCAATAAGAGGACAAGGTCTCGGAAACATCTAGTATCCATGGCCACCTCCTTGGTGATGGGGAGAAAGATCAAAAGCCGTAGAGTGAAGAGGTTGCCTAGGGTTGAATGTGAAATCAAAGACACTACCTTTTACCCATGTGAGAATCGATGATGACTCATCGATAAATATCCTCCCGACCTCTATGTTTGGAAAGCTTAAACTCGGTCCAACCAGGAAATCAAGAAAGATTGTTCAACTGGTTGATCGATCTATAAAAGGTCTAGAGGAACCATTTCAGCCATCATTTCTTTCCATGGTACTCTACTCCAGGTAGGCTTCACGATCATTGACATTGAGCACCAAGGAGAGTTTACCCACTTTGATTATTCTTGGGAAGCTGATTTAGCCTTGGCTAAGGCGACTATAGATTGCGAGACTGGGGAAATCGATTTTACAGCATTTGGAGCACTTCGACCTCACCCATTCTTTGACACACTCTACTCTAAGGTAACCCACAAAGTTGCTGACAATCGTGACCATCGAGATGTAGATGAGTCCCACCTCTCTGCAACACCTGAGATACCAACTATCAAGCCGACCATTGGTTTAGAGATTTCCCACACATCTAGGACTCCCGCTGCTTACATCACCACCATTGTGTCAGCTTCAATAAAAGACTCACAACCCGAAGCTATCATTGAGTCAGACACGACTTTTGCTGATTGTCTTGACCATTTTGATGATCTGACATCCATGACTAATAATGCAAAGGCAACTAAGATAACTAGTACCTTCCCGAGACGTACGCTGACCCTTCAGGAATATTATAATCTATATGGAGACTCATCTGATGAGGAACCCATGGTCAGCACAACACCACATCCCAGACCTGCAATAAAGGAGACATCCAAGACCAAGTTGATCCCCTCAAAAATACGGTTGCTCCTTCCTCTAGTTTGTTATCCAGGGAGAGGAAGTCGAGAATTAATTCCTCGAGGTGTTCCCCTGAACCCCTCAATGCGTGTCACTCTCCTCTCCCCCTCAATGATCTAGGTTCTAGAAAACCAACTACGAAAGTTTCCTTCAACATACCGGAGAAGGAATTTTCTGAGGAGTCCTCATCAGGTCTGGATGAGGTGATTTATATGACTGAGATCATTTTGGTTGTTCTTAAGCCCTATCTGAGCAAGTTGTCGTGTGTCAACCCTCGTTGTACGATCCCTTCACTTCACTATTATTCATCTGAGGACGATTCCGACATTGACACATATGTCGCTTCCGCAAGAAGGTTCGTTACAAACCTTCTTAATCCTTGTATATTCTCACTCCTCCTTGTATCTATTTTCTTTCTTTATTTCCTCCCTCATATCACTCTCCCCGGATCTATATCACTTCATTTTACAGCTATATTTCGGATGTACATATCCTAAGTATATGGGGGAGAGTGACCCGAGTCTTCTCTTCTCTTCTTCACCATTCTCTGTATATTCTCTAGATCTCATCGCTTCTCATACTCACTCCTGTAGGCTGACCAGAGCCTAAGTATACGGGGAACTGATGCCCGTCCGGTGTATATATTCATCCATTTCTCTTCTTGACCTAATCTGCCCCATTTTTTTGATCTTCTTTTATACTTAGGCTGCCAGAGCCTGAGTATAGGGGGGCAGATTGACTTCTATACTTTTTGTTATTTTATCTCTCCAACGCTTAGCACGAGTTGTCTTTTCTTCGACTCTCATGCTCTGAGTACATAACACATCCTAAGTATAGGGGGTGTGTATATATTACATATATACTTTACCCATAACCCGTTCTTTTGTTTATTTTCGTATATATTATGCAATAATTATGGGGTTGGTAAAATTAAAAAAAACTTTTTGTAAAATACATGTATAATATGTATAATGTAAATAATTTTGTAAATTTTATTTAAAAACTTTTGTAAAAATTTGTTGTAAAATAGGAGGTATACCAGAAATTTTAAAAAAATGATGAAAAAGAATTTAAAAATAGGCTTTTTATTTACTCCTTCATATCATCCTTACATTCAAAAAAATGTGTGTCTTGCAGTCATCTACATGTCATGTCATTTGTATTTCATCAATATATCTAACATATGCAAAGTGAAAAGTTAGCGGGTTCTGAACCAAGTTATGAATATATATTGAGGATGGATTTGAGTTGACCTTAATCTACCTAATTTCAGAGGAACCTTATAGGAACTGGAGTTAAGATTTTTCAGGTGGAGTGACTTAATTCTTTGAGTCCGCAAGTCTATATTAACATGTCTTATTGATTGGTCTAAATAGAATATTTCGTACACACGCACGATTCTTTTAGACACTGACCTAACTTGGACAAGCACCATGCAATAGCTCTTCATTGATAAGGTGGTGAGGAAGTAGAATCCTTTGGCTTGGAGTAGTACACAGGTGGAAACATCCAACCTAGTCTAGTGGCAATGATGTCTAATGACGAGATGTTGTGGGTTGCAATAATGCTTCAAAAGAGGGATAGTCTACTGGCTCAAGAAGAAAAACTCCTGATGTACATGCTGCACCTTGTATATAGTTCGAAAAAAGAGAGAGAACTTCAAAAAACGGGACAAGCCTATTTGAAAATAAAATACCTGCCAGAGTATGTATATAGTCCAATAAGCAAGGCATATGATTCGAAGCCTCATGCCATGAAATCCTGCAGCTGGAGACTCGGCTACACTGGTCAAGCTCCACAGATATGTGACTACACTAGTCACAATCCATTCTCTTCTCAACCTCCTCTTCTTGAGAAGGTTGCACTTGAACTTAGAATGGAATACCCCGTTCCTCGAGGAGAGAGTTGCTAGATCGGGGAAATAGAGTTACCTTGTAGAGGAGGTTTCTTCTTCGTCATTTTGTATGTGGAGAGCTATATTTCACTTACACAGTACAAGTAAGATTCATCATCATCAGAATTTGCATATGAGGATTTGTTCTGACCTGGCTGTTGAGGCGACCTAAATAGAGACTTGTGGAACTCCAAGGCTGTTAGGTCTTAAATTCAATTCCCAATAAGGTTCCGCCACACTATTAATCCAATGATCGAGTTAAGCTCTATTTTCATATTTTGTTCATGACCTTGATATGGAACCCAAAATCATTTCACTCTTGTATTTGATTTTAGTTGCTCAGGGGTGAGCAAGGTTTAAATATAGGGGGTTGATGAAAATGTGATTCATCACATTAAAAGTTGAAAAAAAATATTTGTTCCTGAGTAATTAGCAATATTCCATCACTTATGTTGCATAATTAGCATTCATGCAAGTGTAAATAATATGTGCATTTTAGAATTAATATTTGCATTAAATAAGAAGCCAAATTCCCTTGTACATATTCACTTGTATATTAGCTAACTTCACCTATTTGTATCTATTTTATACTAACTCCAAATCTAATAAAATCAACTCTATAGTGTATATATTACTAACATTAATAAAAGAAAAATATAAAAAAATTACTAACTTGAAATATTGACAAATAAACCTAAAACTTAATTCTCAGACAGATGGATGACAACACCCATATCTTTCTCATACGATCTCCTATTTTGGTCTACTCACTTTTAAAGTAATATACATTCACAGACCTTCAAAACAAGGCCAGTTTCATAAAAATCGTAGTTCATATGTGAAAGTTGGGTTTTAGGCCTCTTTTGTACATTATGTGTTTTGCCTGTTTTTGACTTATTATTTTATGTAAATAATTAACTCTTTTAATTACTTTCATTTTCATTTGTTTTCTTTGATGAAAGTTTTAAAAATCGAATCTGAAAGCAAAGAAAATAAATGGTTTTGAATGTTCATCGAGAGTTTGTACAAAAGTCTTCTGTATTTTATTTTATTTTATTTCTTCATTTTCTAAATAAATGGTAAAATATTTCTATTCTATTTTATTGGATTTTATTTCGATTTTTACATTATTTAAAAATGATAAAAAATTGCAAAATATAAAAATGAGGTATTTTATACCTATAAGGTACCCCCAAAAATACTTTTTGTACAAATGACTTCTTTTGATTTTAGATACTTAACGAAAGTTGTATATCTCATCGAGATGAGAAGCTTTCATGTAGATCACTTTTTAATTTGACCCCCTTTGTATTTCTTTCTTATTTTTATTTCTATTTAAGTTTTCGATTTTTCTGGGAGCGACAAGTGGCAGCTCCTAGAGCTGCCATGTGTCACCCCCATTTTTCTTATTATTTACTTATTTTTTATTTATTAAATATTTAAATTTATTTATTTATTTATTTATTATTATTATATATATTTTATTTCTTTTTTATTTTATTTTTATTTTTATCCTCTATCACGTGGCCGCACATCTATGCGCCACATGGCCATCTCCAATACCCCTCTCTCTCCTCCCTTTCTTTTTCTCTATCTACTCTCCTATTCAACCCTCCTCCGCCTTCTCTCTTTCTCTCTCTCCTCCCTGCACTCCTCTCCCGTGCATGTCCCATGCACGTGACCAACCTCCCACATCACCCTTCACCCTCTCTCTCTAATTGTTCCGTCTTTCTCTACCATCTCCTCTTCTCTCACTTCTCCCCTGCCATCCCATGCAAACGCACCTCGCGCGCAAAACCGCACCCCTTGCAGGCACACGACCTGCACCTCTCCTCTATCTCTCTATCTTCCATCTTCCTGTGACCTTCTCTCCCTGTAACTTCAACCTCTTCTCCTGCTGCTCATGATCTCCACGTCAACCAACTACATCTGCAACCGCACCTCAGGACTCGCGCGCAGCTACAACTCGCCCTCTATCCGCTCTATCTCTCTCTCCCTGCATTTTGCAGCCAATTCACCTATGCAATACACGCATGCTTCCCCACTTCTACCCATGACTATCTCCAACGACCTATATATACCTTCATGCACCCTCATCACAAAGTATCCACCTTTCGATAGGAGAATCTCCAGCCCTCCCCCTCATCCAGGTGATAGCTCGATGAGGACGACCTCGAGCAAAGACGAGCTTCACGGCGAGATCCGAAGGTCTCCAGCCTTCGTCGCTCCTCCTTCCTGGAAGAGCTTTAGCTTCTTGGTGCCTCATCAAGCATCAATTGAGGATAAGACCAGGAGTAACGACCATCGCGCTCCAACTCCTCTGGTAAACCTTTCTTCTTCAACCTCTCCTATTTCCCTACTCTGCTTATCTTCCTTGGTTCTGCTTCTTCTTATCAGTTCTGATCAACTTCTTCAGGTCCCCATCCTCCTGCAATGTCACATGCCCTGGTTTGTAGGATGGTTTACTGGATTACCCCGGGGTAACTCGTGGCACACCACCAACCAAACAATCCCTAAGAGGTAATTACGCTAATATTCCTCATTAATCAAATCATGCCACACATGATCCAATTTCATCTCCCTACAACTCTATTGAGTTTAGATGTATTAGGAGGAGTGAGATGAGAATGTATTCCTATCACCATAAGATATTCCTTGAATTAATCTAACAGTACTTACTACCTAGATTAGATCAAATTCATTTCATCTTTCTTCAAACTTTGATTCTAAACCAAAATTGTGAAATCTTTGAACTTTTCAGAGGTACTAAGGTGAAGGGAAGAAATCTCATATCATAAATAATCGTCAATTGATATCACATATCATTAATGTTTATTTTGATATAGATGATCCACATACATCAATATGTATAAGATTTTGAATATCTTGGCATCATACACCATTCTTAGATAAGGGTGTATTGAACATTTTACTTTGAATACAATATTCACAAGTATGTAAGATTTGAAATTTTAGGCATTCTAAAGCTTCATCTCTTACTAGTCTATTGATCTCATCTACAGACATATGTCCAAGGCTTGATGCCAGACTATTGTTAAATGATCTTCATCCTTCTATTGATTTTCTCAAGGTTTTAACTTTTCAGTATTAGAAAAGTTAATAAACCATTCATTAAATATTCTAATTTAGCAGAGCCCTCCATATGTTAGATTACTGTCTGAAAGATATCCATAATAACTCTTTATGATAGGTCTATTCCAGAATTCATGCTTATTTCCGACATTTAGAAATAAACAATGTGTATTCTAATATCTAAGTCATAGAGACATTCTCTAAGATTAAGGGCTCTTCCACTGAAAGTGAAGTCTATCTATCCATTAGAGATTGTTGCAACAATTGCATCAATATCCATGTAGATGATTATTAAACCTTAAGATCAATTTTTCTAGTCTTTTAAAACATATGCAACCAATTGCAAGTGTTACTAGAAGAATGAGATACAATTTTAGATTTTGATCTTATCCAATAAGCAAGTCAATTTCAATGATTATATGTTGATGTATAATATTTTGATGCACTATCTGAGTCCTTCTACAAGGATCCTAGATAGACTTGATAGTCATATTATTAATACATGAGCTTGTTGCAGTATTGACATTCATCTAACTCCTTGGATGTCATATGTATGGAAACCATAGAAGTACAGTCAACTCTTTGACTTTCATTCTAACTAGGGTCCGACCCATGCTTCCCCTACACTTTCTTCATCTTTAAACAACCATTTTTTAAGACAAAGGATCTCTTATGTTGAATTCAAAAGATTTCAATATATGAGTACTACAACATTTATACATGTTTCATTCTATTCATACAATATGAATATTATGAAGCTTTATGAATGACTTGAGTATAGACAGTAGAATGATGACACTCATCATATCTAGATCCATCTAAACTCTAAAAGATTTTGGTTCAGGTAGGTACTCAAACATTTTGAGTACATTAACTCTTATCGAGCCACCATTCTGCATAATGCAGTAAACCATGCCATTCATGATTAAATGCCGAGAACACATATGTATGCCCAAACATCTTCTTCAATTTTATAAGGAAAATTTGAGTATTACAATCATCATAGACATGTCACTTCCAAAGTACATTCGATGAGAGATCAAGACTATAGAGACTATAGAGACACAGAAACCATAGGTTGTTGTCCTATTGTCTATTAGTTGTCATTCCTCTTTATTATGAGGAAACTTGCACATTGCAATGACATACATTATGTGTCTAACTGCAAGTACAAAATCTTGATCATGGATCCAATCCATGATATTTTACTTGTTACCATTGAGTATAATACTGAGTGGATTTAATGAGGATCATCTGAAATAAGAAATTTGCATAAATATATATTTTACTTTGAATTAGGAATTTTTATATCAAAGTTGTCTTGCCTTGTCAACACTGAAAGTACATCCCCTTAATCACTTTCAATGTAAGAGATATACTTATCATTATATCTCAAGCAAGATATGGTATCTCCTCCTTATCTTTATTGCATCCCAATAATATGAGAATTTACAACTCGGATAAAAAGAAGTTGAACTCATTTCTCCTTGCAGGTCCAACCTGCATTCCCAATTCGATCTTTAACACTCGATCCCACCACCTCTAAGGTGATGTTGACATGTCGTTAATTGAACCAACTGTCAACAAGATTAGAACTCGCTATGCGCAATCCAATATCACCCCAATAATATGAGTACTCTATATTGGGGTCACTACGCATATACCTTACTCTTTCAAGAAGCAAAGGGCCCGATCTGGAGGCGCTTGTATGCATGAGATGTCACTTTGGACAAGTGTCTCTTACAAACAATCCCTGGTGATGGAACCCTTCACCTCGACGGAAGACCATGGATGTCACTTATGTGATCCTCAATATCATGTTCAAATTCTAATTAATTATTATGAAACATGTTTGCAAAATTAATTCTTCCAAGGGAAATAACATCTCTATTCATAATAGAGTGTTTGATATTAATTGGACCTAATTATTTGTTCATATTAATTCAATTATCAATCCAATCAATCAATCAACAAACAATTTTTAATTGAAGGATGGTATAATCTTAAAATATGTATTATTTGAATTTTAATAATTAGAAAAATAAATCATGATCGCTTCAAGCATTATCCTATTCTTACTTCGCTGTCATGGCCAGTACTGACGGGAGTGGGCCAGACCGCTCACGGAGTAACCTGCCACCCCAATGCTCCCCGACTAAACACCACATCCGCCTCAGGTCAGGATAATACGAATTGATCATTTTTGTTTTGTTGATGATAATATGTATTTCAACAAAAGTTATAGCATATAATATTTATCAAAACTATTTTGATTAATATTATAAGCATATCTGCTAAACAAATCCCCTATCCTATTCAAGCATCAATATTTGTTGAAAGGTTCATGTAACCAATTGTGATCTAGATTATATCTAATCAATTTTGGTTAAGGTAAAGTCATTTAAAGAAATAATCATAATAAAATATTTCACAAATATTCATTATTAATTATTTCATAAAATTAACCATTAATTTCCACTAATTGCTTAAATGACAATTGCAAGGTTCTTGATTCAGAAAGTAATTTTTAGCAGTGACCCCTACTTACTGAAATTAGCATATCTCAATCAATTTAAATCCAAATCACACATATGTTTCCAAAGTTTGTTAATTTGATTTACAACAGAATCCAAGTTATATCCAGCCATTTATGGGCGTTTTAAAAACGTAATTACCTCTTTAATTACTTCAAGATTCGCCATCCCCGTAAGAATTGATACATGTTCATAAAAATGATCATAACTTGAGCAATCGGATTCGAAATCATGCAAACTCAAGACCCACGGTTTCCTTATTTAATGAAAAACATAATCCAAATGATAATTTTGTGTTTAAGCAATTTTGAATAGACGAAAAAATCACACAAAATAGGGTTGCGTGAACAAAATGCGATAAAAATTCACAAACCCCAAAACGCCAATGTCGTCCTAGGTTTATGGATCATATCTGAAACCTTTGATCTATAGCTCTAATACCACTTGAAGGACATGGGAAGATTCTTATGCGCATCACGGAAGCATGAGGAATGCATCACATGCGATTGGGAGCGACTAGTCGAACTAGTTGCTCGGGGCAACAAAATTTAAAATTTTTAATTCGATGAAACCACATGATCCAAAAACAATTGTCGGATCATTTCATCTAAAAACACAAATAAGTATTAGGTTTACCTCTTGAAGTGTGGTTGTGATCGAGTCTCTAAATGAAGAGACCTCTTGTTTTAAGTCCGATCCAACGGAGGATACGCTTGCGAGCGCATTGATGAAACACGTGCTCCTCAAAATCCATGTTGATAATCCAAGTGACGAATCTCCTGATCTCATCACATAAGATCCGACGTCTTCTTCACAAGAGAGACACACTGAAGGAGACGGAGATCCATGAGCAAATGATCTGGCAGCATAATGACGATGCAGTGACGATGATGATTCTCTCTAGGGCTCCATGGTTGACAACCATAATGAGAGAGAGAGAGGACGCGCAGAGAATGAGAGAGAGAGAGAGCATATGTTGTTCTCTTGTTGTTGAAACTTGAAGAGCTTTAGGGGAGCTTCTTCTTATATAGTATTTTGGGGGTTCATGGATCTCAATACACGGTTAACTCAAAATCAATGGATGAGATTGATTTGTGTTTCTTTCAATGGCCATGATCTTATCATAAAAACACAACAACAATTAATTTAATTAAATTAAATATATATTGAATAATAATCAATATAAATTATTTTTAATGAAATCAATATAAATTAAATTAAATATATATTGAAATAGGAAGGATGCTAGACTCCTTCCATAAAAGGGGTGGATGGCCATGAATCCAATAAGGACTTGGTGGTGGTCCCCACTCCTTATTAGGAAGGGAGCCTCCTTCACATATTACATGGAATCCAATATTCCATGTATTTCTTCATTATTTTGCAGCAACTTTTGTTGTAAAGTATTTCACACAAAATAAATCCAATTTATTTCTGCGAACATTTCAATCATGCCATCGGAAATATTTGTGAATGCATTCGAAACGTAAAATAAAATGTTAATTACATTTTCAATTAATTGTCCAATGTGAATCTAATTCACATCAATAATTAAATTGTAAATGTTATTTACAAATCTGTCTCTTATATATTATAAATCACATTTACAATATACATATATGATTAATATAAATTATATGGATAGTGCTATCCGTATTATTCATATCTATGATAATGAAATCACATTTAATCATTTTGTATCTCTATTCTCATGCGCCCAAATAATATGAATCACATTCAAATTATTCACATCTTTGACAATTAAAACACATTTAATTATCTTACATAACTCTCCTTATAATATGAATCAAATTCATATCAATCATGATAACTAAATCACATTTAATTATCCATTTCTTAATGCTCAGATACATATATCAACGGTGAAATTATCATTGAACTCTTTCAAGGATAATGTGTTTTCTCCGCAGATACTTGGAGATAAGGACATGGCGATTGTACGTTCCACGTACAGTGACTTGGATATTTAGATCACATCTCAAATCCAAATCTTGCGTACTTCCCATAGATGTTTGATTAAATCAAAATCATAAATCTAATCTTTTCATTGTATCTGAATCACATTCAGATCACTGTCCGACACTTGGATCAAGATTAGATCACTTCTATATTGAGAGGAGACGCTAAATTATAAACATGTTTCATCACTCCCTTGGAATGGAAGCGTCATGGTTATACAATTATTTTTGATCACATCACCCTCAGGTATTCCTAATACATGTACATCTTTCATACTGGAAGAATTAGAATAAACTTGAAGTTTTAGATCTATTTAGACTATCTCCTTCAAGGTTTTATGATTAAGTATCTCATTCGATCATTGGGAGTCGATATCGATAATATACTTTTCAAAAGCATATATCATACTTTGGTGTTGATCATATACCTTCCAAACGCATATATCAAACCTTACAAATTCAATCAAACTTCTGAAGTGAGATGACTGTGCACGGAATTTGATCCTTCCCAATATCTCAGGAGTGAGCTCATATCTTCGGTTCAGTAAATGCACATGTATGATCCCTTTGAGAGATCATATTACTTATATGCCCTTGTAAAGAAATCAACACGTCGATGTATATACCTTGATTAGGTCATCAATCTATTGGTCTGCAAAATGTACATACTCAGACATATAATAACACATCTTTCTCCGGTCAGAGGATGTGTGCCTATATCGTGACAGCATAGAACATAGGACTCTGATTATCTTGATCTCGTTAAGTCAACTCATTTATCTAACTAATCTAACACCTCCGACTCTCTATTCCTATGCAGAGGATATGCATCAAGAGGTCAGTCAGATATCAACCTTTAGAGAAAGGATTGCCATCTCCTTCTCATGCTGGAGATCCTCTCTTAATAATCATTTAACAGTGCTTGATGAGTCCTCAATCTAACTCTTTAGATATTCATCCATGAATCAGCTTCTATGATTGAACAATTGAATCAATAATTGTATGATAACTAAGATGGCCATAATACATAACCCTAATTATACTTTGGGACCTATTATGCAAATCAGTTATTCTTCATTTTATATCAGGGAATGATATTTCCAATAACATTTATTGCATAATGGCTCATCATAGGCTCACATGTCCACCATAAAAATCACCTAAATTAACTTTCTTTTATTCTTAACATTTTTTATTTACATCATTTAATTATTTAAATTCATTTATGATTTTTAATTCATTTATTTAATAACTTTATTGAGTTTTATCTTTTTGTCTATTCTGTCCTATTTGGCAAGCCTCCTGATTGGTTGTCTCATGTTTGTTGACCCGAGTCAACTATCCGACTTGCTCGCCATTCCTGCTAGCGTTGCGTTGCACCCGTCTTTCTCCTAATTATCCCACACATCTTAGTCACTAACAGGAACCACTTCCTTCTCCATAATTTCAATCCTAACATCAACTAACCTCGCCACCTTTTTAGATCCTACCGATTCGCCTCGATTTGCTCACCATTTGAATTTCAAATCATATCGGAGCCAACTCTATAAATATAAACCTTCCTCCTCCACCACAAGATTTGATCTGGTTTTTCTTGCTCTTCTGCATCCGAAGTTGGTTCCTGGAGTCGAGGCAGTGATGGTGCTTTCATCTCCATGATTGGGAGTGCGCGAGGAAGATTGAAGAGACATGATTCAACCACACACCGGAGTTCTCCGCCGCGTGTTCCGCCTCTCCACCGTAGCCGCAGATCGAGGCGATTTTTACTCACTTTTTTACAGTAGGTATCCATAGGTTCATTCCTTTGATTTCTTTTCTAAAATTTTGTATTTATTTTCCTGTATTTAGCCTAATCCACCCATCATCTTCAACATCTGATCCACAAGATCGGAGGTGTTCTGATCATTGAAATCACTTCCCGACTCGATCATTATCCTCGCACAACATTTCTTCACCTCGTCCGCCATTTGGCCACCTTCAGATCTTCCAGGTTAGAAACCAGTCTTCCTTCTTACCATACTTCACTTAAAATGAGACCCCCACTATGTCACCATTACTCGTGTTTTACCCTAACGTCTTGGCCGGAGACCTCCTCCGAGCACTATCATTTCATTGCAGGCTTATACAACGTCGAAGGAGCGTTTAATCGGGGAGGGGAGGTTTACCTAGTGCTTCCGAACCTTTCAACCTCCATATCCTCACGCAGGCATCCTCGAGCTATATTTTTACCATCAATCGATACAGAGGAGTTGCAGGAGAGTAATCGACCATTCAGAATTGAGAACCAGTGCAGGACTAGCTAGAATCAAGCGATCGAACTTCAACCAAATACGCATGCTTCTTAGTTCTTCCAAATCACTCTGCAACCCTTCGATCAAGAACAATGCATCTAGATTCGATGTCGGTCGTCGAAAAATCCGTCGTTCTTAACCGTGAGATTGACTTCCAGATCTAATTTACACTATCCATGGACGAGCCAATTTCAGTTGCTGGATTAGAGCCACAAAGCATCATGTTCGTCCAATGGTCACATATTTAAAGGGTATAATTACGCTTAGACCCATGCCTTTATTTAATTTGCATATAAGTCCTCCTCTGGACACGTGTCTGTTTGTCCTTTATTGAACAATTACATTATTTTCCTTGGTATTTATTTTATTTGCATAATTACCTTATTTGAACTTCGACACGTGCTTCACACATGAGTTATGGGTTATTTGCAACAAAAAGTTTGCATTTTATTTGTTATTATTCAGACCCTGGAACTAAACTAATTAAATTTAAGACTTGTCTACCAAGGCATACATGCAACCACACATTTTTCTTGGAGAAATTGAATAACTGCCCCTCTCATTTATTTATGTGTTAATATAGTATCTAAAAACTTCAAATATTTGCATATATACCCCTCTTAACTTGCATATTATTTTCATAATGAAAATCAAATAAAAATTAGAAAAACCTCTTTAATAATTCCATAAAAATCATGTTAGAGTTTTGTTAATTAGATCTTGCATCCATAATTTTTATTTTGCATTTCCATTATTTTATTTTTTTTTAAAAATAAAAAATTAAAAAAAATCTTATTTGCATCAAAATATCAATAAAAAAATATAAAACATTTGCAAAAAATTCCTCCTACTTCTCATCAAGCACCCGAACTGCCTCTATTTCCTACCCTTCATCTTCATCAGTGTCATCGAGGTCGTCTCCGTGCTGGACAATCTCGTCACTGATGATGCTGAGACCATCGTTCCCATGGCCAATTTTGAAGTAGGGCCAGGGGCAGAGGGCAGGGAGGGCCAGGAGTGGAGGGCAACATCGGACCAGATCGACCATCTGAATAGGACGTGCGGGGAGGTTGTGGTGTGGGGTGGGGAGTTGACTAGGAGGAGGTGGAGCTTCTTGGCGGGGGGGGGGGGGGGGGGGGGGTTAACCGACGTGGGACAGGGAGCAGGGGGGCTTCGAGCGGCATGGGGGAGGGGGAGCTAGGGGGCTTCAACCGACGTGGGGGAGGGGAAGCAAGGGTGCTTCGAGCGGCGTGGGGGACGGGGAGCAGGGGGCTTCAACCGATGTGGGGGAGGGCGAGTAGGGGTGCTTCAAGAGATGTGAATGGCAAGTAGGAGGGGGAGCAGGGGGGGCTTCGAGCGACGCGGGAGAGGGGGAGCAAGGGGGGCTTCGAGCGGTGTGGGAGAGGGGAGCAGGGGGGGCTTCGAGCGGCCTAGGGGAGGGGGAGCAGGAGGGGCTTCGAGCAAAGTGGGGGAGGGGGAGAAGGGGGGCTCGGAGCGGCGTGGGGGAGGGAGAGCCGAGGGAGGCTTCGAGCAGTGTGGGAGAGGGGGAGCGGGGGGGCTTCGGGTGGCGCGACTGGTGGGGGCATGGGATGCGGTGGCCGGGGCTTCGGGTGGGGGGGAGGGGGGGTTGGGTGCCGTCTTCGACGACGAGCACTGAAGGGGTTATGGATGCAAAAATCCCTAATATAAAATAAATATTGTAATGGAATCTGGTCACTTTTGACGGACAAATGGATGGGGGTTAACCACAGGGTCTCTAGGGTAAGGCTTAACAAGTTTACAGGGTCGAGGGAGGAATATCGATGTTTCAAAGGTCGTAAAGGACATTGGCAAATATTATAGGGTCTGTCAGGTAAAAATACCTATCATTTTTATTTATTTCATCTATTTTTTATTTTATTAGGTATTAAAAATCTAAAAAACATTGGTCTTTAATTCTATTTGTATTATTTTCTATTTTTGATTTATTTAAAAGCTTTAAAAAATTTTGAAAATTCTGTAAAAATCATAAAAACATTGAATAACTGTCAGAAACTCAGAAATAATTTTATTTGAATTTTCTGTGTATTTTTTTCACTTTGAAAAATCCCGAAGTTACATCTTTCTTTTTCTTTATTGATTTCTTTTGTTAATTTTATTTCAAATTTTTCAAATAAAAAATCTTTTGCAAAAATTAAAAATCATAAAAATTAAAATAAAAAATCAAAATAAAAAATAAATCCACCTAAAAAATACAAAAAAATAAAAAACACAAAAAACATGACTAGTGTTTTCTCTTGTTTATTTTTATTGATTTTTATTGAATCAAATAGCCCTCATGATTTTTGAGCCTCCCTGAGTTCGACCCTATACGCTATACAGGTGACAGGTCCTAGATTGCACTTGTTAAAATGTATGTGTTGTGTATTATCGTTCACTTAAAAATATGTGTCGTTTCGTTGTAGGAGGGCAATTGGATTTCGTCAAGAAAATAACCACAATTATTTAATCAATTTTTAATTATGTGGTTTTATGTTTATTTTACTTGGGCAAGTCCCAAGGTCGAACACAAGGAGTTTGAGCGACGTGGGACAGGGAGCAGGGGGGCTTCGAGCGGCATGGGGGAGGGGGAGCTAGGGGTCTTCAACCGACGTGGGGGAGGGGAAGCAAGGGTGCTTCGAGCGGCGTGGGGGACGGGGAGCAGGGGGCTTCAACCGATGTGGGGGAGGGCGAGTAGGGGTGCTTCGAGAGATGTGAATGGCAAGTAGGAGGGGGAGCAGGGGGGGCTTCGAGCGACGCGGGAGAGGGGGAGCAAGGGGGGCTTCGAGCGGTGTGGGAGAGGGGGAGCAGGGGGGGCTTCGAGCGGCCTAGGGGAGGGGGAGCAGGAGGGGCTTCGAGCAAAGTGGGTGAGGGGGAGAAGGGGGGCTCAGAGCGGCGTGGGGGAGGGAGAGCCGAGGGAGGCTTCGAGCAGTGTGGGAGAGGGGGAGCGCGGGGGCTTCGGGTGGCGCGACTGGTGGGGGCATGGGAGGCGGTGGCCGGGGCTTCGGGTGGGGGGGAGGGGGGGTTGGGTGCCATCTTCGACGACGAGCACTGGAGGGGTTATGGATGCAAAAATCCCTAATATAAAATAAATATTGTAATGGAATCTGGTCACTTTTGACGGACAAATGGATGGGGGTTAACCACAGGGTCTCTAGGGTAAGGCTTAACAAGTTTACAGGGTCGAGGGAGGAATATCGATGTTTCAAAGGTCGTAGAGGACATTGGCAAATATTATAGGGTCTGTCAGGTAAAAATACCTATCATTTTTATCTATTTCATCTATTTTTTATTTTATTAGGTATTAAAAATCTAAAAAACATTGGTCTTTAATTCTATTTGTTTTATTTTCTATTTTTGATTTATTTAAAAGCTTTAAAAATTTTTGAAAATTCTGTAAAAATCATAAAAACATTGAATAACTGTCAGAAACTCAGAAATAATTTTATTTGAATTTTCTATATATTTTTTTCACTTTTAAAAATCCCGAAGTTACATCTTTCTTTTTCTTTATTGATTTCTTTTGTTAATTTTATTTCAAATTTTTCAAAATAAAAAATCTTTTGCAAAAATTAAAAATCATAAAAATTAAAATAAAAAATCAAAATAAAAAATAAATCCGCCTAAAAAATACAAAAAAATAAAAAACACAAAAAACATGACTAGTGTTTTCTCTTGTTTATTTTCATTGATTTTTATTGAATCAAATAGCCCTCATGATTTTTGAGCCTCCCTGAGTTCGACCCTATACGCTATACAGGTGACAGGTCCTAGATTGCACTTGTTAAAATGTATGTGTTGTGTCTTGTCGTTCACTTAAAAATATGTGTCGTTTCGTTGTAGGAGGGCAATTGGATTTCGTCAAGAAAATAACCACAATTATTTAGTCAATTTTTAATTATGTGGTTTTATGTTTATTTTACTTGGGCAAGTCCCAAGGTCGAACACAAGGAGGCAAAGGAACAACCTAGAATTATGTCTATCAAAGTTAATGCATGGTTTTTGAGGCATTTTTTCTTAATTTGTCATGCAATTAAGGATGGAAAATGCAATTTTGGCCTATTTTAGAGACTAAAGTGTAAATATCGATCAAATAATGTTCGAAAAATATGAAACTTGGTCATGATGATAATTACAATGAAATGAATGCAGTGTAATTTTTTTTGGATCTTTTAGATGCATGATGAATTTTTTATGAATTTTTAAATGCAGACAAAATTAATTTCATTATTTAATTATAATAAATACTAAACCTAATTATTTTCAAGGGACAAAATTATCTAAGTTCTACCACTAGGTGATGGATCTCAAAAAAATCCTAAACCTCGAAAATACAAGATTCAATACCGATTAAAACTAAACATTGAAATATGCAAAATAATTTCTATAGGGCAAATTATGCATGCAAATGCAATTCCTTTTGGCCACAATGTTCATCACCATTAATTATGTAATCCATGATTTTTTATCAATTTTTAGAGCAATGGTTAATCAATTATAAAAATCAGAGCATAATGTGGGTAAAATATGCAATTTTCCACATAAAGATTAATTATTAATTAACCACTGATCAAAAAAATGTCAGACGTATGCCATAATGTAGAGAATTAATCAACGAACATCATGCTATTTTTGGATGATAAAAATAATGTCAGTAGCTGTTCAAAACCAAGGAGGAATACATGGGTATTTCTGTAATGATAATAATTAAAATAAATATAAAAATGCGGTAGGAGGACCTAAGTGTAATTAAAGATAAAGAGGGGGTGGTTTGCTGCAAAATTACCAGAGGTCATGTGCGGAGCACGCGACCTTTTAGAGCCGGACTTTATTGTAATTAAGAGGACTTCAGGGTGCTACTTTGCAAATTACCCAACGATCACGTGTGTAGCACGTGACCCTGGTAGAAGGCTGGGAGACTTTCCCCCACGCTTGTGCGGAGCACGTGCAGGGGGCCTCGGGCTCTGTGCCTAGCCGGGGAGAGACGGGGGGTGGCCTGCGAGCACGACTGAGGAGGAGCTCTGCCTCCTGTGGCGATTGATGGATGATGATGCTCTTGGCGTGGAAGTTGGACAGCCGATGAAGATGGACGTTGTTGTCAAGGCGTTGGTGAAGATGACGCCCGAGGTAGCTTGAGAGTGGTCGATGAAGACGAAGGTGTAGCTTATCGTCATTGACGACTGTCGAAGGCGCCGGTGAATAAAGATGGAGGTGATGTAGAAGCTGGAGGATGGCGTCAGAGTTGATCGTCGTTGACAAAGCTGTCGGAGATGGAGATAGTTGTAGATAGGTTGGTGGTCATTGGCGATGAAGGTTGGCAGAGGTAGTAGGCGGAGTCGTCGGCTCTACTGCGGACGGTCGGAGCAGGGCAGGTCGATGGGAAGGTCGTCGCGTCTACAACGAGGGGCGGGGAGCCCTCGGATCTCGTCAATGGCGAAGCGTCGTTTTTCTCACCACCAGCCTCGCGACCTATGGTGTAAATCAGCAGACGTGGTCTTGAGGGTTGCAGTGGAGCAAGTTTTATAGGGTTTTGGAGATCACAGGAGAAGGAAAGGGATTGGCGATTTGCGTGAGATCAGGGATTGATGAGATTGGATGCGATGCATAAGACGAGATCGGAGATGGGCGGAGATATCACGAAAGCAATGAGAATTGCAGGACGGGCGTCGGGCAAAATGGGAAAGGTGTCTGATGAAGAAGATGGTCGCGGGTTGTCCAATCGGTCGAGATCGGACGACCCAGTGGTAGCCACATGACAGTTGAGGGGTAAAAGGGGGCAGCACGTGTGTGGCGCATGCCTGGGAGGCACGTGCAGCGCACGTGCGTCAATTTTAACTTCTTTATAAAATGAATAAATAAATAAAAATTCGAAAAATGGCTGACACATGGCGGCTCCAGGAGCGGCCACGTGTCCGCACCACAAAAATTGAAAAATAAAAACTTTGAAAAATCCAAAATAAAAAGCAAACGGCCTCGGATCAAAAAATTTTCTTCACGAAAACTGCTCGTCTCGATGAGATCTACAACTTTCATGAAACATCAAAACAAAATTGATCAATTGCACAAAGTGATATTTTTGGGGTATCCCATGTATATAGAATACCTTGATTTTTGGATTATATATTTTTTTGTCATTTTTAAACCAGATAAAAATCCGGAAAAATATGATATAAACAAGAATAAATATTTACACATTAATCTATTTTTTTGGATTTTTATTAATTAAGAAAAAGAAAAAAATAAAATAAAATGTAGAAAAGACCAATTTTGTACAGACAGTTAGTGATGAGTCAGACTCAATTTGTTTCTTTGATTTCAAGATCAGTTAGGCTTTGGATTTTTACGCATTTTAATAAAACTTTTATCAAAGAAGACAAATGAAAAAGAAATAAAATAAAATATGTTAATTATGTACATAAAATACTAGTTCAAGATCAACTAAAATACAAAATGTACAAAAGAGGCCCAAAATCCAACTTTCACAAACGAGCTCCGATTCACTTGAACTTGGTCTTGTTTTTAAGATAATTGAATGTACATTAGTTCAAAAGTGAGTAGGATCAAAATAGACACTGGATGGGGAAGATATGAGGGTTTTAGTCCGGGAATCCTAGAACTAGGGTTTGGGTTTTTGATCCACTTATTTGAATTAATGATTTTTTTTGTATTTTTCATTTATTCTTATTAGTGATACATACACAATAGAGGTGGTTTTGGGTCATTCGGAGTTAGCATGAATTAGTTAAAAATCTGGGAAGTTAGTCTATTTACAAGTCAATTTTATCTGGTATTTTTGGCTTCTTATTTTGTGCAGAAATGAGTGATAAAATGCAATTCTTATGAAAACATGCATGAATGCTAATTATGCAGAATAAGTGGAGAAATGCTGATGATTTTGAGGGATTTGAGCTTAATTAATGAGATTTAGAGTGATGAATCTGAGATTCATCATCCCCCTGTACTTAAACCATGCTCGTCCCTGAGCATCAAAAAGAAATGCCATGAGGTGAAATGAGATTGGGTTCCATACCAAGACCATGAGCTGAAGGTGAAAATGAAACTAGACTCGACCTTTTGATTATTAGTTTGGCAGAACTTCTGTGAGACTTAGAATTTTAAAATCAACAGCCTTCAAGTTCTACACATCATTGTTACAGTTTTGGCTCAGAAGTCATCTTAGATCAATCCTCTTCCCAAAGCATACCCTATGAACATTGAACAATCAACTTGTGTGTGTGAAACGTTTTAGCTCCTCCCATCCAGAATGCCGGACTACCATGCAAACCTCCTCTCCAGTAACTTGTCCTCGGGGAGTCAGGTATTTTCTTCTAAGGTATGTCACGCTGTGTTCACACTCGAATTGGGGGAGAAGTTAGAAGAAGGAGAAAAGAACTAGAGGGTGGCCAATATAGTCACCTCTCCTTGTGAAGCTGGCCAGTGTAGCCGAGTCTCCACCAAGATCTGCAGGTTTTCTTGAAGCTTGGACCTTTTTGGTCAGATATTTATTTGGTAGTGGCTTCTTTGTATTTAGATTTTTGGTGGTTCTGCTTGGATCTTGTTGTGCCCTACGGATATAGAATCTTTTTGTTTCCGTACATTTTTTTGGGGTCTTAGAAAAAATTATGCCCAGCCGTCCATCCCTTTTCCGAAGCTTTATTTCAACCCGTACCCCAATCTTTAGATTTCCGCGCTATCAGAAAAGAAACTCACACAGTTTTCCAACATCCAGTCTGATTTGAGCTAAGTGCATAGAGCGAGAGTACAAATTTATTCCCTATTCCAGAGTTGTACCCAGAATGAAGAGACCAGGTTAGACACTAAGAGTCAAATGCTGCACATTGTCCTGTTGAACTCAGAGAATTAAGTCAAAGACCCGAAGCTTCTAAAGTCCTATTTCTCTGCAAAGTTCCCCTGAAAATTAGGTGGATTAAGGTCAAGTCCAGACCACTTTCGGTTTCTGATCATAACTTGGTTCAAAACCCAGAGACTTTTCATAGATGCAAATGGATATGATGATGGATGAAGTGCAGGTGTGTGAAATGCAGACACATTTTTTTGATTTTGTGTTTTTTTTATGCAAGGCAAATTTTTTTGGTTTTTTTAAAGCAAAAAATGAATAAGAAGCCACTTTTTTCAAAAAAATTTGGACACAGTCAGTGTTAGTAGCTATACTATTTTTTTTTTGTTTTTGTTGTTTTTTTTCAAATTAATTACCCACCCTGTAAATACATATAGACTTACGCAAAAGTATGATATATGGGTAAAATATATACACAATATATATAGAGACCCCCTATACTTAGCGAGTGTTGTGTCCTCAGAGCACAAGAAGCATAAAGAAGACATAGCTCGGGCTAATTATAAGAGAGTGAAAAAGAAAAAGAACAAGACAGATTGATCTACCCCCCTAAGAAGAGCGAAAAAAATGAGGTGGTCAGGATATGTGAGAATATATACAGATGAGCATCGGTTCCCCTTATACTTAGGCTCTGGTCAGCCTAAGTATAGAAGAAGGGTGGAAATGGAATGATCATGAGATGGGGAGAGTGGTATGTACAGATGGCATCGGTCCCCCCCTATACTTAGGCCTTGAACTTAGTAGAGGAAGAAGATGTACAAGGAGACCGATGTGGTCGGGATGGAGGGTGGGTAGTTGATGATTAAGGCGGTTTTCGGCCGATCTTTTTGTGAGCCTGCGGTGGGAGATCGTAATGATGAGAAGGAGATGAAGCATATGATTCCCAACTATTATTAGTGTTATCCTCAGAAAAATAATAATGGATAGTAGATGAAGCGTTTGAGTCAAATGGGAGATAACCATTATCGGAATTATCCTCAAAGGAATAGTATTTGAAAGTTGACACACTCTAGATATTCTTGTCTTTTTATTTCTTCAAAGTTTTTTCTCAGAATTCGTTCCTTCTTGAGATCATGTGAGTTATCCTCAGATTAATACTCTGAAGCACTAGTCTCAGTCAGCTCCTAAGAGATAATTCCAGTGTATTTTATGAGGGCAGGAGCATCAGCTTTTGATGAATAATAGTGAGGAACAAGAGTCATCCAACGGGAGTCAAATTTTGGATCCCTTGCGAAGATATGGTTTTAGAACAGCCGAACAAACTTCACTCATGTAGATTACCTTTTCCGAACCTAATGAGGGATCATCAGATGATTCCTCTTCCGGAAGGTCAAAGGTGACTTTCTTTTTCGATGAAGGAGTAGTCATTTTGTTTCGTGAAGTTGTCGGTCCACTTGAGTCTTTAGATGAATAACAATTGGAATTCTTCTCCTTGATCGGTGTTCGTCCTGCGTGTTTGTTCTTAGTCTTCGTAATGCTGGTGCACTCTTGATTTGAGAAGTTTCGGTCAAGGAATTCAGAGTAGGTTGCTCGTGGGTGCGACCATGCATATGTCTCAGGATTATATAAGAAACATTCTTCTATTGTGAGATCTGCAGGAATTGGAATACTAGGGAGAGTCTTTGCATGTCCGTTCTCAATTGATTTGACATTGGAGCATTCCTGTGTCGTATTGATGTGATCAAGCTAGTCAGAATAGGTGCGACCATGCATAAGTCTCCGGATCATATGATTAATATACTTGATTCTCCATGGTAAGAGCAGCTGGGAATGGAGCAAGGGGAAAGTTGCTAAACCAATAGTCTCATCAACAACCGCTATCTTAGATGTAGCAACGGGGTAGGGCTCTTCTACCGCTTGATGGTTACGGCTGTCGAGGACTTCGTGGGTTGCCTTAGAAGATCATGGTCCCTCAAAGACTTGTCGAGATCGAAGTGCTCCCAATGCTGTAAAATTGATTTCCCAAGTCTCACACTCGATAATTGCCTTATCCAATGCAAGAATGGTTTTCTAAGAATAATTGGTGACTGGGTGAATTCTCCTTGATGCTCAATATCAATGATCGTGAATTTTACTTTGAGTGGAACACCTTGGAATGTAGTGATGACATAAATGATTCCTCTCGGCCGCTTTATCGCTCGGTCAGCTAATTGAACAATCTCTCATATCTTCCTGATTGGTCCGAGTTTGAGTTCGTGAAATACACATGTCGGGAGGATATTGATCGGTGAATCGTCATCAACTCGAGCATGGGTAAATATTGTGTCTTTGCTGATACAGTCAAATCTGGGCAACCACTTCACTATACGGCTCTTGGTTTTTCTCCTCAACACCAAGGAGGAGGCCAATGACAAGATATGTCTTTCAGTCTTTGTTCTTCGTCATTACTTTTTCTAATGCAAATCCTTTAAGGTCGAGGAAGAGTTCAATGGCCTGTATAAAGGGAAGTTCAAAAATCAATCTTTTCTCCACTGCTTCCCGTAAAGTAGGATCCAAATTCTTCAAATCTTCCTCAATCTCAATTTTTATGAATTTTTCTGGATTTTCGATTTTTTGGGTGTTTTTGAATATTCCAATTTTTTGGTATTTTCTGTGTGGTGTGGTGATGTGGTGTCTTCTGTAGGTGAAAAGGGGCTTTGATGTTCCGAGTAAGAGTCAGACACATAATCATTTCTAGGGGAGTAATATGCAGAAGTGTTGTTGTCAGAATCGTCCCTAGGTTTCTGAATATCCTCAAAATTTTCAACGTGAGATCCAATCTTTTCCTCGTCTATTTTAATCCGAGCTCCCTGAGAGTGAAATTAATCGGTCAGCAAATTTTTGAAATCTATCATCCATTAATTTGAATCTCTTATTTATCCTCGAAATATCATCCTCAAAATTATGTTCACGATCAATCATGGGAGCAGTCGATGTGTGTTTTTGCATTTGAGATCCAATAATTTCATCTTCCATTTTCCTGTATGTGCTAAGAGGAGAGTTTCTTAGAATATCCGTTATATGATCATTATTTTCTGAAAATTTCTCCTCAAAAATTAAGGAAGGAGGCTGCTCAGTGGAAGGATTTTGCGGGAATGTGTAGGTCTCATACTCAATATGTCGTGACTCGGGCATGTAATCCTGGTTTGAGTAGAGTCTACTTCCATGGTCATGATTGATCGCATACTCAAATATTGGAGTCATACAAGGTGTATATGTGTCGATATCATTCATTTGGTCCTCTGTATGTGTAGGATGGTCAAGGAGTGGTACTCAGGTTGGTCGATAGGGATCTGATCTTTACGGTCAATCCAATGTTGATGATCATTAAGTGCAGGTCTCTCCATCTGGGTTTGGTTTCTCAGCAAGTCATGAGCCTCAAAAGTGATTTGAAATGGTTCGTTAGTTTCAACGAGAAAATGAGAATAAGACGGTTCAGTCCATGATGGAAATTGGTCATGTGTGGTGAATAAATCGAGTAGGAATTTAATGAGGGGGTTGTATTTATCCGCGGGTGGAAGTCTCCCATAAATGTTAGATGATTATTGAAAGAAGAGGTTTTAGTTGATTTGGGCTTGACCGAGATAAATTTATTTTCATAGTATAGATCTGATGGGTACTCGAACCATTGTCTTGTATTTGTCAAAGGAGGTTTATGATGATGAATCGTCATGGTTGATCTCAGTGCAAGTACACGGGATAGTCAAAAGAAATTTTTATCAAGGTGGTTGAGGGCACAAATGTGTGGCTTTTGATTTTCGAAATTGGTTCATGCACACCAATGCAAACACAAATCAAACCCCAGGTTCACCAACTCACGCAATGAAGCCGTAAGAGTTCGGCTATTATCTTTTCAATTTTAATTGGTGATAAGACAATCTTGGAAAGAATTTAGCGAGCTGTTAGGTGTCGGAAATTTTCCTAATGACTGGCCTGAATTCCTACGACTAGTTGCACCTACTTTCAGCTAGTATGGGAGTAAGTATGGATCGTAGAACAGCTACCCATTACTTGAGGACGGAGCCTTAAGCAATGTCCTCTAAACCACCTACTCTACTAAGGAAATTCAGGCCGTTTACCGGCTAACTATTAGATCCTCACTGAGAAGTAGCTAATCATTTTTGGTAGAATCAATAGTCAATATGAAAATCCGGGTTTGGGCTCTAGCCTTAAATGTCGTCTCTCGCTTACTCAGAAAAATAAAAGAATCCAAGGTCGGGGTTGCTCTCCTGCAAAAATTCTTGATTTTATGGGTTATTTAGAATCAGCTATATTTAGCAGTCCTAATTTTAATTAGGCGATCACTGAAGAATTAAATGAGCATAAATGCACGTCTACCATCCAATCCCAATTTCCTTTTAAAATTATGTGACAAAACAAGAGGGAGAAATTAGGGAATAGCCGATGTACGTGAGAAACTATGATGTATGCTCAGTTAGAAGACATACAGTGAATCCTCGTAATCTCCATGTGGGATGCAATACAAGAATTGAAAATTTTATTCTATTTGGATGCAAGCAGATGAAAAACCGCACCTAGCAGAAAGTTCTATTAGCGGGGAAGAATTGAGTTGAATTTGGCTTAATTGCGATCTAATGTGCATCTTAATTAGAGTGAAGTGTGGCCCTAGGTACTACGAGCACAATAAAAAATTTAAAGGCTTTGAGAGCCGTATGTGCAGCTCTATCCTAAGCGCCACTCAAGTCGGGTCCCACCCTTACTAGAGAGTGAAATAGGACACGAAACACCAAATAAAAAGTTCAAGGTCTTTTACACAAGCGAGAGTCCGAACAGACACGGCTATAAATGAGCAATTAATTATAGAAATTTAAAATTGCTGAAAATAAAATCCTAGACTCTACGCTCTTTCACGACTCAACTCGATCTTAAATTAATTGTGGCTTTTTTGGAAGTTGGTGAAGATGCTTTGGTTTCCAAAAACCGCTCCATGTACAGCGTGTACCTCGTAAGAAAAATAAGAGGGAAAGTGTAAGAGAGTGACTCAAAAATAAATCAAAAATAAAATAAGAAAAATAAATGTTGAAATAAAATATATGCAGGAAATAAAATGGAATTTATAATAAAAAATTCGGGGGTCAGACTACCTGAATGCGGAAAACCGAACAAAAAATTTTAAGACAAAAAACTAAGTTGTTTGCCTCCCCGACAACAGCACCATCTGACGATTCGCGAACTGCACTATTTAAATATCTATGTCGTGTGTATTGTCGTTCTCTTAAAAATATGTGTCGTTTCGTTGTAGGCGGGCAATCGGAATTTGTCAAGAAAATAACCACAATTATTTAGTCAATTTTTAATCATGTGGTTTTATGTTTATTTTACTTGAGCAAGTCCAAAGGTCGAATACAAGGAGGCAAAGGGACAACCTAGAGTTATGTTTATTAAAGTTCGTACGCGGTTTTCGAGATGGTTTTTTCAAGTTTTCATGCAATTATGGATGCAAAATGCAATTTCAGCCTATTTTAGAGACTAAAATGTAAATATCGATCAAGTAATGTCCGAAAAATATGAAAGCTGGCCAAGATTATAATTATGATGAAATGAATGCAGTTTAATCTTTTTGGAATTTTTGGATGCAAGACGATTTTTTATGAATTTTTATATACAGACAAAATGAATTTCAATATTTATTTATAATAAATATTAAACCTAATTATTTTTAAGGGACAAAATTATCTAAGTTCTATCACTAGGTGATGGATCTCAGAAAAATCCTAAACCTCAAAAATAAAAGATTCAATACCTATTAAAAATCATACATTGAAATATACAAAATAATTTTTACAAGGCAAACTATGCATGCAAATGCAATTCTTTTTGGAGACAATGTTCATCAACATTAATTCTACAATCCTTGATTTTTCGGCAATTTTTAGACAATGGTTAATAAATTATAAAAATCAGAGTACAAAGTGGGTAAAATATGCAATTTTCCATATAAAGATTAATTATTAATTAACCATTGATCACAAAATGTCAAACATATGCCATAATGTAGAGAATAATCAATGAACATCATGCTATTTTTGGATGATAAAAATAATGTTAGGTAGCTGTTCAAAGCCAAGGAGGAATACAAGGGTATTTCTGCAATGACAATAATTAAAATAAATATAAAAATGCAGTAGGGGGACCTAAGTGTTATTACCGATAAAGAGGGGGAGGTTTGCTGCAAAATTGCCAGAGGTCACGTGCGTAGCACGTGACCTTCTGGAGCTGGACTTTATTGCAATTAAAGGGACTTTGGGGTGCTACTTTGTAAATTACCCAGCGGTCATGTGCCTAACACGTGACCCTGGGAGAATGTTGGTAGACGTTCCCCAACACACGTGTGGAGCACGTGCAGAGGGCCTCGGGATATGTGGCCGGCCGACGAGGGACGGGGGGTAGCCTGCGAGCACGGCTACGGAGGAGCTCTGCCTCCTGCGGTGATTGATGGATGATTATGCTCCTGGCGTGGAAGTTAGATAGCCGAGGGGCGGGGAGCCCTCGGATCTCGTCGATGGCGGAGATTCGGTGTTGTCACCACCAGCCTCGTGAACTGCGGTGTAAATCGTTGGATGGGGTTTCGAGGGTAGCGGCGGAGCAAGTTTTATAGGGTTTTGGAGATCACCAGAGAAGGAAAGGGATCGGCGATTCGCGTGAGATCGGGGATTGATTGAGATTGGATGCAATACGAAAGACGAGATCAGAGATTGGCGGAGATATTGCGGCGGCGTCGAGAATCGTGGGACGGGCGGCGGCCAGAATGGGAAAGGTGTCTAATGAGGAAGATGGCCACAGGCCGTCCCATCGGGCGAGATCAGACGGCCCAGCGGTTGCCTGTGCCAGGTGGGGGGGTGGGGGGGAGGGGTAAAAAGGGGCAGCACGTGCATGGCGCGTGCCTCGGAGGCATGTGCTACGCACGTGCGTTGATTTTAATTTTTTTATAAAATGAATAAATAAATAAAACTCAAAAAATGGCTGACACGTGGCGGCTCCAGGAGCGGCCACGTGTCAATACCACAAAAAACGAAAAATAAAAACATTGAAAAATCCAAAATAAATAGCAAACAGCCTTGGATCGAAAAAGTTTCTTCATGAAAATTGCTTGTCTCGATGAGATCTACAACTTTCCTGAAGGCAACGAAACAAAAATCGATCAATTGCATAAAGTGATAGTTTTGGGGTATCCCATGTATATAGTATACCTTGATTTTTGGATTTTATAATTTTTTGTAATTTTTAAACCAGATAAAAATCCGGAGAAATGTGATTAAATCAAGAATAAATATTTACACATTAATCTATTTTTTTGGATTTTTTTAATTAAGAAAAAAAGAAATAAAATAAAACACGGAAAAGACCAATTTTGTACACACCGTTAGTGAAGACTCGGACTCAATTTGTTTCTTTGATTTCAAGCTCAGTTTGGATTTTTACGCATTTCAATAAAAACTTTATCAAAGAAGATAAATGAAAAAGAAATAAAATAAAATATGTTAATTATGTACATAAAATACTAGGTCAAAATCAGCTAAAATACAAAATGTACAAAAGAGGCCCAAAACCCAACTTTCACAAACGAGCTCTGATTCACTTGAACTTGGTCTTGATTTTAAGGTAATTGAATGTACATTAGTTCAAAAGTGAGTAGGATCAAAACGGACACAGGATGGGGAAGATATGAGGGTTTTAGTCCGAGAATCCCAGAACTAGGGTTTGGGTTTTTGGTCCACTTATTTGGGTTAATGATTTTTTGTATTTTTCATTTATTCTTGTTAGTTATACATGCACAATGGAGGTGGTTTTGGGTCATTCGGAGTTAGCAGGAATTATTTAAAAATCAGGGAAGTTAGTCTATTTACAAGTCAATTTTATCTGGGATTTTTGGCTTCTATTTTGTGCAGAAATGAGTGATAAAATGCAATTCTTATGAAAACATGCATGAATGCTAATTATGCAGAATAAGTGGAGAAATGCTGATGATTTTGAGGGAATTTAGCTTAATTAATGAGATTTAGAGTGATGAATATGAGATTCATCAACATGTAAATTAAATAACATTTTTATCTTGTTACATTTTCTTCATTTATTTTGTCTTGAGAATAAAATAAATTTTTATTGAGGGAATTTTTGGGTTGCAATGACACAAACTTTCATTTCATTAATTAAAACCCCGTTTCCTTGCCCAACACCAATTCTAAGAGGTACCCAAACATTTGGAGTACGTGTTCTCTAACTGAAGTCCCTTCCTACATTTTACGACGAATAAGCTCCTTCATAACGTTATAACGCTGAATGCAGTTGACATAATCGAACACCTCCTTGAGATTCAAAATTATATCTAGACAACTGTACATCTCCACATGTTGCTTCTAAAGCACATTGGAGAGAGATACCATAATTTAACACCTGACCAATGTATGATCTTAATCATATTTTTCATTGTATATGATTTCTCCCAGTGTCATAGGGTTTTGATGCTTGTCTTGGGAAATGCATTTCGCAAAAAGGACAAGATCCAAAATTACAGATCCAATCCAAGTAATTTGGTCCGATCAATTGGTTGACCTCTACAAGCTTACTGAGTGGGTTCATGGACTTCATTGTCAGAAATTAAGAATGCACTATGTTAGAATATATATATATATATTCAAAAGTTATATTATTTGATTAAGGATTTTTAATCAATTAGTCTTGTGTTTCCAACTCTAAAAGTTCATTCCCTTTATCATTTTCAAAGAAAGAGACATACTTACCGTTATATCTCTAGCAAGAACAGTGATCTCCTTTTCTACCTTTATTACATCCCAATAATATGAGAACTTGTAACTCGGATAGAAAAAGTAGAGAGAATACATTCTTCCTTGCATGTCCAACTTGCATTTCCCAATTCAGTCTTTAACACCCAGTCCCAACACCCTTAAGGAGATGTTGACCCGTCATTAATTGAACCAACCGTTAACATGATTAGAACTCTCTACACAATCAAATATCACCATAATAATATGAGGACTTGATATTGGGGTCAATACATATACGATCTTACTCTTTCGAGAAGAAAAGAGTCTGATCTATGTGCACTTGTTTGCAGGAGCTGTCACTTTGGATATGTGTCTCCTACATACAATCCATAGCGACAGAACCCTTCACATTGACGAAAGACCATGGATATCACTTATGTGATCCTCCATTTCATGTTCAAATTTTAATTAATTATTATGAGTCATATTCACATAATTAATTCTTCCGAAGGGAAATATTACATTATTTATAATAGAGAATTTTTAATTGGATTAATTTAATCATATTAAATCAGTTATCAATCCAAATTAGTCAACCAACAAACAATGTTGATTTTTACTTGAAAGGATGGTATAATATCAAAAATGCGTATTATTCAAATTTTAATAATAAAAAATACATCCTGATCTATTAGAACATTATCCTTTCCTTACCCGCTATCATGGCCAGTACACACAGGATGTGGGACAAACCACTCACAGAGCAAACTGCTACCCCAGCGATCCCCGACTAGACACCATATCCATCTCAGGTCAGGATAATATGATTTGATCACTTAGTATTTGAGATGATAATCGGTCTTTCAACCAAAGTTATACCATATAATATTTATAAAATTTATTTTGATTAATATTATAAAGATATTTTCTAAATAAATCCCCAATCATATTCATGTAACAATGTTTTTCATATAGAGATTATTCTACAACTATTGTAGGATAAACTATGATTTTCATGAAACATTCATTCAATGGTCTATGATGATTAATCAATTATTTTTATAAGTATTAGGCATCATATTTAATCAAGTAAAATTCATAATTTCCATGATTTCCATTAATTATAAACACATTAAGTAAAGAGGTTTGATGATCTAATCATCTGCTGACCCATCTCCACTAAATATGGAATATCTAGGGCAAACAGAGTTGGAATCACATCAAATAAATTCGACCGGTTTGCTGATTTTATTCTCTACTTAATACAAGTGTTTATTTCTTATTTCATGATGGGAAAATAGTAAGTAAAAATAATTTTCTTACAGATCCGTGATTTTATGCAAAACATCTTTCATAGCAGGAACTCTTCGAATCATTTCCATACACTTTTGGTACCAATTATATGTTACTATTTTGGGGATATATTTACACATTATAAATGCATAACTTTAAATAAAAAAACATGTCAAAACAGTGCCCAATAAGTAGGTTTTTAATTAAACAAAAAAACCGATTCGAATCTTGCATCCAATGCAAAACAATAATTCTCACGCATCGATACTTTAACCTCGATCACCAGGGTTTTGGATCATATCCAAGACTTTGAACCTAGTTCTGATGCCACTTAAGGATATCATAAGTGCATCTTTGAAGCATGATTATCACATCGTATGCGATAAATGCGACTAGTCGTACTAGTTGCTCGGTGTAGCGGAATAAAAAAAATATAGTAATGAAACCACATGATGAAAGAACACTTATCCGATCGTTTCATCTAACCACAAGTAATATGTAGGATTAACTATTGAATTTTGGTTGCGATCAAGTGTCTAAAGCAAGAGACCTCATGTCTCAAGTCCGATCAGACGGAGGAGACACTAGCGAGCACGTTGATGAGACACATACTCTACATAATCCGAGTTGATGATCCAAGCAGTGAATCTCATGATCTCTTCACACAAGATTCGATGTCTTCTTCATGGGCGAGGTGCATCGAAGGAGATGGAGATCCACAAGCGGTCGAAGCGGCGGCACGACAACGTGGCGATAGTGATGATTCTCTCTAGGGCACAAGGTGGACGACACTAAGAAAGAGATGGGGCATGTAGTATGAGAATGAGAGAGAGTTACTCAATTGTTGTATGTAAAAGAATAGTTAAGGTCTCCTCTTCTTTTATGGTAATTTGGGAGTCCATGGATCAGAATCCATGTGAAACACAAAATCAATGGTTGAGATTTATTTGTTTTTCTATTCAACGTTCATGATTTCATTGTAAAAATACAATAATAATTAATCTATATTAAATTAAATATATTGAATAATCTATATAATTTAATTTGAACTAAATTATTGGTCGAAGATGACTTTCTTGGTCAATTTGTTTCTATGAGAAGTATTGGGAGGAAGATGATTAGAGTTCTTCTCCCTATCATGAGTAACCAGTGTGGCATTTGTGGGTTCCTTATTAGATGAATCTCCGTAAAAGTCAACCAATTATTGTAGGGCCATACAAGGTTTCGGGCGAGGGAGCATGTTATTGTTGACCTTGTAGGTGATGACTGGGGATGATGATGTCAGCTTTTGATATCCATGAGTTTAGGTGACATAAATATTTTCCTGAGTTGGCTCCTTATATGGTTCAAGTATTTCATTTATTACTGCCGACTCAAAGATTGGACCACTTAAATAATTGTGACAATCATCATAAACATCGTCCAATTCTTCATAAGCTCTTGAATATTGTTTGCTCCTAGGAGCAGTATTAGGGTGGGAGGTGTGGTGAGAATCGATGGTCAACCCACTAGTCGACCTCTCGGGTGTCTCTCCTAGGGGTTGTGTCTGTGTTTCATGAGGAGAGGTCTGGACATATGGAGTTCTCTTGCCCTGATCATGATTTTGTTTGGTGGTTGGTTTGTCTCAAGGTCGAGCGTGTCCTTGAGGGCTTGTTCATTATTGTACGTGTTCGAGAAATTGATGTCCTGAGACTCACAATCGATAATTGCCTTAGTAGAGGCTAAGAACAACTTTCCTAAAATGACAAGAGACTCAGAAAATTCTCCGTGGTGTTCAATATCAAGGACAATGAAGTCCACTTTGTGCTTGTCACCTCAGAAGTTTACAACTACAAAAACAATTCCTTGTGGTCTTTTGGTAGATCGATCTGGTAGTTGAGTGATCACCCTTGTCATTTTGAGTTGTTCGAGATTGCGTTGATCAAAGACAGACTTGGGGAGGATGTTTAATATAGATTCCTCGTCTAACCAAACATGAGTGAATATGGAATCTCAATTTCATATGTGATCTGAGTCAACCGCTTGACTTTACGGCTTTTAATTTTGTGATTTATTACCAATGAACTGGCCATAGATATGACATGATATTTAGTACTTTATCATTTCTTTCCCATCTTCTTGGGGTTCATTGACTCTTCACAAATCTCTTATGATCGGACACATATTATATGGCCTTGATTGATGGAAGCTTTAAGTTCAGACTCTTACAAAATGCTTCCATTTCAGAATTTTCTAATTTTTTTAACTTTTGGTTTTTCAATTTGTTGGTATTTTCAGGGTGATGGTCAGTCAGTTGGTCAGAGTTCAATGGTGGTTGTATTCAAGTGTACATCACGTGATGGACTTATGGTTCGCAAGGTGAACTCCTCACATTCTAATTCTTTGTTGGATGGATGAGATTATATATTTATTCAGTCAAAGAGTTTGCTATATGGTTGATCCAAGCAATCTCATCCTCATACATCTCATGACTTGGTGATAAATAATCATACACCACATGCTGCAACACTGGCATGTAGCTCTGAGCGGAGTAGTGATTATTCATTGGAGTTGTAGTCTAGTCATGAGTAATATTTCCTTGACTTTGGATTTCTCATGGACTATCAAAGGAAAAGTGGTCACACTCAGAATAGATTCTACCATAGTATGGGACGGTGGGAAGTCCAAAGTAATCAGAAATCATGTTTCTCTATCAAAATTGGTTACTGTATTTTGATCCTCAAATCTACCTACTCTATTATCTTCATTTGTAGGTCAGAATGTGAAAGCGGTCTAGTTTCGGAAGAAGTGTGGGCATGGGGCAGAGAGAAGGGGGTCGAGGGAAATGATGGTTGCGGGGGACCGGCTTCGAATAGAGGGTTCCCCTGGAATGAAGGGTATCAGGACATGGTTGTACGATGGACCCACAGAATCTAGGTATGAAGACCTATGTACTGACATCTTCTCAAGAGAAAGGTGGTGAATGATTTGTGAACCTCAATATGCTTGCAACTGCAAGGACTTTGATGCACACAAGGCAAACACAAAACGAACTCGTAGATTCATCCACTCGACACTTGTGAAGGAATGTTAGGGTTCAACTGCTTATATTTTCAATTTTAATTTAATGACAAGACAATCTTTGAGTAGATTAAGCAAAGCTTTAGATTTAAGAGAGTGTTACAACGACTAGCCTGAGTTCGTACAGATAGTTGCACCTACTTTCAGCCAGTATGTGTGTAACTACTGACCATAGAATGATTACTCGTATTACTTCAGGATGTCGCCTTACATGTTGTTCTTTAACCACCCAATCTGTTATGGGAGATCGTAGTTTCCTCATTGAGAAGTAGCTGGTCATTTTTAAATCCAGTAGTCAGAATGAAGCCTCCAAATGATGGCTCTAACCTAAGTGTGTGATTCTTGTCCTTAGAAAAACAATGAGTGCGTTCTCTCAACTAGACACAAGGATAAATTTTATGTCAATTTTTTATACAGTCACCTCGATTAGCAGTGCCGATGTTAGTTTAGGGTTATCACTTAAGTCTTATGTGATCACAAAAAAATCACGCCTAACGAGCAGTCCCAATTTCTTTAAATCCCATGGTGTAAAACTGAGGAAGAGGACCGAGAAAGCCAATGCAAGCGTTTAAATCAATGATGGATGCTAAAAAGAAGACTTATAATGATTCCTCACATTATTCATGTGCGATGTAATAGAAGGAATTAAAATTTACATTAAATGGTATGCACAGATGCAAACACCCTAAACAAGTAGTTCTATTAGCAGGAAGAATTGATTTAGCAATTTGGCTATGTCAAACGATTTATAGTACATCTAGTTAGTGAAGATGTGTGACCTAAAAGTTACGATTACAAGCAAGGGTAAATATCTAAACTAGCGTATGTGCACCTAATTTCTACACCACTCAAGTAAAGTCCCAACCGCACAAAAGGAGTTGAAACAGACTCGAAACACCACAGAATGTCCAGTCCAAATTATTACAAATAATCAGGGTTCGAGAGAGGCACCCTGTAAATGATGTAGGAATTAAAACTATCTAATTCTCTCTCTCACACACAATAAAATTGAAAACAACTTTCTTCTTCACAGATCCTTGAATTTATATCCAAAAACCTTTCCGAGTTATCTGCGAAGAGAAAAATACAATTAGTATCTGTAGAGAGAGAGATATGCCAATGCAAAAAAGAAAATACAAAAGAAAAAATGACATAGAAATTAATATCACAAAAAAATTAAAGAAACTAATCTAGAACAAATCCTCTTTAATATTCAATAAATGTAGTATAGGAAACAGATTTTAATTCGTCAAAACCACAATCTTTGAATGTTGTAAAGAATTTTTACTTTGCAAGTCTACCAAGGTCGAACACAGAGAATGGTGAATTTTAGTAGCATGATTTCAAATTAATTTAAATAATAATTAACTGCAGTATTGATTTATGTGTCGGAAAATAAAATGAAAATAAAAATGCAATGTGATGGTGAAGATGCAATGCAAAGCAGAGAGGTCAATTAAGGACATGATTTTGATTTTAATCTAATAAATATAATCAAAATCATCAAATATTATCACAGATCAAAAGAATTAACTCCGTAGATGACTCTCAAGAAATCTATTCAATCTAATTCTATCATGTAGGATATATGATCAAACAATATTAATTTAACAAGCTCAAAGATCACGGAATATTTTTGCCTGAAATCCCTGTAATTTATTCTTCAAAGAGTGAACAATGAAATTCGAGGAAGTAAATCTAAGAAATCTCCTCAATTAAGTCCTTGCAATTAGATCACTTTTCTCCCAAATTATTTATCAAAAATCATCACAAAATATATTAGGGAAAACAACTAATTTTTCCTCCTTAAGTAAACCCCTTAAGAGATTAATTCCTCAAATAATTAAAGATGATCACAATAGAGTTCTTTAAACTAAATATCTTCTATCATTGTAGATAAAGTCAGAAAATTCTCAGTATATATAATAGCATACACTATGTCAATAAGTAACATGTAATGATCAGAATACTCCTCGAATAATAATCATCAATAAATCTCTTCAGATTAGTCCACAAAATATATAAAATGGAAGAGCACAGAAATAGCTTCAAAATGACACATTGTGCGTAAAATCAGAATCTAGATGAGAAAGTTATGCAAGATTGAAGAATCAGGGACAAATATGCCATAAAAATAAGAGTTTTCTTCTTAAAAAAGGGCCCCAGAGGACTTATTTGTAATTAGCAAAACCTCTGGGGGCTTTCTACAATTTCTCCATAGTAACAGTAAGGATCACATGCTTAGGATGGCAGGGGTTCATTCGTTATTTGCTGAAAATGGTGGGTCACTGATGCAATATTCCCAGTTGCGTACGTGTTGGGCACATGCCGCTAGAGCTAAGGGTTCATGTGCAATTTATGAGTGGGTGGGGGGGTTGAGAAAATTTGTCCCCGTAACCATGTGCTCTTCATGTGAGGAGGAATTGGGAAGCAGGCGACGATGTTTTGGCGGGTCATGCATCGAGGACGGAGCAGTGGCGAGGCAGAAGGTGCGGTGCCTATGTAAAGGCGGAGCTGAGACTAAGCACGGTGGCACAGAGATCGAGGGTAGTGCAAATCAGCGATGGGGACGAGCGAGCGTGCGACAGGCATCTGCTGGAGGACTTGCAGCTACCATGGAGCTCGATGGAGCAGCATGTGGCAATGCACGGTAGATGGAGGTGCTGGAGGTAGAATGAAGTGGAGTGGATCACGTAGAGGTAGAGCTCCTCGAAGGAGGGTACAGATCTTTGCCTTTAGCGCACATCGGTTGTACGAGGCTTGGACGCTCGTGACGAACGGAGCTGCAACAGAGGATGGGTATCCTCTGGATCACTCTTGAAGGAGTCATCGCTTGAAGAACCTTAGTTGTTGTCACTATCTAGAGATCGAGCTCTTCCCTCTTTACTCAATGATTCGAAGATGCTGCTCGAAGGCGTCGAGGGTTGCTTTGTAGGAGAAGGTGGATGAATGGTTGGAGGGAGAGGGAGAGTCGGCGATAGTTAAGAGAGAGGGGAGGTAGAGGGACGACGAAGTTCACATGCAGAGCACGTGACCAGGATGAGTGGGTTGATTACGTGCTCTACACTTGACTTGAGGGGAGAGAGAGAATAAAGAGGAAAAGAGAGAAAATTAAGGAAAAAGGAAAGGAAAAGAGAAAAAAGTTAAAAATTAAAATAAAAATAAATAAAAAATTAATGGGTTTAATAAATGCAAAATAAAATATAAAAATTAAAAAAAAAGAAAAAAAGAGACAGTAGATAAAGTCAAATCGAAAATTGGTCAACACGAAAATTTCTCGTCTCAACTAGATCTACAACTTTTGTGAAGGACCCAAAATTAAAAGAGGTCAACTGTAAACGTACTTTTTGTGGTACTCTATATATAATAAAATAGCACATTTTACCCTTTTGTAAATTTTTTGTATTTGTAACTTGATTTTAATTAGTGGATTAATATATATACAATATACACATAATCTAATTTTTTATGGATTTTTAAGGTTATAAAAATGTAAAATTAAAAAATAAAGATAAAATATTTACAAATTATAAAAAGTCAGATTTTTATGATTTCTTTAAATTTTGCTCTTTTTATGGTTTTAACTCTTGATGCCATGTTAGTTGATTAATCAAAGAATATGATAGAAGAATATTTAGGTTAACATAAAGATTTTTTACACATAAAATAATAATCTCAATAAGGGTTTACAAATTTGAAACCCTGATATTAGTGAATGTTAATTAATTGATTTTAAGGGGTTTAATTAATGAATTACTAGGGGTGTTTTTTCTAAGATGTCCATATATTGTAGATGAATCATGTATTCATCAGGTACATGTTCTATTTAATAAAAATTCATCAATAATTTCTAACTTGTTAACATGCTAAATTCTTGATTTGGTGTCTTTCCCTGACGTTTACACTTCTCACTCAAGGCTTGAGATAGTTTTTAACACTTGGTTAATGAGGTCTAGAGACTTAAAGTTAACCTACCTTAATCATTAGGGTCTTAGACTTCATAATCCACACTTCCCTAGTTAGAAGGATTTGTGTGCTTAATCTCTTCCTTTAAAGAATATGACCATCACTTCACATGCATGGTTGCATTCATGATTGAGATGAGTTGAGGTTTCAGTTGAGGGACCGTGGTTTGAAGGTTTCATTAAACCTGAGTGTCAGCATATTAACCAGTATGGGACTTGATTCTCATACTAATCTCTTGATCAAAACCTAAGTGCCAGGATGGGTAAAATATTAAATTAAATTGTCAATCAGTGTGCACCAATCTTTGGTAAAAGCAGTGGAGCTAGCCAAAATAAAAAAAATGAAATGAAGATGATGAAAAGCTCATTACATTACAAAGTTACATCATTATGAGCTTACATTGAAGGCGAGCACTCTCAACCTTTTAAGTTTCCACTTATACAAAATTTTAGGCATTTATAAGTCAGACTAGTACCTCAGAAAGGGCTCTACATCATTAAATCTACAAGTCTAGGTTCAAATATATTATATACTTTAAAAATATGCACTACAGTGTACTCCTAGGAAAACAAGTACAAACAACTCAATATCTCTAGACGGACACATTGATTGACATTAAAAATATACAAATGCATTGCATAGTGGCACTTGAGAGAAACCTTGTTCCAATGGGAGGAAGAGAAAAGAATGACACAATCCGAATACCTCCATTTGACCTGCCATCTACACTTTGAAGTCTGACAAACTAAAGAGATTGTGATTTGCAGCAAGAATATATTTTTTCGCTATTGTTGAGGGTTGGATCTTTAGGAGAATCTCTAGTAACGGAACTTTATGTGAAATTTTGACTCTACTCTTGTGAATGCAGTCAACACATTAAGTTATCCCTCTTACTATAAATTTATACATTGAGAGTCTTATAATTGGAGGTTTTGAATTCCTTTTGATTAGGTCAAGTTTTTAGCTTGGAGTCTTAGGATCTCTACAAATCAAGTGTTATAGGTTATTTAAGCCTTGTTATTGTACATGCACATGTTAGGGGAATTCACTAAAATCACTAAATCTCTAACAGATTCTTTATTTATTAGCTCGAGGATGAGCTTAGCTTAAGTATAGGGAGGTAATAAATCCCATATTTATCATCATTAATTATCAATATTATCTCTCTTGCTTAAGAAAATCAATAGCATTCAATAATTTGTTGTTGTAAATAAGTATAGGGGGTAACCTGGTTTATTAATGTGTGTCTTGTAAATAATTAATCCTAATTATAACCTGCTATAGTGCAATTATTTTATGTATTTCTTTATTGTTAAAAATCAAATAAAAATTAGAACTATATTTTACATAAACAAGATAGAGTATAGTTCAAAAATTTAAAAATGGGAAAAGTAAATAAGAGAAAATATTTTTATGGTTTTAATTACTTTTGTAATTCTTATCGATGTACATATGACTTATTTTCTCTTTGACTTCTGCATGAAAGTCGTATATCTCATCGAGATCTACAATTTTAATGCTTTTACTTTTTCTAATTTTGCTTCGTACTATTTCTTTGTATTTTCCCCTTCTATTTCTCATTTAATTTTGATTGTGCCATGTGGCACCCTCTGGGCCACCCACATGGCCCGCTCCTGTCTCTTCACACGTCTACATCCTCCACCGCTTATCTGCACTTGAATGACTTCATCTCCACTGTCCTTCATCACTTTTATCTCAACCGTTGATCCATTCTTGATCATATCTCGACCTTTCACTCATGACCTATCTTGTACCACTGGATCCATGATCCAATGGTGCATGTGTCACCGTCAACCTCTAAATGTAGCTGTGAAGCGACACAACTCTTCATGATCGCCCCAATTTGCTGGTTTCTCACGTTCATCTACGATAACCTCCCCCATTGTTTCAACCATCAAATTCTTCACCTAACACTCATTATCTTCGCGTATACCTTAATTTCCCTTAATCCAACTTCTTAACTCTTGGCGATGGTTGAAACCAACGCCATACTTTGTCGACCTTCTTGCCTCTGCCTCCTCAAAATACCCCTTCTCATCCATCGTAACGATTATATGGCACTCCAAGAAGGAACCTCTGAGTGTCAGCCATTAAGTCAGTGACAAAGATGGAGTGTATCGATAGTGAAGGAGAGTGTCTTCACGAGATCCGCATTCTACACGGCTGTGTTGCAGCGCTGTATGTGTTGCTTGAGCTTCTTCGACTCACCCTCAAAGTCAAGCAAAGATCTTTAAAGCTTACAAGCTTCAAAATAGGCTTGCTTCATCTTCAATTTCATGTTCCCGCATCCAACCAAGCCTTTTTTGGATCAGGGAACGGGATAATTCCCACGACCGCAGGCAGGCCAGCTGCTTTTCACAGGGATTCCCCAAAATCTAGATAAGATAGTCTTTTCTTCTTTTCCCATCCCATGTGCACAGACTATGTGTGCTTCCCACGGATTCATCTCTTTCTGATCAGATGGGCAGCCTCTTTCCAGCAGAGCCACCAGGCTAAGGCACTCAGACAAGTGGCTCCTATTCCTAGTTCGCCGACTTTGAAAGATTTGCTCTTTCTGCCCGGGCTCAAACCTAGGGCCTAAGCCTCTCGATCCGTCCCATGCACTTCCGTCATATTATCATGTTTTATCTGTAATTGATTGAAGGTTAGTTATCGCGTTGCGATCGAGCGGGGGTGACTAGGACAAGGCATGAGTCCCGGCTGTCATCCTCACTTTCCGGCCTTTCCACTCTCTCTTTGCCCTTCTACGGAAAGACCTTTCATAATCGTCCAGCATTAGATATTTGAAAGTGGATTTAAACGGAGTAGTGCTCTTTCTTCTTTATCCGACCTTCCCCTCCCAGAGTGGGCTAGCCTCCCTGATTGACTAACTAACCTTTTCTTGTCTATAAGCCTCGGAGCTGCATTGTGGGGGGCCTTGTGTTGTCGACACCAAAGGGAGACCAAGTAATGTGAAGGACAGAGACGGATGTGAGACTGATACGTCAGGTAAACTGATCTCTGACCTTTCCGACATCATCCTTGCTGGATTCTTGCTCCCCCGACCTGTCTGAGACCGCTCCATCTTCACATTTCCAAGTAAGAGGCTAATCATTGTTCTCCTTGTTTTATTCATTTTTCTCAGTATAATCCATAGACCCTTCTCTTGATCTAAGACTGTGTAATCCATCGTCAACAACCATTACTCACGCGTTAATCTCATCATTTATCCACTTTTATGTTCACATCTCGAATTAGGTCCTTCTTCTTCATGAAGAGGAACCTACGTTAGGGCTCACTCTTTCACTATCGATCGAGCCATATTTCATTACCCAACTTGTCGGATTTGGTTGATTTTCTCTGCTAATCATTTCAGGTACATAAAGGAGTTCATCAATCAGAGGAGAAAACACATCTTTGATATATATTTTCATCACCAAAGAGTATTTATCGACGAAGCTTCATTGTAGACTTCTTAGTTTCGTGAGGTCATTGTCACCTTTTTCGTTGTTCGAGGAATGTTGCCTAACTTTCAGACAGAACAAAGGAAGAAGGAGGAGGATTTTATATATCGCTGGAGCACAGGATAGTGCACGACCGTACAAGGACAAGAGGAGTTAAATAAGAAGCACAATCGTTGTTGGATTATACCATTTTGAGCTTGATCAGATGATGAATATTGATCCACGACACCACTCCGAGCCACCGTTTGATATCTTAGGTTCAGGTGCATGAACCATCTGTGGACCACCCAAGCCCTCCACATGTCGTGCCTAAGCAACATCTGAGCCTAGCCACTCATATGTTTCCCTGCATGTGACATTGAATTTTTTTGCACCGGAGCCACTATAGAGAGCAGAAATTGTAGATAAGTCCCCGTCTTTGAAGAATTTGCAAACATATTCGAGCAATTTTATTTATTCACATTTCAAATCTTGTAAGGCTTTATTTGTAATAAAACTTTGTATCTTTTATGACATATGTACCCCTGGATTAAATCATCAATAACTTTTTATCTATTAATCCATTTTGCGTGAATTTAGCCTCATTGGAAAACTTTTTTGATGCTCTACATCTTGTCATGTTTGATTATTATTTTTGACTTATAATTCACGCTAGATTTTTCACTAAGATTTATTTATTTTATAGTCTCTTGAATTGAATATAGGGTTGAGATTTGGAGCTTTAATTGAATGACTTATACTCTGCTCGATTTATTAGGTCATTGTTCATTCAATTATTCTTTTGGCTAATTAAATTGAGAAATAAATCAAAGTTTGCTCATATTACTTGTTTATTTATTGAATCATTAAATCACTTAGTTAAGTTGAGACATAGATTCATCATTTAGTTGATTAATAGGCTAAAAATAATTTCTTAATCCAAGATACTGGTTGTGACTCTCTTTTTTATGAGTTTGTATGTTACGGTGTGCATTTAAATTAAAACATAAAAAATTGAAAAAAATGCATTTGTATGATTTTGTATGTGCATTATCCTTAAAATAGAATATTTAATTCACAAAGGTAATTAATTAGCACTTAATTTAAATAAATAATTGCTCCCATCCTTGTGTTCGACCCTAGACTTCCCCAATATAAAAATTAACACCGAGTCCTCTTTGCAGACTGTATGGATGTGAATTGACTATACTACAACTAATGATTATTATAACTGTTGATTTGTTGTTCATCAATACCTACTTTTTGACCTTGAGATTCTTAAAAGATTTCATATCCAAGGATGTGATTCTTAGAGGTTGACTTAATTGAGAATCAAGATGAAAATGAAGTAAAGGAACTCATTGAATCTGGAGAAGATAATGAGGTCCTGAAATCGGAAACTAAAAGGACAATTAATGATGAAATACTCATACCTCTTCAAATTAGTTTGAGGATGGTAAGACCACCTAATGGGTATGGATTCCATGTTTCAGATAAGTCAGACAATAATCTAACTTCATATGATGAAGATTTCAAGGATCATGACATGGAGAGATGGATGCTAATAATAAAGTCTAAAGTAGACTTCATATACAAGTGTTGTATATGGACCCTCGAGGATCTACCTATAAGGGTAAGACCCTTAGATGTAAATGGATCTTCAAGAGAAAGAGGAAACATGACAAGAAGGTAGAGATCTCAATGCATGGATCGAATCCACAAGACATGTACGAAGATAAGACATCACTTGCGATGAGACTTGCTCTCTAGTGACCATGCTTAAACCCATCAAAATGTTTATAACTATAGCTACATAACTTTACTATGACATCTACAAGATGGAAGTTAAGATTTCTTTCCTCTATGAATACCTCTCCGAAATTATTCATATGAAGTAACCCCATGCCTTCATAGTTAAGGAAGGCAAGATGTGCCAGCTAAAGGAACTCCATCTATGGATTCAAATAAGATTCTCGTAGTCGAAACATCAGATTTATTGAAATTATAAAGGTTGTGATTTCATACAGAATCTTGAAGAACCACGTAATGCATAGTGGGAGTGCCATTGTATCCATCATGCTAAATGTAGATAAAGTTCTAATAATTTGGAATGACATAAGGATGGTAATAAGTGTTTTGTAATATGATTGTTCCATACCATGAGATAAAATATCTCAAGGGTACCTCTTAGATCTTAGTTTTGAAGATGTTCAGAAACAAAGATAAGAGGGTATTGGGACCATCACAGTAGTGGTACGCCTTGGACATGTTCCAATTTTGGAAAACCCCATGGAAGGCTTCCTTGCCTTAAGATATGGTAGTGACCTATGTGGAGGGATAACACCTCAAAGAGTTGAGGAAGTGAATTCTAAAGTTACTTGCTCTTGTGCATCAGTTACTAGAAGGCTGGTGTGTGCCACATGTGTACAAAAGTAAGATGTCTGCCATGTAGTGGGAGTAGTAAACTGTTACTAATCCTACAATGGAGATAAAATTGATTGCAACAATATTATCTTCTTCAAAGATGTCAAGACTTTTGAGATAGTGATCTCAAAGTCTAAGCTTCAAGAACTTAAAACTTTATAGATAGTGATTGATGAATAAGACTTTTTCAGGTTTTTATTATTTAATGGAAATATTCAAAATGTGAACAATTGTAGTAACCTGAAGAATGACTCAAATAAAAATTAATTTTCATTATTAAAAGCTCAAGCCAACAAATAGAAGAATGCAAGCAAGACAAAGGAATTTATTATTTATTTACATGCATAGCGTACAAGATTGAACTCAAGGAGGCTACAAATCTTGAGGGTCCATTATATCAAAAAAATCAATAAAATAAAAAGGGTTCTTTTTATTGAACTACTCTCGATCTTTTTTATGGGTCTTTTATCTTTTAAAATTTTTAATGAGTTCTTATTTATATTTTATTATTTTTTGATTTTGTATTTTTTATATTTTTATTTTTTTTCTCATGTTTTTTTTATTTTTGAATTTTAAAATAAATAAAAAGAAGAAAAAGAATAAAGAAGAGAACACTCTTTTTTGTATTTAAAAATTAAGGGAAAATGTATAGAAAAATAAATTATTTTTTAGTTTTTGTTAATTTTTTACCTTTTTAATGAAATTTTGAATTTTTTTAGATTTTTTTAGTATTTTCAAAGAATTTTAAAATAGGAAAATATAAAAAATAAATAAGACAGATATTTTAAGGTTTTTAAAATAAGAAACAAAATCAAAAATATAGAAAATATATACATCAATAAGTTGATTTTTCAAATTTTTAGAAAGGTGTTTTATGGATTTTCTGTGAATTGTTATGATTTATTTAGTGTTTTTAATGTTTTTCTATTTTTTTGTTTTTAAGAGGAATTAAAAAAAGGAATTCATACACAAAGTAGAATAAACAAAACACATAAAAAATTTTTTTAAGAATTTTTCAATAAATTTTTATATTTTTATTGAATTGAAAATACAAATAGGGAATTAAAGGTTGTTTTTTATTTATAAAAAATAATAAACAAAATAAAATGTAAATCTAAAATTATGGAAAAAAGTAGGTATTAGTACGAGGTTATACTAATTTTTATAGGATTTATTGAGGTTATTAGCTATTTATTAAATACAATTAACTAATAAAATCAAAGTCTACTTCACAACGATTTATCTATAAAAATTTTTATTTAAAAGATAATCAGAGAACACAATATAAAAGGTGAGGGGCAATTTGTAATTTTCTCCTAAAAGTCATGTGCCAACGGACGTGAGTCGCGTTGGCGCAGACCATTAAGTAATTATTTTAATCCAAGGGGTCAAACAATAACACAAATAAAAGCATGACTTATATTGCAAAATCACCAAAACGTCTTGTGCAATGCACATTTATCTGTTCAAATAGGACTTAATGGCAAATAACATAAAGCACAAGGTATGTTATGCAAATATTCGAACTACAATAGTACGACACATGTCCCTTAGGGGAGTTATTTACAAATGATATAAAAACAAGGGAAATAGAGATATATTCACCGAAGCATGTGCGGCTCACTTGCAGAATGGACAAATGGATTTTGATTTGGAGGGATCTGATCCACAGCTCTACTTTCGACTTTATTGGATGGTCGGATTCAACCTGAGACTCATCGTTCTTGATCGTACGACCTTAGAGGGTTGTGAAAGAACAACAAAGGAGGGTTCTAGGGACATCTGATTGGCTAAATCTTAGCTGATCTTGGTCGAAGGCGTCTTATAGCGATTAGATTTGACTGTTGATGCCCTCCTACGCCAGTTGATAGTGATTTGAATGTGAATGCTCACCCAATGGTAGATCTGGGATTGTCATTTATTGATGACCATTAAAAATACGGGTTTATATTCGTATTATGTCATAAATATGAAACCTTTTAAAAGTACAAAGAGTTAAGAACTAATCTGATAGAAAGATTAAACGGATTTTATCTACACGTGGATACTTAGGTTAATATCAAGATAATATAAGAACCATATTCTCATACTGGGTAAGTTCCTGACACTCAGGTTTCAAAATTTTATGCCATGCTCGAGCATCATAAAATCAGGTCCAAACTCAAACTTCTTACCCTAGCTTCTCAGGAGAAATTACAACTCATCGTATTGTTCATGTAATCGTGCATGTGAAGTGCAGTCATATTCTTAAAAAAAGACAATAAACACACAATATAAAATGTATATCTTTCAAAATAGGGAGTTCAAGTATCTGAAGCGTAGAACTGAAATACGAGGACATCATGTGTAAAAGAATAGAAGTTGAACAACTACAAAAATAAGGGCCCTGCCTCCCTATAGTTAGGTTGAAAATAGCCAAAGTATAAAGAAGAAAATAAATGACAAAAGGATCAAGGAGATGACTAATGAGAATCTAAAGGAAGATACAAAAGTAGGGTTCGGTTCTCCCAATAATTTGGCTTTAAAAATCCTAAGTTAGAAGTAATAATTTAAGAATGAAGAAACTAAACCCTAAAAGAATAAGAAAATGAGATCCATAGAGAGTGATTGAGAAAGAGAGAGAGAGAGTGAATATGTTGATTGATGAATCTACTCCGATCTAAGTTTTCACGGCTTCATGTAAAGTAGGCTAGAATGGAATCAAGGTATGTACCCCACATGAAGAAAATCTTCTCAATATGGACTAGTTGTTCATTGATATGAACAAAATACTTCAACAACTGCCCATTCACTAAGAAAGAACGTGCACCATCTTGGAGATCAGATATCTCAACGTTGTTGTTGTCGTGCACTTCTTTCACCAGAGAGGGACATGTCCACATAGATTTTAGTTTTCCATGAAAGCCCTTTAACTTTGCATTGAACAACCATACCTTCTATTATGGGACAAAGTTCTTAATCTGAATATGTCTATTGTGCCATTTCATATTCTTGTCCTTGTAGACCACACTATTGTCATGCGCATGGTTGTGGATCTCTATGAGCACGTTTAGGTCTGGGTCTCTACATATCTTTCCTAGGTGACAACTTCAGTTTATTTTCTTTATTGCCCACTCATAAATGTGAATCAATGCAGTGGGAAAATGGCATGTCTTACAGTATATCATCTTGAATGGAGAACTGTTGAGTGTGTCTTATAGGTTGTCTTGTAATCCCACAGAACTTGGACCAACAAGTGAGACCAATTCTTCCTATATGGACGTACTAACAATTGTAAAATGCTCTTTACTTCACAATTTGGAACGTATACCATGCCGATAGACTGTGGGTGGTAAGGACTAGTCATATGATGATCAATACCATAGTCCTTAGCAAAAGTCTTCATTTCATTGTTCACTAAGTGGCTATACCCATCTGAAATCAAAACCTCTAGGACACCGGAACAAGAAATAATGTGATCTTTTACAAACTTACATACAATCTTGTTGTCTACATTCAGGTTAAGATAGCCTCGACACACCCTGATAAGTAGTCAACAACTAATAGAATATGCTCATATTGACTTCTATTAGGAAAGGGACCAATAAAATAAATCACCCATGCATCAAATACATCATAGAACAATACAGGTTGCATGTTAATTTCATCTCCAGATCCAATAGTTCCTCCCATTCTTTGACAATTGGGCACGACCTTACAAAACCAAATGCATCTCCAAACAAGGTAGGCCAAAATGATCCACACAGAAGCACCTTATGAGCGGTTCTCTTTCGCAAGTGGTTTCCTCTTACCTCTAGAGTATTACAACGGGTGAGGACACTCCGTTGTTTCTCAAAGGAATACACCTTCGCTAAACACAATCCAGTAATTCAAATAAAAGGAATGGATCCTCCAAATGGCATTTCCTCGAATCTGACGACAATCAGTCAATACTACTCCTAGTCCAATCTTGGGGAACATTCTTGGAGACGTGATAGTTGATCAGTTTGGCATACCATGAGAGTGAGTCGACAACACAAATTAACTGATCAAGGACAATCTATCTGATAGGTTCTAAATCTGGGGAATCTTTACAATCAAGTCATGAAAGGTTATCAGCAACAACATTCTTCACTCCTGGCATATCTTTAGTCTCCAAAGCGAACTCTTAGAGTAAGAAAATTCACCTAAGAAGACGTACCTTCACGTCCTTCTCTTCCATTAAATATCGAATCGCTGATTGATTAGTATAAATCATCACCTTTTTATACAATAAAAAAAGACCTAAAATTTTCCAAAGCCTATACTACTGTAAGTATTTCCTTTTCAGTCACTGTATAATTATTCTATGCATGAACTAATACTTTTCTCATGTAGTAAAGTGCAAACAGTACCTCATCTCACTGTTATCCTAACACAACTCCTATTTCAAAATCCTATGCATCATTCATGATCTCAAAGGGAAGAGAACAATAAAGAGCTTGTAAGACAGGTGAACCCATTTTTTTTATTTTTAAGAGATCAAAGGCCTCCAGGAACCTGTAATCTACAATAAACTCAGTCAGTGGTCTGGCAATCTTTGAATAGTCTTTGATAAATATGTTATAAAATCCAACATGCCCTAAAAAGAGAACGCCCTGACTTAACATTGTTTGGTGGATCAAGCTTCTTGATCACATCCACCTACTAGCCATGTGAGCATAAGGCAAATTACTTATACAATAAATGTTATTGTAATATTTGATATATCATTAAAGGTACTTGGTTTATTTCACTCCCTATCTAAGATTAAATGAATGAATGCACTTATAAGGTCCTTTGGTACAGCTAAGGTTATGTATCTGATGAATCCTTACTTCACCATCTTTATTAATTCATTTTGGCCTTAAATCCATAGCTATATGCATGTATATATCATTAATATGCAAAATAAACACTCTGTAAATTGTAAAAAATACTGTATAAATATTGTATTTAGTTCCAAAATAAAAGAATAAAGGAAAGAAAAGAAAAAGAATGGTGTCCAAGACAATGAGTGACCTTAGTCCTCGGGACCTAGTCATCATGATGACTTGGTTGACAAGGAATAAAGTAGAGGGAGATAGGACAGAATAACTTTAAAGAAAATACAAGGAAAATCACACTAAAACCCTAATTTATTTTGCCCAATTATTGCCTTTTGAGATCCATTTTATATATTTTTTTACACAACAAACAATAAAACACTCAACAGAATATTGTATATAAAATAAAATGAAAAATACAAAATTGATTTCACTGAAAAATAATGCATAGTGTGCCGTGAACACACAAAATAAAAAGCCGCAAAGAAAATTTGCAGACCTTTATCTTCTTGATATTGTATCAAAATTGATCAAATTCACCTTTATTGTTCATAAAATTAAATTATCTTTTAGTGAAGATTATTTCATTCAACTTGGAATTAAGATGCAAAATTTAGGTTTTGGGCCTCCATTGTGCAATATACATGTATATTATATTCAATATATTTATTCTAATATTTTTCAATTTCTTATATTTTTATAAAAGCTAAATATTATACAAAACACATGATCATAATTTAAAAAAATATTACCATAAAAAATTATTTGAAATAAGTCAATTACTTTAATACATATATGAAATATACATATTTATACCTATAAAGAAAATGTAACTTATTGAGTGAGTATGCTAATAAATTTAGAAAATTGAAATAAAATTACCTAAATATGTAATTAAATAAATTTAAAATATATAAAATACATGTATATAATAATAAAATATATAATACGAATTAAAATAACAATACCAAAATACATGTATATTTACCTATATTTATACATGTAAAAATTAACCTATCATAAATAGCCCCAAAAATTAAATAAAAATATACATTAAGAACTACATAAAATTAAATTTTTTTTATTTTATAACCAAAAATTAAATAATTTGTTTGATATTTTTAAATAAATTTACAAGAATTTTTGAATTCCTTTTTTTCTAAATGGTCCACATTGACCAACCAGAGCCCCCGATAGTTGACCTTTGTCAACTGTACAACCCTTCAACCGACCTGTCTGAAACCTCGTACTTGGACAATTTCTTCGATTTTTCAAGCCTCACCCATGCGGTCCTTTACCTAGAGCTTTCCACTCCTCTACAACCCTCACCTCCGACAACCTCGCCCATGACCAGATCTTCACCTACCCCTTCTCCCCCGCATGCCACCATGCTTCGAAAACCTTCAACCCTTCGTCTATAAAACTTCATTATTCTCCACCATTTTGCCCCTTATCCTTCCTAGAGAAATCTTAGCCCCTCAAAGCAACCTCAAAATCTTCGGCTGGTGATAGGAGCCCACGGCGGTTGTCCTGCAACGAGGAGGAGTGCTGCTAGAGGCGATCCAAACCACCGCCTCCCAAGCTCACCGACACGATCTGTCTATTCATCTCCGATCAAAAAGAGGCCTTTTCTCTCACTCATTAGGTAAATCTTAGTTCCTGTTTTAATTTACCGCTTTTGGTTTAATGTTTTATTCATTAGGTTAGGGTAATTTAGAAATCCCTAATTTTACATAGAGCCCGAGCTCCATGCCAAATTCTTCGTCTATCGCTAATGAATCAACTCCATTATCGCACCACTTCGTTCCTCTCCACCTTGTCCATCTCGACCCCATCATTTCAACCTAGATCCACCTTAGATTTGATGAAAATGAAGTTCTCCCTCTATCGCTCTCCGTCAAAACTTCACCATTCCTGTCCTTTTTGCTTTCAACTTCAACTATCCATTCGAGGATATAACTCTCAAGCTGGTAAGTCGTTTTGTGCAAGTTTGGGTCCTTGAAGGCCCTTCTAGAGCCACAAGGAGCACTTTGAGCAGATCCAGGTGACCTGGAGCAAGAAATTCTCCCAGATCGAGAATGTGGCCACCTAGTGCTCATTTGAGCTTTCCTACAACTGTAGAGGAGCCCCAATGACACAGCCGACATCAAATCGTAGTTACATCGCTGATGCATGAAGAAGATATACATCAATGTCAGCCCCACAAAAGTTCTTCGGTTGTTCTTCTAGAGCCCCACTCGACCGTTCGATCACAAACATGGCCCATATCTATTATGGGTTGTCCAATCTAATCGAAGGGGTACACAAGCTAGACCATCTGATCATACATGTGGTGCACAAGCAGCGGTCGGATCACGAGCACTTGAATGGGTAAAATAGCATAAAACCCCCTCCACCTTTTTGTATTTCATAAATAGTTTAATAAATATTTTTTATGTGTAAAAGTATTCGGAAATATTTCAAGAAATCCCATGTAGTTTCTAGAGATTTCTAGTTGGTCCTTTGCCAGCTCAGCTCAGGTGCCCGCCCCACGTTAGTTGGGCAAATATATCTTGTACCGCTCCTCCTTTTTATATTGAAATTTAGTATAAGAAAATCAAGTTAAAATCCAAATGTTATGGTGTATTTGCATGTACCACGTTGCCTTAATTTTTATTTATGTAAATACCCTTGATAGCTTGATTGAATATTATTCTTGCATTTCTATTTTCTAAGAATATGTGTCGTACTCCAAAAAATGTGCAAGAAAATTCTTGATTAATTTCTCATTCATGCCCCATATTTTATTTAAATTTTTTGTTCTTTTTCAATTAATTAAAAATAAAAATGTACTTTTTATTCTTTGTTTGATTTAATAAGTATAAAAAAATTATAAATCCTCTATTAATAATTCCAAAAAATCTACTTGAAATTTATTACCTCTTTTATCACTACAAACCAAAAATTACAAATAAACATCAATATAAAATCCAAAAATTACAAACCCTTGATAACCCTAAAATAATTACAAAATATTTTCAAAATCCCCCAAAAATTTATTTTCTATACTATTTTTTATTTATACTATTTACTACACATTGAAGTTAGTTTTGAGAAATTTTGAGTCTATTTATTATTTTCCAATCTAAAAAAATCTGCTTGTTTAATTACTCCCTGATTCAGGATATTTTGATTTTTAAACATAAATAATAATTAGCAGAAATCACCAAAAAATATCAAAAAATAGAAGAAAATATAAAAACAAAAAAAATATTTTGTAAATTTCGACTAAATTTTACTATGTTTTTAAATAGATGTTGACATGCTTTGGGTGAGAGTCTAGAGTATCCTCACAAGGCAAGAACACTATCGATGTGGCGACCGCTCACTAAAGGAGAATTGGACAACAAGTACCCACAACATATAATGAATCGATAAGTAACTATAACGTGGATTACAATTTCTTATACTCTACAAAAAAGATGTATAACATGTATGTATGTAGAGGCCGAACCACTGAGAGAAACTAGGTAGCCTAATGGTATTGCTAATAAAAAGGAATTGTGTAGATAAGTGTCCTTTTTATGTAGGATTTTGGTTTTTAAATTTTTATTTGATTTTTTAATTTTTAATTTTCTACTTTTTAATTTCGTTTAAATTTAAATAATATATGTATATAAGGGCATATAAGATGTGATATAAAGTAAATTTGCATAGTATAAGATAAATGTAAAAGAATCATAAAAATAGGAGGAAATATGTCTCATTATATATATATTTATTTAATTATTTATTAGTTTTAAAATATTTATAAGGTATTTATAATTATAATAATATTATAAACTATAGATAAATATACATAAGAATATAATATAAGATAGAGTATTATGATTATAGATATCAATAAAAATAATTAAAATTTGGAAAATAAAATGTTTGAGTTCTTTTATATTTTTCTAATATTTTTGTGATTTTATGAGTTTTTTACTATTTTTATGTGTTTTAATAGTAAAAGATATCCCAAAACTAGGATTAAATAAAGAGCCTCAATTATTTTGAGATGTAGAATTAGTAAGTAAAGACAAAAAAATCCTAAAATTAATTTTCATATGTAATAATATATAAAAAAAATAAGATTATCAAATATAAGAAAATATTTTTGGAGATTTGAGGAATTTTAATATTTTTTATAGGATTTTGAACTTTTTAATTTTCTATCAGTTTCTTTTTCTAATTTTAGGGATTTTTGGTATGAAGCTATAAAATACTGAAATAGACAAAATAATTTTTTGGGAAATTTTCAAAAAGGTTTTGTAATTTATAGGTATTTTCTAAGTCAAAGAGGGCCAAAATGTGCTCTTTTTTATTTTTAATAAATAGGAAATGTGCATAAAATTCAAAACTAAAATGTAGCTTGAAACAACATGCATCTAGATTAATTTTGAAGCATGGATGATATTTATAAAAATTAAGAAAACATGCAAAAAAATTAAATACTAGTAGCGACTTTTGCAAATATTAAAATGTTTGCATGCATTCCATAATCCTAAAACAAAAATATAGGGGATACTGTGCAATTTGTCCACAAACAAAACATTTTTACAAAGGTCGAAAACATTTTACAAAATATTTTCCAAACAGTTTTTCAATATTTTTCAGAGAGATTTTCAAACCATTTTTCAAATATTTTGCAAAACCTTTCTACCTTATTTATTAATTAGTAAATATATTGAACTTTAATGAATTTTATATGAGTGTGCTCTTTACATTAGTTAATTGTATTTTAGCCATACAACCACAACAGAGCCTTTCCCACAATTAAGTAGGGTCAGCTACATGTATTCTTCACCTCCATTCATATCTATCTTGGGTCAATCTTGGGCTTATATCCAAAAAAATTAAGATCCCTTCGTATAGTCTCTATCCAACACTTCTTGGGACGCCCTAGCCATCTCTTAGTCGGCTCAACATCCCGACACTCACATCTCCTAACTTGTGCGTCAGCTGACCTTCTTTATTAATGACCACACCATCTTAAGCAGTTTTCTTGCATCTTATCCTCGATCGGAGCTACACCAACTTTCTTTCTGATTGCTCATTCAGAATATGATCTTTATATGTATTTTGGCCTTACGTATTGAAAATAGGAAAGTATGAGTTATGACAGATGTATATACAGAGTATATACGAACCCCCTATACTTCGCTTGAGCTATGTACTCATAGATCCAAGAGAAAAGAAAAGACATAACTTATACTAAGTATAAAAGAGCCTACTACAACGACTAAAGAATAAAGAATCAATGAATGAGAAGTCAACTGTCCCCCCGTACTTAGGATGAAATAATCCTAAGTATAGTAGGTTGTATCTACATGCAAGGAGGGTTGAGGGTGGGAATAAACAGATCAACTACTTGTCCTGTCTCCCCCTATACTTAGGGTAAAATATCCCTAAGTGTAGACATGAATGTCAACAAGAGAGGAGACAGGTGAGGGATCAAAGAATGTACAACGAGAATGCCTCATCCCCCCATACTTAAGATGAAGCGTATCCTACGTATAGTAATAATGATTGAGAGCAATGGAAGAAAGAATGAATATAACAGGAGAAAATAACATAAGAAAAGAAGAAAAAGATGAAAACTAAAGAAAAGTTTTTGAGGGGCATTATTAGAATCTTTTGATGTTGCTGGAGTTGTGGAGGATTCATTATTGTAGATCACTTGGATGGAGTCGACAACAACCAGGAAAATGTCATGCTCGAGGTACGGCTTCAGTAACTGACCATTGATGATGAACGACTATGCAAAAAATGAAACCTCTGATATAGCAGTGCTTCCATTTTTATGTACTTATTTCACTCTGAATGGCCCTATCCATTTACACTTCAATTTGATGGGGTATAACTTCAACTTTGCATAGAATAACCACACTTTTTGTCAAGTCCCAAAGGTCTTTCGTCTATTGTGCCGGTCATGCTTGCATTTAATCTTCTCCTTGTACATCAAGTTGTTATCAACGCATAGTCTCAGAATTCTAGGATTCTGTTTAGATCCACTTTTCTTTCTAACCAACTTCTGTGAGTCCAAGTTGCAACAGTTCAATGCCCATAATGATTTATAAATTAGCTTAGTGGACAGATGGCACTGTTTTCCATACACAAGACGATAGGGCATCATTCCCAAGGGAGACTTGTAGGAGGTCTTGTATACCCAAAGGAAAGAGTCGAAGAGTTGGGACCAATTCTTTATATACAACCTCACAAGTTTCTATAGGATTGTCTTGATTTCTCTGTTGTATAGCTCGGCCATGCCATTGGTCTGAGGATGATAAGGAGATGTGACTCAGTGCTCTATGCCATACTCTCGTTAATTTCTCGACCTCTTTATTTATGAAATGACTACCCTCATATGATATCAAAATCTTTGGTATCTCAAACCATGAAATGATATTCCCTCTTAGAAACCGATAAACTGTACGTCTATAAGGGCTTGAGTGGGAATAACTTCAATAAAATAAACTCACATAATCAATAACAAGAAGGATGTGCTTAAATCTGTGATTTTGAAAAAGGGGCCCATGAAATCGATGCCCCAAGTGTCGAACACATCTAAAATATGAATGAATTTTAGGTGCATCGAGTCTTTTTCTCTGAGGGTTACTCCCATTTCCGACAGTCAATGCTGACTTTGACATATGATGCTACATCCTTGTATTGTGTGGGCCAACAGGGTTGTACTGTAGTATTTTCACTGTCATTCTTTCTTGAGATTTTTTTCCACCAGATTAGAGCGAATGACAATGCTCGAGGACACCATGATGCTCCTCTTGAGGGATACACCATCACCAAATACAATCCACTCCTTCCCTGAATAGAAGTGTGTCTTCCAATTGGTATAAATGGATAGTAGACAAGAACTTGTCCTTCTTAGTTTTCATCCAATCTTGTGGGACTACACTAGAAATGAGGTAATTCACAATATTAGCATACCAAGGGAGAGAGTCCATTGTGAGAATCGACTAGTCAGGAAAGGTGTATGTGATGGGTGCAATACTCAATGGAGGTTCTTGATGCTCAATTCTAGAGATGTGATCTGTTATCACATTTTGAACTCCAAGTTTATCTTTGATTTCCAAACTGAACCCCTGGAGGAGAAGGATCCATCTGATCAATCTGGGCTTTGCGTCCTTCTTCTACTGTACATACCAGATAATAGAGTGGTTAGTGTAGATGATGACCTTAGATCCAAGAAGATAGAATCCGAACTTCTCGAGGGCCAAAACCACGACTAGAAACTCTATCTCTGTAACAATGTAGTTACACTATGCTTCATCTAATGTCTTGCTGGCGTATTGAATGGCGTAGGGCACTTTGTCTTTCCTCTATCCTAACACAACCCCAACATCAAAATATGATGCATCTGTCATGATCTGAAAGGGTAGAGAACACTCCAACGACTGTAGGACTGGATCTTGGGTGATGAGCTCCTTCAGTGATTAAATGAAAGGAGAACCTAGTGATCAACATTAAAGTCAATCTCCTTGCACAATAATTTAGTTAGAGGTTGGACAATGCGACTGAAATCGTTGATGACACTTCGGTAGAGACCTATGTGTCCCAGGAATGGCCTCACATTTCTTACATTCTGAGGTGGATCAAGATTGGTGATCACATCCACCTTCGCTGGGTCGACTTCCATGCCATGCTTGGAAAAAATGTGGCCCAGCACAGACCCTTTAGTGACCATGAAGTGGCTCTTTTTCCCAAGATAGCATGAGATTGACTTTGTGGTATTTCTAAAGTACTTTGTTTTGGTGCTGAAGACAAGAATCAAAGCCATCACCATAGACATATAAGTCATCCACAAACACCTCAAGAAAACTGCCAACCATATCGGTGAAGACTGCAAGCATGCGCATCTACAATGTGGCAAGTGCATTGCGCAAACCAAAGGGCATTCTCTTGAAAGCATAGGTGTCGAACGGGCAAGTGAAGGTAGTCTTCTATTGGTCCTCGGGAGTGATTGCCACTTGGTTGTGCCTGAAATACCCATCCAAAAAGCAGAAGAACTCCTTGTTGGCCAATCTTTCTCGGACATGATCAATGAATGGCAAGGGAAAGTTGTCCTTCTTTGTTGCAGTGAAGAGGCAGCGGTAATCAACACACATATGACAAGATGTTGTTACCCGAGTGGAAATATCCTCTCCTCTTTCTTTTGTAACCATGGTCATCCATTATTTATTTGGACCTACATGCAAGGGGCTGATCCATTTGGAGTTGGAGATGGGAAAAATGAAGACGGTGTCACATTATTCATGATTTCATGCATGACAATATCCTGCAAGTTAGGGTTCAACCTTCTCTGAAATTCTCAGGATGGCTTGGCATTGTCTTCTAAATAGATGTGGTGTGAACACAAAGCAGGATTCATCCTACGAATGTGTGATATGTGCCAACCAAATGCCTTTCCATTTTTCTCTAGAATCTTAAGGAGTCTAGATTCGAGATCTAGGTTCAGCTAGCTGCTAATGATGATCGGTACATGTTTTCTGCACCTGCAAGGAAAGCATACTTGAGGCATGCCAGAAGTGGCTTTAATTTTGGTTCTAGTCAAGTCTGCTTCTCAATCACTTCGGAAACTGAGCTGGTAGGTGAATGGTCTGCCATGATTTTTGAGGTGTTGCTCACCTCGATCGCTAGTGGTTGTGCTGATAATGTGCTGAAAAAAATCATCAATGAACTCATCATGTTCAAACTGGCATGAATCTTTTACCTCAAAGATGTCCATCAACAAGGAAGAATCTATCTCCAAGTCGACATCGGAGCATGAGAAGACTGCACTTTCTAGGTCCTCTAGAAAGAGGATTTCCTGAATCCATGTGTTATTCAAAGAGAATTATGTGTCTCTAATCTCTACAATAAAGACACAGTCTGTTTGAAATGGTTCTGCTTGACTTTGATCAGGCATGATTTTTAGTTCACTGACCATGTTCATTATCACTTTGTTGATGCACGACCAGAACGTGATCCTTCCAGATCTATAGTCAACCACATCCTTTACAGAACGCAGGAATGGTCGGCCAAGAATAATCAGGGTCATGAGTAACGGTGTAGGGGAGTCCATATTAAGGACCAAAAAATCAACAAGAAACTACATATCTTGCACCGTTACAACAACGTCCTCCAATAAGCCTCAGGGTCGCTTGACTCATCGATCAAGAATTGAAGGATCATGCATGTCAGCTTGAGTGGTCCTAACCCAAATTCTGTGAGCAATGAGGAGGACATGATGTTGATTGAAAATACACTGTCACGCAAAGTTTGCTCGAAGACCTAGTCAAAATTATGGCATCTGATCAAGGGTGCTCCTTTGTGAAGCTTCTTTTTTGGGAGGTTGTTGATTGTTTACATTGCAAGCTTGGTGAGGATGTGTTTCTCAACTAGCTGGCGTTAGTTATTATGGTTTGAGTGACGCTCGTGCATGCTTCTGTCAAGCCCTTGTTTACAACGGGCGTATATTCCATGGCTTTTAGTAAAGGCTATTCAAAAGTCAAGCTCTCAAGAATATCCACAACATTTGGGTCAGATAATGTAGTTCTTCATTTTACATTTTTTTAGATTTTTCAATTGCATCAGGAAAAGGAACATGTACAGTACTGAAATAAAAAATAATATTCTTATTTACCTCAGAATTCATGCCCACAACATGTTGTACAACCAGGCTAAAAAAGGTGTACAAGTTGGAACTGACGGTATTGCTATTGCAGGTAGTCATCCAAAAAGTGCGGTCTCTGCTCCATTATCTGGAGCTGGATCGGTTGATGGTGCTTGCTCTTCCATGGCTAGAGCGACTTCACTTTGATTACGGTCATCTTTTTGGTCTTTTTCAATTCTCTAATTTTTTCGTGCTTTTTGTTGGAGATGTTGGTGGCTAGAAGCTAGGATGGCTCCTCCTCCTTCCTCCTTACCTGAACATGTAGCTGGCATGGATGATGCAGAAGATGATGATTCACTAGATGAAGCTTTATTCTTCCCCTTGATCGTGGTAGATAGAGGGAAGGTCCTACCACTCCTGAGAGTAACAACATTAGACAAAACAAAATCACAATCATCTGACTCCACATGCATAGATGGGACTACACATTCTACCTACACTTTGCGCTTGAAATTATTGGGGTTGGCTTCGACCTAGGTCAGAATTGGAGTTTTCGTGGCCATAAAGTTTCCTCGCTTCTGAGTCATCTCTACTAGGCCCTTGACTAACCGGGCCATACAATCGAGGCTTGGGTTCACATGAACCATTTCAGAACGTTCAGTGTGATCCACACGCTATGGATGATGGTGCGAGGGATGAGAAGGTTGTTGTTGCTGCTGAGATGGAGGAAGCCGATACTGATGTTGGTATGGAGTAGGATACAACTGGTGAGATGCATCTACAAACTAATGGTACGACTGGTGCAGGCATTACGGTGACTGCAGGTATTGTTGAGTCTGTCTCCAATTAATGTGGTACTGTGGAGACTGGTGGTACTGAGGCTGAGGTTGGGACTGGGCAAATCTCTCTCCTTGATGTTGAGGGAATGGATGTGAATTTGCAGCATGGCCCTATTGAGGTCTGCCTGGACGAGGCAAATGTGTGTCATTTAACCATACTCCATTCACCTCTTGAATGAGAGGTAGTGGATGAGAGAAAGGATCATAGGAAGATAGGGGATCTGGTTGGTATACCACCAAATGCTGCTACTGTGGTGCCTGGTCGGGAGTCTGCACGTAATATACATGCTAGACTGTTAGCTGTTGCTGATTGGGCTGAGTTTTATGTGGCAGTGTTGTCTCATCTTTGTTCTCGACTGGAGGCTCATAATATGGTGTCATGGACTAGCAGGTATTGATGTTACTCACCAACAACTCCAATTTCTTGGTGATTTGATCCCATTTTTCCATATTTTGTGCTCTTTGTTCGATCACATCTAATTTTCTGAGATCATGTGACTGCTTCTCGATGATATCAACTTTTGAGAGATGAACCCTAATGATGCTGAGGTTGGAGCTCTCATCTCTCTATGCCTCATTGTGATGTCCCGGGCTTATGTCCCCGGTCCGTTATCGAGGAAACCTAGCCCTGACAACTTGTTGGACTCGGACCCAAATGGATCCATTGATAACCACCTAAGATGCTTAAGCCCAAGTTCAGTCAAGATTTGCATTTTAGTCCATGTTCAGTTTTCGAGGTTTTCACATCATAAAAATCTCAAAGGAAGACTCATCCCCGAGACTTAGGATGATTCTATTCGATTTTAACATTTGAACCCCACTGTAACCATGTTTCACAGAGAAACGAACCCATAAAAATCTCAAAGAGAGCGAAAACCATAAAAATCTCAAAGAGAACTCGACTAAGGTTTAAATTCCATACATGTGAACAATTGAGGGTATTTCTCCCTCATGTCCGCCTCAAGTTCCCATGAAATATGGTGCTAGCTTTCCTTTGGCACCGAATCGTTGTACGCCTCTCATTGGGGACACATGTAAGAACACGAAGTCCCAACCTGTGATCATGGAAAAGGCTTTAGTTACACATGATTGGCTAAGAATTATACCCATTAGGACACGAATGTAGGATAACATACCTGAAACTCAAGGTCTCTACGCCGCCGGTCGACGTAACTCTTCTGATGACTCTACGCGGTCACCAATTTCCTCCTAACAATTTCCACTACTCTGGAGGTCTCCTTAATGATCTGCGGGGTAAACATGGTGTTGTCACCCACCTATTGCCAACACAAATGCGTGGTGCACCACCTCCCATACAATGCCTCAAATGGTGCCATACCTATACTTGCATGGTAGCTATTGTTGTATGTAAACTCAACTAGTGGGAGGTGATCCTTCCAAGATCCCTTCCACTCAACCATGCATGCTCATAATAGATCCTCCAAGGTCTAAATGGTCCTCTCAGACTGCCCATCTGTATGTTTCCCTTGGATGATCCTGCCCTATAAGCTGCTATACTTGGCTGGCATTGTCACGACATCAGATGTGTCCTCAAATGGATGCAATTCACTAAGTGTAGTGAGCACATCCCAAGTCTACAACCAGGATGTCGAACCCTAAGTGTATGACCGTCTACTCAAGGTGTCTGCTACACCATTCCCCTTACCAAGATGGTAGGAGATGGTACAATCATAATCTTTTAGCAGTTCCATCCACTGTCTTTTCCTCATATTCAGCTCCTTTTGATCAAAAATGTATTTGAGGCTCTCGTGGTCTGTGAAAATCTCAAATGTCACCCCATACAAATAGTGATGCCATATCTTTAATGCAAAGACTACAACCACCAACTCCAAGTCATGGGTGGGGTAGTTGTGTTCATGGTTCTTCAGTTGTTGTGACACATACGCTGCAACCTGTCCACATTGCATTATCACTGCACCCAAGCCCTCCTTAGAAACATATGTGTACATGGTGAAGTCCAAGGTACCAGAATGAAGGGTGAGGATGGGTACAGAAGTCAATCGCTCATTGAGCGTTCGGAAGCTCAACTCGCATTTGTCGCTCCAAACAAATGGGACATCCTTCTTCGTCAACCGGTGAGGGGTAGAGCTAACAGAGAAAACCCTCTGATAAAGCTCCTATAGTACACGACGAGGCCAAGGAAGCTGCGAATCTCTATAACCGTCATGGGCCGCTCCCAAGACACCACTACCTCTATCTTAGCGGGGTCAATTGACACTCCCGCCCCTGAAACCACGTGGCCAAGAAAAGCCACCTCAGAAAGCCAAATCTCGCACTTTCTGTATTTAGCATACAACTGGTGCTCTCGGAGCGTCTCTAGTAAGGTGCAAAGATGAGAATCATGCTCGTATTGATCATGAGAGCAGACTAGAATATCGTCAATGAACACGATCACAAAACTATACAAATGCGGACGGAAGACCCGGTTCATCAAATCCATGAATGCGACAGGTGCATTCGTAAGCCTAAACGGCATCACCAAGAACTCATTGTTGCCATATCTAGTATGGAATGCAGACTTCATTACATCGGCTTCCTTGATTCTCAACTGATGATATCTCAACCGCATGTCAATCTAAGAGAACATTGTTGCTCTCTGCAACTAGTCAAATAGATCATCTATCTTGGGAAGTGGGAAACGGTTCTTGATTGTTCTCATGTTCAACTACCTATAGTCCATGCATAGCCATATGGATCCATCCTTCTTCTTCATGAAGAGGACTAGTGCTCCCCATGGTGACGTACTGGGGCGGATGAATCCCTTCTTCAACAGCTCCGGCAACTGTGCCTTGAGCTCCTTGAGCTCAGTTGATGCCAACCTGTATGAAGGGGTAGAAATCGGTTGTGTATCTAGCAATAGCGTGATCTCAGACTCTATCTCTCGTACTGGAGGTAATCCATGCAATTCGTCTGGAAATACATCAGGGAACTCACACACAATTCTGGCATCCTCTATCATCTGATCCTGTGCCGCTATGTCTTCTAGGTAGGCAAGGTTCAATTATCCTGAATTCCACCATGAAGGAGCAAAGAAGGAATTTTAAATATGAGCTCAACACTAGCAATGACACCAGATCCATCCCCACTCTCTTTCAAGTTCAAAAAGATCGAATCTTGATCACATGTCTTCACAACTAGTTAGATAATTAGCAGCAGAGAGAGCATGCATTGAAAGTAAACAAACGAAATTGGAATTTGCTAGATCGAAATCACATCATAACCCATGCCACCAATATCATAAAGGCTCTAACTAAGCAAATATATAACTCAAAATCGTGTGGAAACTCGCAGCAAGAGGAAGAGAAATAGCGTACCTTGCTGACAATACAACCAGTCCTTTCTAAGAAGAAATTTGATAAACCTGTTGTTTAATAGAAATAGATATTTATCAAAAATTAACAAACAAAATGAACCAATTAACTCGGAAGCAAGTGATTAAAACTAGAAAACACCAAAGTTGAGATGTCGATAGATGTGAAGGTAGACTTTAATCTCTCCTTTATCTGACTAGAATGATGCAACAGAAAATACTCCTTTAGGTGATGCAACCTTAAATGATATAGGGGCTCGAGATAATCTACCATGGTTGTCCAGAAAAGGTGCAGTTCAAATCGAGTCCCACTAAAATTCTGGCAAGGAAGCATGCAAGGGAATTATGGTGGATAACACGGACTGCCAAAACTGTGAGCAAATTGAAAATGAAGATCTTTGGAAGGATTTCCAAATAATGCACTTTTTTGAACTAATATTATAAGTAGTGTGCACAAACTACTACGAAATCTTACATGAACAATCATTTGGAGGATGTGGACTCTTCATTGGTTCAGAAAGTTGGACTAGTTTCAGGTGATGACAAATCTAGTGTTAAAAAGGGATTTGATGATTTTAGTTTAAGATCAAAGAGTGGTTGTCCTATGTAGCTTATTTCTACATATAATATAATATGTATAAAAGAATTTCACCTAATGAAGTGTAAATGGATGTAAGAGTTGTTTGACTATAGCGCTCACTATCCCCATAGTCCCACTATTCCTATAGGAGGAAAAACATTTGAATGTCCTAGTCTAAATCCGGTTCAGTTTTCTCATCTGAACTTCAATCATCCTCCTGCTTCTACAGATAAGGTATCATTGGATGCTAGTAATAATTGGTTCGATCATTTTCACCAACTGTATTATTGTGGTAGACATCATAGTAGAACCTCATGTACTAAATGGCTATACAGACATATGGTCCCATGTCTAACTCCTCCAACGAGTCTAGACCGGCCACCAATGGTAAGAAGTGGTAGGTTGAGAAAGTTAGGGACATTAAGAAATGAAGATGTCTACAATGCGAGGTTGCAATCTTTATTGTACTATGAAATTAGTAATCAGAATATGCAACTTGGGGATTTCGAAAAAAATAAGGGTTTTGTCCCTATGAATGATCATCACAAAAAAGAAAAACCTCTCATGGAGTAGGAGTCTTTCAAATACATTATCGATTACGATCTGAATATATGGATGTGATTTCTCGATATTTGGGTAGACGGAGTAGCTGCCGCAGGGGAGGGGCATGTACCCTTGGGGCCCCGAGTAGAAGCCTAGATGACCGCGATGCCAACTGTTATTGTAACTGCGATGGTTGGGGGACATGTTGCTTGGCACACCGAGGTGCTAGTCTGGCGGTGTTGGCCTCGACACTTGCGTGCTTTAGCCCGGTGCTCGAGCACGGGCCAAGTAGTCGTGGTTGGTCGGCTAGTGTTTCGCTTGTCACTTAGAGTAACACTTGTGTATGGGCCAATGTAGGCCACATTGGCCGGTATTCCAAGTGGGAGCGCTAAGAGGGGAGTTCTGGGAAATATGGTTAATGAAGTTGGGAATGGGACGTGAATCTCTTGTGAATAAGGAGGATTGGACTAGTCGCGAAGATTTGAGGGTTGGAATCTAATTTGTGAAGCGGAAGTACAATTGTGAACTGGAGCTAAGTGGACATGTTGGGAACTTAGTTAGGATGCATTGTACCCCACTGCATGCCTACAGAGGCACCCCAACCCTAAGGTATCTTTTTACCTTAGAGCCATAGTGCGAGGTCTCATATAGGCCAAGACCACAAACTATCCATGAAGCTTGGTTACTCATATCCATATATAATAATAATAACTAGAATGTAATTGTATGTGAGATCAGGTTACCCAGTTTCTTTCTCTTTTACACACATTTAAATTATATCCTGCTTTTCTTTTTGTATAGTTTTGTTTAAATCATATTGAGCAACTTTGCTCATAATGTACCTGCGTGTGGATCCGTAGGTTCGCAGCAGTGAGCAGCATGGAGTCACCATTTTGTTCAGCTTACCGACACTTTTGTGGTACAGTTGTTGGTTATTTTACTATCCTTCTTTACTTGTAGCATTTTTGTTGAGACACATGACATGTAATATGTATGTTGGATCCCTTTTTTTAAATATGTGAACATGGATGGATAATGGAAGTGCAATGAATGGAATGTGAATGCAAGCAGGTTGAATGAGAAGCAAAGTTCTAAATTCCAACGCATGTACTTATTTTCTCCTTTTGTGAATGTCAAATATTCGAATGTGGAATGTTTGTGAGTGGGTTGGTTTGCTGAGTACCCGAATTCTAGGGGCATCACACTAATGGGATGTTGCCATGTGCACTTGCTTGTGTAGGTCCTAGGGTTGTCTCTGATAAGTACGGGATGAAGAGAGGGCGACCTCTCCCTTGACCATTTCTTCAAAAATCAGCCAGACTACATATTCATCCTTATTGAAGTGGGATCCCCCACAGGCAGCGACAACTAATATCTGAATTTCATCATTCAGGCCCACTAAGAAGTGTTGCTCTAAGATGGTCCTCGGTATGTCATGGTAGGAGCACTTCTCCTGCATATTAGTGAATTGCTCCGAGGATTCATGAATGAATTCATGGATAGCCTGGGAGAAGTTTCTAATCCTGACTTGCATCTAGTTGAGACAACCAAGAGGGTAAAAATTGTGAAAGAATGCATATTTAAGTTTCTCCAATGTCGTCACGACCTTTCCCAAATGGTGGACCCAATACAGGGCCTTGTCTTGGAGATTGAAGGGGAATGCAATCATCTTGAATACACCTAACGGGATGTTAGGTAGTGTGTAGTTCTGTAGATGCGAGAGAACTACTGTAGGTGAATGTACTATTCCTCATTGGTGTTCCCAGAAGAGGTGGGTAGAAGAGTAAGGAACTGAGGCTTTAGCACAAAGTGAGCATGCACCAGTGGGATGCGAATCCACTCGTTCATCTAGTTATCTTCATGATTATATCTCTTTCAGCGTAGGGTTTAGGGTTCTTATTCCTTGGCTCCTCTTATGCTTGATCATCACAAGGTGGTTCCTCATTTATTCCTCTTCCTCCTCATAGTCTATTCCTCAAATCGTTCCCTATATATTGGAATGCAGTCTGGGCGAGGACCTTCTCAGTCAGTTGCTGCTGGATGGCTTGATGGAAGCCAACAACTGAGCGTTGACTTGGTTCTAATCTGGCATTGAGCTCTTCTTTGTTTTGAGCGGAGGCTATCCTAATCCTTTCCCTTTTCCCTTGGGAAGATCCATCTCAAGGTATGAATTTGATGAAATGAACTCTAGACCGGGATCCAAGACTGGCTTCTATCTACTATGTCAGAGGAATCCCAATCAGATCAACTGTGAAACTTAAGACCAGGTGAAGTGATGAACCTGAGATTAGGGTCAATCCTAAGTAGTTGTGAATAGAGTAAGAGATGTAGATTAAAATTGATCTCCACTCACAACGAGCGGTAATGGAACAAGATTGGTCCCGGTTTATTTAAGAGATAGAAAGAAAGTGGAAAGAAGACGAGGAATCTGGAGATCGGTTCGCAAGGTCTAAACCAAGTTCTCAGTAAGTGCCTCGAATTATTGACAATGCTGAGTCGATGGAATCTTTGTAGGTGTCAATGAAGTCATGAGTGGACCATCCATGGATCGACGCCGTAGAGTGAAAGGAAGATCGATGCATGAGGAAGGATACGATGGTTAACAATGAATAAAGGGAGTGTAAAACAATAGAAGGGATCAAGATGAGCAAGGGGTCAAAGAGAAAATACACATGAGAAAATTTTACGCAAGTGTGTGGAACTTGATCATTGAACCTTAATCTAGATCCATATAATACACAATAAAAAATTGGTTCACCAACACTACACATGTGAAGTTGTGAAGGATCAGTTATTTTTATCTTACCATTTTTAGAGTTGTTATTTAAGTGTATCTTTTAACAAGTCCTTAGGCACTGATAACTCGCTAAATGCATATCTTTATAAGCACTCGTTGTAGCACATACACTTAGCGAATCACGTAGAATCGAGTCCAAGGTCTCTACAAGGAGGACTCAGGTTTAATTTATAATCCTAGGAACTCCAAGGTCGAACACAAGGACACGAGCCATAATCCGATTATTCAGGTATGATGTATTAAAGTTAAGCGATGAATTCATCATCTAAGTCAAGGCAAAGATACAAAGAATGCAATCAATGCAGGATAATGCACATCGCAAATGTATGCATAAATGACATAAAATGTAATTTTACAACATTTAAAATGCATGTTAGAAACTGGTGACATGATGAACAAAATGATAGAACTAAAGTACATGAGAGTATACACAAGAATATGCCCTAGAATGATCATGTAACTTGGGATAGACAAAAGAGAAAAATCTGAATTCAATTGAACATTTAATTATAAGCAAAGTTTCATTGAACATAAATAAATGCATCTGAATTAACTCTAATTTATTCATCAATTATTGTGCATCAAATCAGAGGATTAATTAAATCATATGAAAGAGAATTTAATGAGCTTTCTAATGAATGTGAAATCACCACAATCGGATTAATAATGCAAAAGTTATTCAAGATTGAGTCCAAGGACATAAATGTGTTAAAAACATGAATAGAAATAACTCAAACATTACAAATAGGTCCCTAGAGGGACTAAAATGTAAATACGAAAAATCAACTTGCACTTTTATTGAAAACCCTCTGTGTAGGGTTAAAAATGAAAATGCGCAAAATAGGATGGATAAAGCTACAAATTTCCCATGAACCACGCGTAAAGCACATGTGGTCCTAGGCTCGGGTGGCAGCTCGTGGCTTAGGCCATGTGGGGAGATGTAGTGCTTCGACGCGCAGTCTGGAGGAGACGAGGCTGTAAACTCAAGTGAGGTGTCGTGGCCTTTTTTCAATGGTTAGATCATGCCCAATTTGGCGTGATCTGACGGTAATTGTAAGTCCTCGTTCATCTCCTCTGCCTTCAGAGATGATGACAAGGTGGAGCTCCTACGAGAGCCCCATTGCTCCTTCTTTGTTCTAGCTCTCATCGGAAGGTCAGAACTGGTCCCTGGGTGTCTCGTGAGGATGATGCACGATCGGTGGAGGCACGATTTCCTCTGGAAGTTGTATACGATGAAGGGACATCAGAGAAGAAACTTCAGATCGGAACCCCTCCATCATTGGCAGCCATTGAAGGGCTTTTACACCTGCACGTGTTAGGGAAACACATAGCTGAAGCAACATACGTAAGTGTGTGCAAGCATGGGTGGAATGAAGCGCTAGATCAGGTTGTGGAAGAGGGAGCCCTATTGGGTTTCCACAGCCATGAACAGAGGATGATGGACCGAAAGGGAAAGCTGTGAAGGAACAAGGAAGAAAGAGGATAAAGCCTTCCGCATGGATCAGATCCACTTTGAAGATCGAGACCAATCAGATGATGAAGTAGATCTACAAACATGGCTGGAAAAATTGAAGAAACGAAGAAGAAAACAAAAGAAACTTAACTGTACATTGAAGAAATCACCATGGACGGATGAATGAATGGCTTGGGATTGAGGTCTTCTCCAACCTTGGGTCTTCACTCTGAGTGTCCAACCATGGCACAAGCTCGAATAACATCCTATAAGCATTGTAGTATGGCTATTTCAGCCATAGGTTAGCACCGGAGAAATTTCTCCATTATCTCTCGTCGAATCCCAATATCCCTCTCATGTAGAGGAGATGATGGCTAGGAGGATTCTCACACCAGGGTGGACAACCGCCACACAGGGCAGTGATGGTGAATTTAAATACAATGGAAGTGGCAGTTCGGAGAAGGTTGGCAGCAAATTTCAACCTCTCAAAAGTAGATGGTAGTTGATCGATGAAGGGAGTTAAGATTAAGGCAGGAATGGCATTTACTTGGCGAAAGGATTGGGGGTGAGAACGACGACAATGAGGATCTTACGACAGAGGACGAAATTGGAGACGAAGGGTGGTTGGAGTGGTTCGTTAAGAGGAGTGGAACCTGCTGGAGGTTGGGGACGAAGCCCCAACCATCTGATCAAAAGATCCAATGTTGGATGTTCGATCACTAAGGGATGGTGAAGATTGTATCAGATGGAGGCCATCAGACGACACTAGAGGAGGCACATGGCCAAAGAAGAAGCGGGCCACATGGAGCACTCTGGAAGCGCCATGTAGCCAAATAGAATAATTAGAAAACAAATAAATACTAAGAAAATAAAAATAAATAGTTAGAGAGAGAGTTAGGAAATGTGGTAAACGTAAAAGTTGTAGATCTCGATGAGATCTACAACTTTCATGTAGAAAACAAAGATATCCAAGGTCTTTGTACATAGATACAATTAAAATAGACATAAAACACAAATAAATATTTTCTTTTTAATTTTATTTTGTTAAATTTTTTATTTTGATTTTATTTTATGTAATATTATTCATGTGAAATATTATACTAATTTTTATTTACATTCTAATAATAAAGAAATACATAAAATACTATTATAATAATATATTATATAATATAGTGTAATTTGGGTTAGTTATTTACAACACGTACATTAGTAATTAGTGTTAATAGCTAATGAATCATGGTTAAAATCCTAATAAAGAGGAATAATATTAATGAATTATGTTGATAAATACGAGATTTATTGCCCCTCTATACTTAAGCTAAGATCATCCTCGAACTAATAAATAGAGAATTGGTTAGATTAAAGAGTGAATCCCCCGAAATGTGCGCTTGATTATAAAGGCTTGATTTGATCTAGAACACTAGGCCTAGAAATCCTAAGACTCTAAGTTGATCCACATGTTAATCAAAAGGAATTCAACTCTTCTAATTGTCAAACTCTCATTGTATATATAAATAAAAAGAATGACTTGGTGTTGGCTACACTCATAAGAGTAGACTCTCAATATCAAAGATTCCAATCTCAGAAGCTCTCCTAAGGACCCAACCCTCAACACTAGGGAATAAATATAGTCTAGCTTCAATCCACTATCTCTTTTGTTTGGCAGGCTTAAAAGGTTTAAATGATCAGCTAGAAAATGTAGGTATTAGGATGGTGTCATTCTTTTCTCTTCCTCTCATTTAAACAAGGTTTCTCTCAAGTGCCAATACTCAACACATTTGTATATTTTAAATGTCAATCAGTGTGTTCGTCAAAAGAGATTGCTTGTTTCCCTGGTAGTACACTATGGTGCGTCTTTTTAAAGCATTTAATATACTTGCACCCAGACTTGTACCGCTAACGATGCAATGCCCTTTTTGATGTACTAGCCCGGCTCATAAAAGCCTAATGATTTGGTCAAAGTGGACACTTAAAGATTGGGAGCGCTTGCCTTGAATGTAAGCTATATAATGTAGCTTTGTAATATAATGAATTTTTCATCATTTTCATCATTTATTGTGTTTATGAGGGAACTTCTCTTCTTTTTGGCTAGCTCCACTTCTTTTACCAAGGATTGACGCACACTGTTCAACTTATTAATTTCATGTCCTATAAGCCTAACACTTTAGGTCAAAGTCTACAGATAACATGAGAATATATCCCATACTGGATAAGTTGCTGACACCCAGGTTTCATGAAGCCCTCATAAATTTTATCCCATCCTCGAGCATCATATAGATCAAGTCCAAACTCGAGCTTGAAATCCTTGTTTCCTTAGTGATATCTTGACTCATCTTAATCATGAATGCAGTTGTGCATGTGATATGATAGTCAAATTATTTAAAGGAGATTAAGCATGCAATATAGCATACATATCTTCTACCTAGGTAAGTATGAATTTTTAAGTCCAAGACTCTAATGATTAAGACATGTTAACATTAAATCTCTGGACTTCTTAAACCAAGTGTTAAAGACTATCTAAGCCTTAAGTGCATAGGAAGATGTAAAGGAGAGACACCAATTAATAAGTTAATCTTTTTGTGATTTTTGTTTTTCCCTTTTTTTAAACAAAGTTAGAGAGTTAGGCAATTACTTGTACTCAATTACACGCTTAGCTTTGAAAAGATTTTTGAGAATGTTTTACAAACATTGTCATATATGTATAGAAGTTTTCCAAACATTTTACAAAGAATTTCAAAACAAGTAAAACCCCACTTTTAAAAACTTGGTAAAATATTTTTCAAAACAATACCACATAAATATAGGTTTTCAAAATATTTTACAAATGATTTTTCAAAACATGCCAATCCATATTTTCACAAACCACATAAAACATTTGAAAACCATGTCAAATATATATAAAGTTTTCAAATATCATTTTCAAAACATTTTTACAATAATCAATTCAAGAATATAATACGATACCCGTAGCCCAAAAAAGTTTGAAAATTTTTAAAAATATGAGATATGGCTGTAACATATAGGGTACACCCCTATACTTAGCTTTTGTTATGTCCTCATAGGACAAAGTTATATGAAGCCATAACTCATTCTAAATATAAAGAATAAATAAGAACTGAATCCAGAGGCACATGTGGATGATAAGTAAAAATAATTAGTTAGAAGACGACAAGGACTCGGGCCGCCCTATACTTAAGCTGAGAAGCAGCATAAGTGAATATATGATCAAATAAGTAACCCGAGGTGAACAATTAGAAGGAATTGGTACCTGAAAATAAGTCTAAGTATATATAAAATATAAAAAGCTTACGGAAGGGAGAAACCAGGTGGTGCTTAATCTCAGGGGATGAAATGGAGCCTAATGTTTCAGGAGGTTTTAGCAGAGTCAAACAAGATCAAAGAAACCAGACAATTTCACCAAACACATAATGAATACCATAAATATGGTCTAATTATGTTGCCTCATTTATCGGTGATAATCCAAAATTCGAATCCATTACGAGTAGGCTTAAGTAGGATTTGGGCACTATCCTATGGATGTGGCATCATCTCTCAACATGTAAATTAATCCTTCAAATATTGAGGGGTTTTCTCTACCAATACAAGATCATTTTTTGGCTCCATTTTAATTAGGCTAACTTACATTAATAGTCCCTATTTAATAAATTTGATCATCACTTGTATTAATTCTTAGAATACATAAATCATCGTCTACTGTCTAGTCCGATTTCCTTTTAACCCTAAGCGATAAAACATGGAGGAAGAAAATGGGAAAAGCCATGCAGACGTAAAATCATGATGTCATGCTCAAGAGTGATACTTACAGTGACTCTAGCTCTCTTCATGCATATGCAGGGCTGAATATATAAATATATCAGAAGCATGCAAGTCGATGAAAAATCTGCACCTAATGATGCGTTCTATTAGCGGGATAAGAATCAAACTAATTTGAGCTAGGTTGAATGCAAATTAAGTATGCCTCATGAATCTTAGAGATAAGTGAATCTGTTGAGATGAATTCAGTATATTATAACTTACGATTCAAGCATTAAGAGTAATACAACAAGAGTAGATATATGAGCCATGTCCCTAAATCCTATGTCGAGCAATCAAGTTGAGTCCCACCCAACATGGGTGAAACAGACTCAACACATATAAATAAAGTCCAAGTCCAAAATAATTGCACAAATATATACAACAAAACATATAATCCTTGAAATGCTTGAAGACATCTTCTACAACTTCTCTCAATAGGAACTCTCCTCAAAGCTTCCAACATCCAATCTCTATGAGCATCCTTGATGAACGGGCATGCCGCAAAAGAAGAAATTAGATCTCAAAGATTATCAAACAGATAAATAATGCATAAAACATAACATCACATAATGACCTAAAGAAAATATTAATCTTCTTAACAAGAATATAAAAACCTAAATAATCATAGTAACGAAGTAGTGTCCCGAGTAACGATGCCATCAGATAACTCACTAAATGTGTATCTTAATAAGAAATCATTGTAACATGAGCACTTAGCGAATCATGCAGAACCGAGTCGAAGGTCTCTGCGAGGAGGACTCAGCTTTAATTTATAAACCTGGGAAGTACTGGGTCGAACACAAGAACACGAGCAATAATACGATTATTCAGGTGTGATGTATCGAACTTAAGTGATCAATACATATCCTAGGTCAAAGCAAAGAGACAAACAATGCAATCAATGCAGGATAATGCACATCACAAATGTTTGCATAAAAGACATAAAATGTAATTTTACAATATTCAAATACATGTTAGAAACTGGTGACATGATAAACAAAATGATAGAACTAAAGTACATGCAAGTATGCACAAGAATATGCCCTATAATGGTCAAGTAACTTGGGATACACATAAGATACAAAACAGAGTTCAATTGAGCATCTAATTATAAGACAAGTTTCATTGAACATAAAAAAATGCATCTGAATTAACTCTAATTTATTCATCAACTATCGTGCGTCAAATCATAAGATTAATTAAACCATATGAAAGAGAATTTAATGAGCTTTCTAATGAAACTGAAATCACCATAATCAGATTAATAATGCAAAAGCTATTCAATATTGAGTCCAAGGGCATAAATGTGATAAAAACATTGATAGAAATAACTAAAACATTACAAACAGATCCCTAGAGGGACTAAAATGCAATACAAAAGCTGACTTGCATTTTTATTAAAGACCACCTGTGTGGGGTTACAATTTACAAAATGCAAAATCGAATGGATACAACTGCAAATTTCCCAAGAAAAACATGCAAAGCATGCAAATCGGGTGGGCATCTCATGGCTCGAGCCACATGGCAATATGCAGTGCTTCAAAGGGTGGTTTGAAGGAGACGATGCTGTAGTCCCAGGCGAGGTGTCATAGCTTTTTTTCAACCCTTAGAGAGACGACAACTGTAAGTCCTCATTCTTCTCCTCCTCCTTGAGAGACGATGATAAGGTGGAGCTCCAGCGAGAGCCCCATCGCTCCTCCGTTGTTCTAGCTCTCATCAGATTGGAACTGGTCCCTAGGTGTCTCGCAAGGATGATGCACGATCAGTGGAGGAACGATTTCCTCGAGAAATTGGAGACTATGAAGGGACATCAGAGAAGAAACTTCATATCGGAACCCCTCCATCATTTCCAGCCATTGAAGGGCTTTTACACCTGCATGAGTTAGGGAAACACATAGCCGAAGTAACTACACATGAGTGCGTGCGAGCATGGGCGGAATGAAGGGCTGGATCGGGGTGTAGAAGAGGGAACCCTATTGGGTTTCCTCCGCCATGAATAGAAGATGGATCGAAAGGGAAAGTCATGAAGTAACAAGGAAGACGGAGGGTGAAGCCTCCCGCGTGGATCACGGATCCACGATAAAGACCATGACCATGTTAGATGATGAAGTAGATCTAATATCATGGCTAGCTAGAATAATTGAAGAAACAAAGAATAAAATCTAAGAAACTTAACTTGCGCATGAAGAAATCACGATGGATGGACTAATGAATGGCTTTGGATTGAGGTCTTCTCCAACCTCGAATCTTCGCTTCAAGTGTCCAGCCCTGACATGAGCTCGAACAACAGCCTATTGGCGTTGTAGCATGGCTATTTCAGCCATGGGTCGGCACCGGAAAAATTGCTATATTATCGCACTTTGAATCCCCATATCCCTGTCACGGAGAGGAGATGAAGTCTAGGAGGATGCTCATACTAGGGTAGACAACCACCACACTCAATGACAATGGTGAATTTTAAGACAAGGGAAGTGGCGATTTGGAAAGGTCGGTGCCGCTTTTAACCACTCAAAAGTAGATGGTAGCTGATCAATGAAGGGTGTTAAGATTAGGGCATGAATGGCAATTAGTTGGCAGAAGAATTTGGGGTGAGAATGATGGGAATGAAGATCCTACGATGGAGGACGAAATTGGAGATGAAGGGTGTTTGGAGAGGTTCATGAAGGGAAGAGGAATCGACTGGAGGTTGGGGACAAAGCTCCAACCATCCAATCAAAAGATCTAATAGTGGACGTTTGGGCACTAGGGGACAGTGAAGATGACATCAGATGGAGGCCATCATATGGTGCAAGAGGAGGCACGTGGCCAAAGAAGAAACGGGCCACATGGAGCACTATGGAAGGCCATGCGACCCAATAGAATAATTAGAAAACAATTAAATACTTATAAAATAAAAAAGAAATAGTTAGAGAGAGAATAGGAAAAGTACAAACATGAAAATTGTAGATCTTAATGAGATCTACAACTTTCATGTCGAAAACAAAGAGATCAGAGGTCATTTGTCTATAGATAATTAAAATAGACATAAAGCACAAATAAACATTTTTTTATTTTATTTTGTTAATCTTTTATTTTGATTTAATTTTATATTACAATATTTATGTACAATATTATACTAATTTTTTTTGCTTTTAAATAATAAACAAATACCTAAAATAATATATAATATATTACATAATATAGTGTAATTAGGGTTAGTTATTTACAACACATAATTACTAATCAGTGTTAATAGTCAATGAATCTTGGTGAAAATCTTAAGCAAGAGTAATAATATCAATGAATTATGTTGATAAATACGGAATTCATCGGACGCCAGCCCTCAGGAGCGAAAGTACTGCCGAAAAAGTATCTCATACTTGGCGTCCTCTATAACCTATAGTTTATACTTTTTGATGTTTTTGTAACCCTTCCTAGATCCCTACTCAGCCAAAGAATGAGAGAGAGGAAGCCGATAGGCGAAACCACTACTTTGGACCTCGCTTGCAATGGAATCACCCTTGAGCATGCAAGGTCCTACTTCGACGTATGACGATGAGACAGACACACCTATGAGGGCGTGGACTAAGATCAGTACTTCAAACAAGGTCGATGTTGTATACAAGGTGAGAATATCATTGTTGACCATGTCCTATTCATCCACATACAATAGAAGTGCCATTACTTTGGAAATCCAGGCTATATACAAGGCAGTTACAGACTGTGTTTTAGGCTCTAATCCTTAGTGGGTCGTGCCTCACTCGTGTGAGGATTTCGGTCCCCTACTAAGGTACCTGAAAATAATGAGGGCTTTGTGAAACCCAAACAATGCAATTCATTACATATTTTAATTAACGTCAAAGTTTATTTAGAAGTCCCCTTGTTTTAGATTTTTGGATTTTCACTTTTCTTAGATATTTTGCATACAAGCGCCTAATGATTTTGTGAATTCTTATTTAGGTCCTAGGTGCTCAAAATCAATGGGAGATAGCAAAAAAACCATGCAAGTCGATTCAATGCTGGGAATCTCATCATAGAATCTAATGATGATTGCAGAGTTAGAGGACTTAAAGTGCTTCCCAGCTTTCTCCATGTGGTATGCGAAATAGATTTTTTAAACCTATCTACAAGGCGGTGTGAAATCGACAAAAAATACCCTAAACAGTGGTTGCTATTAGTTGCGAAGAAACATAAGTTAATTATCAGAAATGAACTCGAGAGTCCAATCCTAGAGACAACTCGATGCTCGCCACAAGGGTTCCTGCTAGCGTTGTATGGTGTGTCTCTCAACGTGTAGGTTAAAGTCCAAATAACTAATAATTATTAATTTGACTAGATCCAAATGTAAGAGACTATAGACACATAATTCTTGTTAGGGTTTGGATCTAATTATCGAGATAAGTTATCCTAAAATTTAGGGTCTTCATACACACGAAACACATAGAAACAAAAGAGGAAAACTCAAAACATCGAAAAACAAATAAAAATAAAGTAATGACAACTGACAAAACCACAACGTGGTCCCCTGGTGAACAATCACCCGGGCAATGGACATCATTAAGTAGAGTAGCGTCCAAGTCCCTGTATTATTACAAATAATAATGAATAAATGAATAATGAATCACTCTCTCTCGCTCTCCAAAAATATAATAAAATTCTAAACTAAAATCTATGCTAATGTTATCCTTGTTCTCATTGTTGCCTCTCCTACTGGCAAGGGTAAGAAGGCCACCTCCACCATGCTTGGCCGCCTCGACTCCCTAAGAAGTCGTCCTCTCATAGTGGGCCCTCACATAAAACACAACAAAAGAGATATTAGCACAAATAATCAAATAATTTGTAGAAAGAAATAAGAGATATAAATATGCACAAGAGAAAGAAAAAATTGTATACACAAGAAAAATAAAAGAAAATTATGCACAAATTAGGATATGCTACATTGCTCCCCGATAATGGTGATATTTGTTGACACGGTTTGGGTGAGAGTCTGGAACATCCTCACAAGGCGAGAACACTATCACTATGGCGACCGCTCATTAAAGCGAATCAAGCAACAACAACAACAACAACAACAAAGCCTTTTCCCACAATTAAGTAGGGTCGGCTACATGGATTTTTCGCCTCCATTCAGATCTATCTTGGGTCAATCTCGGACTTATATCCAAAAAACTAAGATCCCTTCGTATAGTCTCTTTCCAACACTTCTTGGGCCGTCCTCTCCCTCTCTTAGCCGGCTCAACATCCCAACACTCGCATCTCCTAACCGGTGCATCAGTTGACCTTCTTTGCAAATGACCAAACCATCTTAAGCGGTTTTCTCGTATCTTATCCTCGATCGGAGCTACACCAACTTTCTTTCTGATTGCATCATTCCGAATCCGATCTTTATGTGTATGTCCACACATCCATCTTAGCATTTTCATTTCTGCTACAGCCATTCTCTGCACATGTCTATGGTTCACAGGCCAACATTCAGAACCATAAAGCATAGCAGGTCTCACGGCTGCTTTGTAAAACTTTCCTTTAATTTTTAAAGGAATTTTCTTATCACAGAGAACAACGGAGGCTCCTCTCCACTTTAGCCATCCTGCATTTATTCTATTAGTAATATCTCCATCAATTTCCCCATCATGTTGCAAAATAGATCCCAGATATCTAAAAGAATCTCTCTTCTGAATGTTATCGTCACCAATCTTAATCTCGATTCCTTCACCATTGCTTCCATCAAAGGTGCATTCCATATATTCCGTCTTAGCCCTACTTATATGAAAACCTTTAGTCTCTAATGCATGTCTCCAAACCTCAAGCTTCTCATTTACTCCATCTCTAGTCTCGTCAATAAGCACAATATCATCAGCAAATAACATACACCAAGGTAACTCATCCTGAATGTGACTTGTCAACTCGTCCATAATCAAAGTAAAAAGAAATGGACTTAAAGCTGAACCTTGATGTAAACCAATGTTGATATCAAAATAGTCAGTCTTCCCCGTTGGGGTCCTTACACAAGATAAAGCCCTATCATACATATCCTTTATAAGATTAATGTATAGTACATGTACTTGTCTCTTCTCCAAAATTCTCCACAGTATCTCTCGTGGGACGGAATCATAAGCCTTCTCCAAATCAATAAAGATTATATGAAGATTCTTCCTTTTAGCTCTATAAATCTCCATTGTTCTCCTCAGCAAATGGATGGCTTCAATAGTTGAGCGACCTGGCATGAATCCGAATTGATTTTCTTTTACTTGGGAAACCTGCCTCAACCTTCTCTCGATCACACGTTCCCAAATTTTCATAGTGTGACTCATCAGCTTGATACCTCTGTAATTTGAACAATTTTGAATGTCTCCTTTGTTCTTATAAAGAGGCACCACGATACTCCTCTTCCAATCTTCAGGCATTTTCTTGCTTCGCCAAATAACATTGAATAGATTCGTAAGCCAAGTCAAACCACGCTCACCTAAAACTTTCCATACTTCTACAGGGATGTCATCCGGTCCAACACCTTTCCCAGGTCTCATAACCTTCAAATGAATCAATAAATAGCAAAAATGTGGAGTACAATTTATTATATTCTACTAAGAAATATGTATAAAATGTAAGCATGTAGAGGTCGAACCACTAAGAGAAAACCATGTATCCTAATGAGTATTGTTAATAAAAATTTATGTATACAAACAACTTTTTTCTGTGGGCTTTTGTTTTTAAATTTTATTTGATTTTTTTAAAATTTTTAAATTTTAAATTTTAAATTTCCTTTTAATTTGAATATTATATAAAGATGTATATATATAATGGTATATAAAATATGGTATAAAGTATATTTACATAGCATATGATGAATATATAAAAATCATAAAAGAGGAGGAAATATGGCTCATTATAAATATAAAAACTATAGATAAATAAACATAGGTATATAATACCAGATAGAGTATTATAATTATAGATATAAGTAAACATAATTAAAATTTGTAAAATAAAATGCTTTTGATTTTTTTATATTTTTATAATGTTTTTGTGATTTTATGAGTATTTTTTGCTCATTTTTATGTATTTTTAAGTAAAAAATATCCCAAATTAGGGATCAAATAAATAGACTAAATTGTTTTGAGATTTAAAAATAGTACGCAAAGTTAAAAATTCTAAAACTAATTTTCCTATGCAATAAGATATATAAGATTATCAAATAGAAACAAAATTTTTGGAGTTTTTGATGAAATTTTATATTTATTATAGATTTTGAAGTTTTTAAATTTTTTTATCATTTTCTTTTTCTATTTTTAAGGATTTTTGGTCTGAAGCTAGAAAATATTATAATAGACAAAGTATATTATTTTTTTGGAATTTTTCAAAAAGGTTTTTTAATTTTTACGTATTTTCTAAGTTAAATAAGGGTAGAAAATGTTCTGTTTGATTTTTAATTAATAGGAAATGTGCATAAAATGCAAAACTAAAATGTAGCATGAAAGAACATGCATCCATGTACATTGTCCTATTTTTACATAAACTTTGGAGTAAAAATGATATTTATAAAAAAACTAATCAAACATGCATAAAAATAAAATATTGGAAGGGAACATTTTGCATTTATTAAAAGATTTACGTGGATTCCATAACCCAAAAATTATAATCCATGGGCTACTGTGCATTTTGTCCGTGTACATTTTAAATTAAAAGCGTCTAGCATGTGCTTAAATGCAACATACAAAAAGTTCAAGGTCCTCTATACAATTTTTCCATAAAAATTAACACGCAATATACAAATTTTAGGACTAAAAACAAATACAAAGAATAACATGGTAACATTTGCAAATTACCCAATTCACGTGGGGGGCACGTGAGGTGAGTTGACACAGATATCAATGCAATTACACAAAAATACAAGGGGTTTTATGCAAAATCACCCAATTATTTACATTTCAGACCTACCTTTTCATATTAAATAAAAATACGAAAGGTGGGGGGCATCTGTAAAATTTACCCAATATATGCATCCCAACGGATGGTAGAGATTTCATATGACACATGTTGTGTCCTCAGCGCATGATGACGTTTCGATCTACAACGACTAGAATTAGACACCCCAATAGATCTGACTGTGGTCTCTAATGTTGATCTGATGGCAGTTGCTCAATCTGGGACTTCGATCTTAATCGGATGACGGGAAGGTGCTTGAAAGAACATGCAAGAATTCCTGCCCTCTCGAGCTTCGATCTGCAATAGCAGCTGCCTCCGACCACCTGCTGATCTGTTGATATGCTTGGAAGCTTAATCCCATCATCCCGTAGCTAGTCGGTGCCTCAAAAGGCACCATAGCTCGACGGGGGAGCTCTAAAGGGACTTCGTTCCTCAGGTTGTTTTTGAACCTTGAATGTGTCTCAGATGACCCCCCCCCCCAAACTTGCAAGTGCATGCACTAGCACGATAAAGAAAAGTGCACAAGATTTGGGCTTTTATTTAGTGGAATCAAGGGTGGAATACATAGATATGGAGGTGCTCCGGTGAAGGCAGAGGAGGGAGCACCGTTGTCTCGATCCAGGAAGGATCAAGGTTATTTGATGGGTCAAGAGCATGGAGTAAGCGTTGGGGAACGATATGAGGGAGGCATGGGTGTCTAATTCTATCGGACACAAGGTGGAGAGGCATCAGAGCTGGGAGCTCCAATGATCTTTCATTTTAAAATTTTAGCTAGATTAAAGATCTAATGATGAAATGAAATATATGAAACTGAAAAATAATACTAAATCTACCTATAAATGGAAGAAAAATGTGCAACTCATACATGGTAATTAGGAAATAGACGTGTCGCCGGAACTCCACCTTAGGTCACTTCCTCTCCTCCCTTCTCTGCTCCAGCACCGTAGGGGAGTGCCTGTTGTCATCATGTGTCACACGTAGATGAGGTATGGGGGATTCAGTATTGGGAAAGGACCAAAGAATTAAAGAATGGTTGGAGGATTTTATTTATAGACAGATTTTTGTGGATCTTACAACTGGATTCAAGGACACAACGATGGGGATCGATGGGATCTAAGGATATGATGTGAATCATGGAGATCCCATATGCAGAAACTGTTCAAGGCTCAAGGTGATTCGATCGTTACATCGTAAGGGGAAATTGTGAGAAGCAGATGGATCGAGGATTTGACACATGTCAGAGGCGCCAAAGGGGCAGTTTACTGGAGTCAACAAAAGAAGGGTTTTGGTTGGTGCACATGGACTAACCAGAAAAATACAAGGCAAAAATGCCTTATAAAATGAATAATAATAAGTAAATTAATTAATTAATTTTAGGATATCAAATAAAAAATGTATATTATTATATGTAGTATTGTATTCCCATTTTTATTTATTTTTATGAAACTATTTATTACAAGTTATTTTTTTACAAGTATAATTATATGTATATTTACCTATATATGCGTATTTTATTTTTTATTTTAGATTTTAATATTTTATATACATAATTTATATATTTATAACTTATTTAGTTGTACACAAATATATTTTTATTGTATTTTTCTAAGTTTATTGTACACTTAATAAAATAATGTATTCATTATATATGTATAAGTATAGTATATTCATATATATTTTTTATACGGTTATTTATTTTAATGTATTTTTAATAATTTTATTTTATTCAAACTATGTACATATAATATAAATAATATTCAAAAAAATAAAAAAATAATGCAAAATATAACGAATAAATAAAATGAATATTTTATTCAGGTATATAGTACAAAAGGGATCCAAAACCTAACTTTTGTATCTTAACTTCAAATTAAATGAAAGCACCTTCACTAATAGCTAATTAAAAGTTATATACAATTAAAGGTGATTTTGGTGCATTTTTGAGTTTTTATGGAGAGGATATGGGTCTGGAAAGTTTGGGTTTTAGCTTTTTAGTCAGAGTGTAGAATGAACATTGTATATTATTTTTGTGTAAAATCAATTTTGTATTTTTCTTTTAATTTTTATCTACAACTTCATGTATAAAGTTTATTTATTCATTGAATAAATAATAAAAAATAAAATAAGTCCCAAAAGTCAGTTATTGAAGAATAAATACATAGGGTTTTCATTGTGTATTTGACCCTTACCTCCCCCTACTTTATTCCTTGTCGACCCAGCCATCACGATACCTATGTCTTAGGGTTTAGGGTCATGAAATACCTTTGGCGTTTTATGTCTTTTTTTTCTATTCTTTATTTTGTCTGTAAATAATGTAATTTATAAATTATTTATACAATAAAAAATATATGTTAAATTAGGCAAAATAATGATATTTACATGCATTTAGCTAGGGAATGATGGCCAAAATGAAAGAATAAAGGTGGTGAGATGGAGATTCAGAATAGAATACCATATGTTGTATTATATACTTATATATTGTTATGTATATTTTATATTATTTTTAATTACTATAAAAACTCCAAAAATATTTTAAAACCCTTTTAAAATAAAAAGTGCATTTTTATTTGTAATTTTATTTTTACTATTTTTATTATTTATATTTAATATATATCATATATTATATACCTTATTATATATAGTGATATATATACTTTATTATATATTAAAAAGAAAAGGAAATTAAAAATCAGAAAATATAAAAAGAAAATAAAAATTATAAGATTGAAAATGAAAAATATAATATAAAAAATCAAAAAAAATATACAATGAAAAACACACAAAAATAATAAGTGAATAGTATGTATATATATATATATATGGAGGAAAGTGAAGCTGCTCCATGGAGCAGCCAAGTTGGCTGCTCAACGGAGCATTTTCCCCAAATTTTTTTAGTTTTTTAGGAAAATTCCACCATGTATATTCATATATATATATATATATATATAACCCTCCTATATGTCATCCAAATTTCATCAGAAATAGAACTCTTATGCCCTCCATCTAGAACAGGTAATTTTAACGGTCTTAGATTTGTTGTAATTGACCATTTCTGGTTGGAGGGCATAGGAGTCTTTGTTTCTAATGAAATTCGAATGACATGTAGGGGGGATATATAAATAAATATATATGGTGGAATTTTCCCAAAAATAATTTGGAGGAAAATGCTCCATGGAGCAGCCAACATAGTTGCCCTATAGAGCAGCTTCCCTATCCTCATATACACACATTATTATTTAGCAATCAATAATAATAGTGCTACACCAATTTGTTCCCTGTGTTCGAACCCTACTCATACTTTCACTATACACATTTATTTGTATGGATTATAAGAAATTTAGATATACATTATTTTTATTACTTTATTACTTGTTGTTGGTTGATTATTGTTTGGATTTGTCGACCTTCGTGATCGGTGACTTCAACGACTGAGGTCCACCTTATGAGACCTCACAACTTCCTCCCGATAGATGGTGGCTCAAGTGGCACTGTTTTCGAAGAGCAACGTGTAGAGTAGAATTATGTTTATCTTCATCTATACATTATTTTTCTTTAAATCTCTCTTTTATTTTTGATAATTATTATATCTATTTGACCATATTTCGTTGTTGCCTTTCTTACGTGGAACCGCATGGCAATGGATACTTTTTAGGATGTGACGCACCCGAGCCTCGAGGAGATTGGAACCTCTCCTAGTGTGCCAATTGGAGAGAGTAGGAGAGAGACATAGAGAGAAGGAGAAGAAGCAGACTCTTAGCATTTTTGTAACTTTGTGAGAGAATGTTTTTATTTCATTTTTGTAAATTAATGTATAATAATTATTGACACTCTTGTACACTTCACTTCATGAGCTCCATTGCTCAGGTGTCTGTCATCTGGGGGCCTCATTGGTTTCTCGTCATTTTCATTGATTTATTTTATTTTGTTTCCCACATTTTGAGTTTTTCACCTTTATTTTTCTCTGTTTCCTGCTATTGAGCCCCTAGACATTAGGATTGTTTGAATTAGTAAATTAGGTCCAAAGCTTTAATAGAATCACACATTTATAATTCTTTATGCGTGGATCACAAAATTAATAATTGATCATTTGGATTTGAGATTGAGCACTATGAGAGGCTCCATACAATGCTAGTAGAACCAGTTGGGCCAAGCACCGATGAGTCTCCATGATCGGACTTTTGGGTCTCACTTCTAGATAATTAGCATATAGTTCTTCACATTAATAGCAATTCATATTTAGGGCGATTTCTTATTTTTTTTCATACCACACATATAGTATGGATATTTATATTTCTACCTTGCATCTCGCATGGAGAGAGAGTTGGGAAGCACTATAAGTCTCTTTACTTTGCATGCATCATATGAGGGTGAGATTTCCACCCTAGTAACCACTTGCACGGCTTTTCTGTTATCTCCCTCTATTTTTGCATACCTAGGATCAAAAAGAAAATACCGAAAAAATCGTTAGGTGCATTTTTAATGAAAATTACTTAAAAAATTAAAACCCCAAAAATAAAACAAGGGCAATACTAATAAAATTTTGACCTTAATTTAAATTCTTAATGGACATCATTGTTTTGGGTTCATAAAGCCCTCATTATTTTTAGGTACATTTCAGATAGAGTGAGGCACACCCCGTAAGGAATAGAACCCAAATCTCGATCTTTGGCAGCCTTGATAATCATCTGGGACGTCAGGTAGAGTCAGGATCAGCCGAAGCAGTCTGGTTGACGGGTAGTAGTGAAATATTAATGCTTCTATTGTATATAGGTGAGTAGGGCCTTGTTGACGACGGTGTTCCAGCCTTGTGTGGAGCATCTAACTTGGTCTAAAGTATAGAGCATAGGCCATGCCCTAACGGGGGTTTCCATCTCATCGCCCTATGTACGATTACCTCACTTGTGAGAGAAGTATTGGTTTTGTGTATTGGCTTCCTCCTTATTTCTTTGGCTGACTAACCCTCCAAGCACGAGATCAAGGACCTCTAAGTGCGATGATCATAGGTTACAAACGAGGTGGAACAAGTACGGGGAACTTTCCTATCAGTATACACAATCCTATAGGGATAACCCTCTAAGGACTTATGAAAAGATATTGCCCGGATAATAAAAATAAAATTGGAAAGATAAAAATAGCCAAACTCTTATGGCTTCACTTGTGTAGAGTTAGTTAACCTAAAACTTGTTTGACATTTGTTTTGATTAGATTAAGTTCAAAGATCAATGCCACACATTTTCTGCCATTTTTCATTTTCCCTAATTTATTTTCTTTTGACCCTCGCTCACTTTGAGCCTTATACTATTATTTACTCCATTTATTCCTTGTTTATCATTGTATCATTCATCCATTCTCGATCTTCTTCTAGACCCTTGAGATGGTGACTCATGGATTGCTTGGTTGGGACCCTGTCGACATCCATCTTGATTCCATGTAGTCACCATCTCCAATAATTCTCAAAGGTTCTCGAGATTACGGTTCAGGTTTTGTGAACCACTCTCAAGACTCATATCCTTCTTCAATAATCGGGGATCACCCTAGTCCTGAAACTCTGCCCATTTTGTATGGAAATTGATTTCACTCCATAACTTCTCCATCCTTGATGATGTTCTATGTTGACCTTATTATAGAACAATTCTCTAGATTTGATGCTTCTATTCATATTGATCAGGGCATCATTCCATGTGCATATTAAGAGCCCGATCTGGAGCTAGAGATACTTTTAGATTCAGATTCAGATTTAGAGACGGCTCCAACAGGAAAAGGGAAGGGACCGTAGAACCCACCACAACCAGAACATGGCCAACAACAAGACAACAATGTAGTGAATGCACTGCTTCTTGCCTCCATTCAGGAAGTTCAAACGTAGCTTACAAAATAGGCATTGGTCCAGGTTGTCTTCCAAGATATGCTCAATGATCCGTGGAGAAGGAGAGATAATCAAGGAGGAGAAAGAGGAGAAGAGGAAGAAAGAGAAGAAGGAGCCCATGGAGACACGACATGCGAGCCAAGAGGAGAGAGGCCCAAGCCTATTCTCAAAGAGAGTTACAACCTTGGAGCAGGACAGATGACCGAGTGGATCCAAATTCCAACAATCCACACACAATTCAAGTTGAAGCCTCAGTTCTTGGTCTTCTCCCCACATTCCACAGTAATGTGAATGAAGAACCACACATCTATCTACAGCAATTTGATCGCATTAGTGGAAAAACACACTACCCCTACATCATGTTAGGTGTAGTAAAAATGACGATGTTTCCATTCAGCATTCAGGACAAGCCATTATATTAGATTAATCGTCTCGGGAAAGTCTTCACGACCTGGGAGGATCTCAATTCAGCATTCTTGAACAAATTATACCCTCTCGATTGTCTTAATTAGATGCGAGCCGACATTGCTAACTTCTTCCAAGCCACCCACGAGTCAACTCATGAGGCTTTGGAGTGATTCCGAGATTTTTAGGAGAAATGACCCATCATTATATTCCTCGGACCAGTCTGGTCAAAAATTTCTTTGGGAGAATGATGGTACAAAAGTTTTCATACAGGTCAGAAAATATCCTCATGGAGTGCGAAGATAAATTGTCGATAAGGCGACCCACGAGAAATCTCTATTCAATCAACAAGTACCCCCAATGAAAAAAAAGCAATGAATCCAAAAATGTGAGGCATAATTTATTATACTCTACAAACAAAGATGTATAACATGTAAGCGTGTAGAGGTTGAACCATAGAGAGCAAGCAAGGTAACGTAATGATTATTGCTAATCAATGTAATTATGTACATAATTGTCTTTTAAGTTTTTTATGAAGGTTTTTGGTTTTATAATTTTTTTATTTAAATTAATAATGAATATATTTATAAAGGTAGTTTAATAATAATAATAAGATAGATATATATTATGATATATATACACACATATAGGTAGGGATATAAAAGAGAAAGAGACAATCAAATATAAACAAGGTCTATTTTTTCTCTCTTTAGGGATTTGATATTTTAAGGTTTTTAATCTTGTAAATTTTTAAATTCTTTTTTATTGTTAAAAAATAAAGTAAAAGTTTATTTATATAGAATATATCAGCATATAGTATAAGTATAAAGATAATATATATATACATATAGATAGTATATGATATATATATATATAGTCAAAAAATCCATGAAATATAATTTTTAGGATTTTTATATTTTTCTATTTTTGTGTTTTTTCAAGCAATTTTACTTATTTTTAGGTCTTTTTAAAGTCAAAAAAAATCCCAAAGCATGGAATAAATAAATAGGTCATATTGATTTCAAGGTTAAAAAATAGCAAAAAGTGTCAAAATTCTTCAAATCAACTTTAATACATAAATAATAACATAGAGAAATTTTTTAGACAAGAATAAATATATTTGCGAATTTTGGTAATTTTTCTTATTTTTTACTAGATTTTATAGCTTTTTAATTTTTATTTCTGTTTCTATTTTAGGGGTTTTTTGGTCTAGAGTCATTATATGTAATAATAATCATACTATAATTTTTTGAGATTTTTAAAGGTATTTTTTTTTTTGGCATTTTTAAAGCTAAATTGGGAATTAAAGCTCACTGTTGAATTTTAATAAATAGATAAACGCCCAAAAATGTAGAATAAAAATCATGTCATGAAAAATGAACATACAAGACATTTTCGTGTAATTTTCCAAAATTTAATACAAACAATAAGCATTTTTTAAAAAATAAACAACTACATAAAATTTAGTGTGCTGGCAGGGACCTATTTGCAATTAAAATAAACATTTCATTCATTCTGGAACCCTTTTTCAAAATATAAATCTATACATGAGTTTTTTTTCGCAAAATTGATAAATTAAAATTGCCCTAGAAGGGCCTTTTTGAAAATACATACAAGTTTTGATCATATTTACAATTTTTCCACAAAAAATGTACACTGAATATGCAATTTTATGTATTAAAAATAAATATACAAAACCTGGGGGTCATGCCTGCAAAATACCCAACTCACATGGGGGACTACATGAGCTTGGCTAACGTAGACCCCTAGGTAAATAGGCAAAATCATGGAGGCTTTATGAAATTTTACAATATTATTTACACAATAGATGAATATTTATGCATTAAAATGCAATATATAAATATAAAGGGGGTTGGATGCAATTACCGCAACAATGCGCGTAGGCCGACGGTTGAGATGACTTTACTTGGGTATGTGGTGGCTCCACAACACAATCATGGCTGCCATTAGACCTCATGCGGAGATCTGACGGTCATGGCTTCACTTGATCAAACACCATCTATAGCATCTGGAGCATGATTCTTGATCGGATGATAGAGAAGCTTGATAGATGAACTGGGAAGAATAGAGTCCATGTGCTCCTTTGATTGCTTAGATCTGGCACTCCATACCTCTTCGCTCGCTGCTGTGACGGGGAAACGCTTCGTCGTGAAGATCCATAGTTGGGAGATCCATCAAGTTGAACCAGGTCCCATTGATAGGTGCCTTTATAGCTTGAATACCCGGGCGTGTTCGAGTACTTCAGAGATCCCTCAAACAGGGCCCTCCAGGCCTGCCAAAGAGATGGGAAACTTTACGGTGCAAGGGTGGTCATGTCTGGTCATTATTGGCGGAGCTTACGATGCGATGATCGGATATGAAGGTGCTCCACCGATAGGCAATGGAGGGAGCATCTGTCCTTCGATCCAGGAGGCCTCGAATGGTAATATGGGGTCAGATCGATGGAGAAACATAAAGGAAAGAAGATGGAATGGTCAGGCGGGGTCGAGATAGGTTGATTCACAGTGAAAGGGTCGGAACCCTAGCCGAGTGAAGGTGACTATTTGAATTACAACTAATCCTACTATCTTAATACGAAACTAAATATTGGAATTGAAAGATGGAATGAACATATATATAAGGAAAGTAAAATGCGCAGCTCATACCTGGGAAAGAAGCCAAGGAGTAGTATGCCACCGAAGCACCACATGGACCTCCTCTCATCCTCCTGCAACGCTCCAAACCTCAGGCAAGCTTCCTCTGTCACCGAAGAACTCACGCGCACACGGCTGAGGGACTACAAAGCTCGGAGAGGGATCAAAAGGGAACGGAAAGAAGTTGGGTTTTATTTATAGATAAAGTTTTGGGTGAGTTTTGATCGAGATTATTGAGAGGCTCGATGAAAATCAGAGGAATCTAATGAGTAGGCGAGGATGTTGATTGTGATGGGAAGATATTTCACAAAGGACTCGAGGCGAATCATTGATCAGAGCGATCAAGTGGAGGCAGAGAAGATGAGGCACTCGAGTTTCTAACAGGGGCCAGATTTGGAAAAGAACAATTGACTTTGGTCAATAGTCCTTGCATCATGATTGGTCCACATAGGACGCTACAATACAAAAGAGCGGTCTTTATTCAAAGATAATTAAATAAAAAATAGTAAATGATTTATTTTCAAAAAAGCTAAAACATAAGAAATGGTTTTTTTTATTTTTTGTAGTATTTTAATAAGATTTTTATTTATTTTTATGAGTTAATTTATTACAAGATACTTTTTACAAGTGTATTTATATGTATATTGACCTATGTTTCGTATATTTTTTTTTAATTTGTATTTTTGATATTATTATTTTATTTCATATTTTATATATTTATAACTTTTTTATATCACAATTTTTTTATTTTTTTATTTGTATTTGTACACCTAAATAAATAGAGGAATATTTTTATACATGTATAAGTATCGGTGTTTCATCTATGTATTTATATAGACTATTTTTTTTTGTGTTTTCTTCATGGTTTCATTCTAATCTAAAGATGTATGTATATTATAAATAATATTTAGAAATTATAAAAAATATAAATTTATAAAAATTATAAGGAATAAATAAAATGAGTATTTGATTCAAGTAAATTATACAATATGGGTCCAAAACCTAAATTTCACTCCTTAACTCAAAATTAAGTGAAATCGCATTCATTAGATAGGTAATTAAAAGTCATATACAATTAAGTGATTGTAATGTATTTTGAGTTTTTATTGAGAAAATTAGGGTTTGAGAAGTTGGGATTTTGGATTCGAATTGAGAGTATAAAATGTACAATTTATATTATTTTTGTATGAAATAAATTTTTATTTTTTTTATTTTTATCTACAAAATTCATGTATGAAATTTCTTTATTTGAGGTATAAACAAAAAAGAATAAAATGGGTCCCAAAAAAAGAATTACTTGGGAAAACAAACTGGTAATTTTATTGCTTTTTGACCCTCATCACCCCTACTTTATTCCTTGTCGACCCAGTCAAAAAGATCCCTAGGTCTCGGGGTTTAGGGTAATAAAATATCTTTGGCATTTTATTTCTTTTTCTTTTCTTTTTTTTCCTTTTATTTTGGCTTTAACAATGTAATTTATACAATAATTATATATTAAATAATGACTATTAATTTGTACAAAATAATGATATTTACACACATTTAGCTGGGGTTCAAAAGCCAAAATGAAGGAATAAAGGTTATGAAATGGAAATTCATTAGGGACTAACTCTTGAGAGTCAAAGGCTTGCTGATTCCGCTTGTGGCGGTTCACATTTCAATAAGGATGAGGAAGACAGAACTTCGAGGAAATGACTAAAGGAGAAGCTGACTTGTCGTCATCTCGTAGATACCAACGCAAGCCATAGAATCTCCAAATGCTAGTTCATGTGGCGACATTACGTGATCCAATCAAGGATGAGAGCTCCAACATGAGCATCATAGGGAGCCACCTGTCCAAAGTGGACATTATTGAGAGACGATCACAAGACCAGACCTTGAGAAACTTACTTTGACTGTATAAAGGACTTAGAATCTAGATAAATTGGATCAGATCTCCAAGTGCATGGAGCTGCTGGTAAGTACAATAAATTCCCACCAGTCGATTTTTGCATCATCCTTGACTCCTGCTGAGATGAAGGAGCCTTCATCACCTCAAACCCCTCAGCAGAGTTCAGTGCAACTAGTAGTCTAGCATGTATACTACGTGCAAGCCCACAAGCCCACATTGCCTCTGCAGCCGCAGTTGTATTTGGATGTATACCATCTCGAGCTCTATATCCTTCTCGATCCATGTTCTCCACCTCCAACTCTCATTCTGAAGGTGAATGGTGTAAGGTCAAATGATGCACGACTAGCCCATCTAGGCGGACATCAACAGGTCCAGTCTTCAGGAAACCATCCATTCCCTCAACATCAAGGAGAGATATTTGTCCAGAACCAACATTTTCATCATCGGCAATCTCCATCGTATTAGCGAACATGGAGACAGAATCAATACCAGCAATTGTCGTACCATCAACAACAACCATACCAGCAGTACATAGTTGCTTCATATCATCAATACCCTCCTCAACACCACCAATATCATCCTTCTTCTCACTACAATAATCAGTATTCCTACCAACAACCTCCACACCATTCGCAATCTCAGCTTGGACAACACAATTGAACGTATGAGGTTTCTCCCATGAACTCTACCTTGGATTGCTTAGCTAAGATGGTGAAGAGCCTTGCAGAAATGAGCTAGAAGCTTGATGACCTCACCACAACGAAAACTCCAATTCCAGCACTGGTGGAGGCCAACCCCAATAACTTCAAAAAGAGAGAGTGGGTATTTTTTGATGTTCTATCCAATCTAACAGAGTCAGATGTGCATGATATTTTTTATCTTATGATGTCACTCTAAAGAGCGGTAGGACTTCGCAACCGTTTGCACCACAAAAGGGGAAGAATAAAGCTTCACTTAGTGAATCATCATCTTCTGCATCAGTCGATCCAACAGATGGAGTGGTGAGGAAGAAGAAGACAGAGGAGAAGCACTAGAAGTAAAAATCCATAAAAATAAGAAAAAATAAAAAATACCAAAAATATAGAAACAACTAAAGCGATGTCATGCCAACAATGGAGACACCCATACATGTAGCCAATCTGGTACCAGCCGATGGAGCCCCACCTGTATTGTTTGGATGCCCGCCTCTCATGGATCATCACCTTCCTTTTAATCATATGTGGACATTGTTTTGGTGTAAATAAGAGCACTACTTTTGATTTTGTAAATATTCCATTTCCTGATGCTAATTAAAAAAAATAGAAATATGAAAATTGCCTTATCCAACACTGATGTGGTCTTGATTATTTAAAATCTTGTTTTAGAGATTACTTTGCTAAAGGCCATTAAGAACATGTCAAATATCAAGAAAGGACTGCAGGAAGTATGTACTTCAAGAGACAACCGCATCGAGCCAGAGAAAGAAAAGTGAAGCACAATTTAACTATGGCTAGTGTGAACGCAGTCAGCGATCTCCCAAGCAAGAAGAAAGACACGAGAGCCCCTATTGTCATATGCTAGATGTTCAACCAAGAGTTTGATCTAACACTTCTTTATAGCTAATCATCAATCATCCTAATGCATACTTCACTGCTTAAAGAATTTGGTTTGGGACCACTCAAGTCTACCAGTATGATTTTGTAGTTTGCAGACACATCCATTAAGTGACTTTAGGGAGTTTTGGAGGATGTCATCGTCAGAATTCAGGGGATGCAGTTCCTGGTGGACTTCATTATATTGGACATGGACACCTCAACTCCTCTACTCCACACCCCAATTATACTTGGACTATAGTTCCTTCAAACAACTGAAGCAATATGGGATTCCGGCACCAAACAAATCACCTTTCGTTCTAGCAGTGACAAGATGCCCATAGAGACGATCCAAGTGCCTAAACTGTCAGATTCTGCATCAGATGAGAGAGAGATAGAGATAGAGTCTAAATAGCATAGAACTGAAGACCGTGACTTTCTGGCTGAGATCAAAGACACCAACCTTTTTCATGGATGATATTGAGACCCACTAATCCTCTCCACTGAGGAAGGAGGGGATAACACAGTCAAATTCCTTTTTGTCTTCGAATACGAGATATTTTCTGATATACTAGAAGAGTTTATTGTTGGCCACTTGTCCTTAGAAGAGAAACACAAAATCACTAAAAAAATTTGTGAACAAGATTCTATCATTGAATATTTTTGTACAACACTGAATGCAAAGCATGAATTACCAATTGTGGACACTTTACAATAAAAAGATCCGACACCCCCACTCTGCATAGTTGTTGAGGTTGCCACATAATTGATACATACCTCACTTGTGCTTGAACCACTCCCAATGATATGAAATATGCATTCCTTGCGGGTGCACAAAATATGTTCTTGGTGATCATCAATTCCCAATTGACCTAGGAACAAGAATCTCATATGCTCGAGGTTCTAGAATGAAATCGTATAGTCATAGGCTGGAAAATTTCAAATCTCCATGGGATCAACCCTTCACTGTGCTCCCATCACATCAACATTGAGGAAAATAGAAATTCATCATGAGAGTTTCAACACAGATTGAACCCCAATCTCTGGGAGCTTGTGATGAATGAAATTACAAAATGGTGTGATGCAGGATTCATATTTCCCATCTCTGACTCAAAGTGGGTGAATCCCTTGCATGTTGTGCCCAAGAAATCAGGGATCACCATCATGAAGAATGACAAAGGAGAGCAGATCACAACCAGAGTTCCATATTCTTGGCTCATTTGTGTGGATTACAAATGCCTTAATCTAGCGACCAAGAAGCATCATTTTTCGCTTCCCTTCATCAACTGGATAGTCAAAAGACTAGCCGCAAAGGAGTACTTCTACTTATTTGTTGGATATTCTAGTTATAATCAAGTCATAATCGCTCCTAAAGATCAATAAAAACTACCTTCACCTATCCATTTGGGACATATGCATTCTGCAAGATGCCTTTCAGATTGTGCAATGCTCCTGCAACCTTCTAGAGGTGCATGTTGGTCGTATTTACAGATATTGTTGGTAGTTTTCTCGAGGTTTTCATGTATGATTTCTCTGTATACGAAGATATTTTTGATCAATGCCTTTCATATTCATGTATAGAAGAGATGTTGCGAAGTGAACTTGGTGCTCTTGTGGGAGAAGAGTCACATCATGGTAACTGAAAGGATTGTTCCTGGCCATGTCATCTAAAAGCAAGGCATGGAGGTCAATATTGCAAAGGTGGAAGTCATTTCAAATTTCGAGCCACTAACAAATTTGAAGCAAGTCAAGTCATTCTTGGGGCATGTAGGATTTTATTGAAGATTCATCAAATACAACAACAAAAATTCTCAAGCACTGACTAAGCTTCTAGGAAAGGAAGAAGATTTCATTGTAGAGTCTAGAGTCTTCCCTGCCTTCTATCAGTTAAAAGATTTGGTCACTCATACCCGTATCCTTCAACCGCAAGATTAGTCTCTCCCCTTTGAGACCATGATAGATGCTTCAGATTATGTCATTGGAGTGGTTCTAGGATAGAAGAGAGATGGAATATCGTTTGTGATTCGCTATGCTAGCAGAACATTAGATGAAGCTCAAAAGAATTATACTGTCGCTAAAAGAGCAGCTAGCAGTCGTCTTCGCCCTGGAGAAATTCAGATCGCATTTATTGGGATCCAAAGTCATTGTCTATATAGACCATTCTGCCATCAAGTACCTGCAAAGCTAAAAGGATGCCAAACTAAGACTCTTCAGATGGATCCTTCTACTCCAGATATTCGATCTTGAAATCAGAGATAAGCATGGAATCAAAAACATGGTGGTAGATCATCTTTAAGGATTACCAGAGCCAAAAACTCCTGAGAAGAGCATATTGTCAATTATAGAAACCTTTACAGATGAAGCAATTTTGGTAGTCACCTCACTCCCCTTTTTTACCGATATTGTGAATCTTGTTTCCAAGAGAATCCCATAAGAATGGCTGAAGCTGAAAGCTGACAAATTTTTGTCGGATATTCATTTCTATCAGTTTGAGGAACCATATATATTTTATGATGGGTAAGATTGCATCTGGAGAAGGTGAATTCCGTAGGAGGAAGTTTACAGTGTTCTCGAACATTGCCATGCTTAAGAACTAGGAGGACACCACTATGGAAAATGAATCAACGAAAGTGCTCCAATGTAGGCTCTGGTGCTTGACTCTATTAAAAAATGTAAGAGACTTCGTGAATCATTGTACTGACTATCAGAAAGTGGGTGGAACTATTGAAATGAGAGATGAAATGCCCCATAAATATATTTAGATTTTAGAAATATTTGATGTGTGGGGCATTGACTTCATGGGCCCATTTCCCAACAGTCAGGGCTTTGAGTATATTCTGCTCATTGTCAATTATGTCAGTCATTAGGTGGAATCTATCCCAACCTGAGTCACCGATAGTCGTACCATTTATCAATTTCTGAAAGAACATATCATTGAAAGGTTCTAGATTCCAAAGATTCTGATAGCAGATGGTGGTAGCCATTTCATAAACATAAAAGTGAAGAAGTTGTCTAAGGAATATTGTAGTGAACATTGTGTCTCTTCTCTATGCCACCCACAATCCAATGCCCTCACAGAATGTTCAAAGAGGGACATTAACACAACTCTTATGAAGTTCGTAAATCCTGATAAGAAGAACTGGTCCCGGTTGCTTGACTCGATTCTTTGGGCCTATCGAACTGCGTATAAGTCACCTTTGGGAATGTCTCCCTACCGCCTAGTATATGGCAAGCCATTCCATTTACCAATGGAATTAATTCACAAATATTTATAGGCAATAAATGTTTGTAATTTGGATTCCAAGAAGGCCAACAAGAACCAAAATCTTGATCTAAACATACTTCTTGAATTCCACGACTATGGATATGACAACAGCCTGATGTACAAGGGCAAAGTCAAGAAGTGGTACGACAAGCATATCTACCGAAAGACTTTTGAACCCAGTTAGAAGGTTTGTGTGTTTGATGCAAAGTTGAAATTATTCCCATGGAAGGTCAAGAGCAAGTGGATCGAGCCTTTCATAGTGAAACATGTGCATGGCAATGGAAGCATTGTGATATCCAGTTTGTCCATTGATGCACAACATTTCGTCATCAACGGACAACTACTAAAGCCATATATCGAACATGATACATTCATGTCCATGGTTGACTCGATACAGGTGGTCTACTCGGATGAACTCCAAGTGGCAGCATCAGCCGAATCAGATGAGGCCTCCAAAACCCTTTTTATTAGTTAATACTTTTCTTCTTTTCTTCTTTTCAAATTCAATTCTTTCATTCTTCCGACAAGTCAAAATCATCCCATTCATCATTACTATACTTAGGATATGCTTCATCATAAGTATAGGGGGTATGAGTGTACTCGGGTGTTCAGTCTTTGATCCCTCAACTTTTAATATTATGTCTATACTTAGGGATATTTTAGCCCAAGTATAGGAGGAGACAGACCGAGTCGATGATTTAATTCGTTCCCACCCTCGACCCTCCATGCTTTGTATACAGTCTGTTGTACTTAGGATTAATTGATCCAAAAAATAGGGGAGTCAATCGACTTCTCATTCATTCTCATTCAGTCATTGTAATATAGACTTTCCTATACTTAACATGAGTTATGTCTTCCTTTTTTCTCTCTGACCTATGAGGACATAGCTCACTCTAAGTATAGGGGTTCTTATATACATTGTATATACTTAATCATAATTCGTACATTCGTATTTTAATAATATGGCTAATTAATAAAATTTAAAACACACATCAAATTATTTGTAATTACGGTTAATAAATTAGTTAAAATGTTTTGCAACATGAAACTTGTTCATATTACTGTATAGAATATTATAAAAAAATAGCCAAAAAAATCATGTACAATGTACAAGGTACACACAGATGAAAAAGCCACAAACAAAACTTCATAGATAAATATCTACTTCATATGAAATCATATTTAACAAACTCGCATCAATTGTATTTAAAATTAAATTATCTATCAGATGAATGCAGTTTCAATAAAAATGGAGATAAGATACAAAAGTCGAATTTTGGGGTACTATTGCTCTGGGACAGCTTTAGAAATAACCGATTATTTTATTATTTATATTTTCACCTTCTTTATATTTAAAAAAAATTTATATATTATTTGAAAATGTAACAAAAAATAAAAACATTTAAAATATACTTTAAATAAATAATATATTTAAATACATAAGTATGATATACCTATAATGTAAATAGATGTAATTTTTTATACAAATAAATAAAATAAATAAAATAAAATAACAATGTGTAAATATGTATTTAGTAGTGTTATAAATATATAAAATATGTATATATTATTATGTATACAAAATACAAAATAAAAATATAAAACATAAAATACATGTATATATACTTACATATAGTATAATAAACAAGGTTGTAAACATAAATTAAAATCATCATAAAATAATTATAACTAAGGAAAATTTTATTGATTTAAGTTTTATTTAATGAAACCATTTATTATTTTATTTTCTATTTTATTCCATTTTTATTTTTTTGCTTTGTCTTATTCAGTCAATGTGGACCAGCTAAGCATTGGGGACTGTTGCCCCCTCGATCAACAGCTCCCCCGCACGGACCCCCTAGCCCACTTTTTGTCAGAAATGCTGACCCCCTCTCATCTTCATTTTACCATACCTCCTCCAAGCCTCCTTTTTCCTGGAGCCCTTCACCAAACCTAACCACTCCATCTCCCACTACCTCGCCATGCGCTTAGCCCTCAGCAACCCCCTTCTAATCGCTCGCAACCACCTTCACATGATCGCCCTCTACTATGTCTATGAATAATCTCATGTGTCTTCCTATCCCATTTTGATCCCTCTCAAGCCATCGTACCCCCTAAGATCATCCTTGTTGTGTTCCCCTTTGTCAACGCAAGCCGGAGCCCTTTATTGTTGATGTGGAGAAGGAGTTCAAAGTTGATCCACATTCACAGGATCTTGCTTCAGGTGACGTTCTGCTTCGAGGTAAAACACTTGTTGAGGCCTAGTTCATTTAGTTTTTTAGTTTGCATTTCGATTCCTTAGGGGCCGTTCGGCCAGCAGGTTGCCTGCGGGTTAGGGGGGTTTACCCCCCTTAACCCACATCCCCCTCTCTCCCCGTGGGCCCCACTTTATTCCTTTTTTAAAAAATTAAATAAATCAATTTTACATCATCAATCCTATCAAAATATAATATATTATACCATCATATCATATAAAAATTATAAACTACTCCACTTTTACTCACTTTTTCAAACTTTAATACAATCACATCACAATAACTACTCACTTTTTCAAACTTCAATACAATCATATCACCCCAAACCCACTTCTAACCCACTCCCAGTTTAACCCTCTATCCAAACACCAAAACACAAAAACGGGTTACCCTCTACCAGTTTAACCCGCCTTAACCCGCCAACCAAACGCACCCTTAGAGTATTTCTAGCTTAGTTTAGCTTAATTTTGTTTCCTTTAGAGTTGGATTTCAGATCGTTGTTTGTCGGAGCTTTATCTCCGGCCATTGTTTCCAATTGTGATTCATCCCCTGTTTAAACCACTCAACGCCATCATCTTCTCCCCCTTTCACTTCTTCAATGAATTCTTAACCCAGATCACCTCGAATTTGTAAGCTTCGAGTATTTTGATCTTAATCAGTCACCTTCGCCGGAGATCACTCGCTCCACCTCATCCCTCATGCATTTCAGCTTTAAAATGGGGTCAAGAGATTCGACCTCCAACCCTTGTGATTGTTGTGCAATTTGGAGATACAAAAGAAACACCTGGAGCTCGATTCGATCATGGAGAAGCAAGCCCAGGTGCCCGGAGTAAACCAGACCTCCATACCTCCTATGATAAGTCCAGGAGCTTCTTGAAGTTAGCTGCAGGTGAGGTAGCCCGCAGGAAGGAATAGGGCCGGCTAGGAGTAAAGGAAGAAGTTGTAGAAAGGAGTAATCAACGATCAAGGTTAGAACATTGAATTGTTCTACCCTATTTTCCAAAGACCTTCATTGTCTTTGGATGAGAGACACGAGCTAAATCCAATCTGGGTCGTAGATTAAAAGCGAAGAGGTATGCCCTCACAACCCTTGGATCATAAGTTGGAGTTACGCAAAACACATAGAGTTGTTCATCGACGCTTCAAGCACCCTACACGTGATATTGTAAATTAAATGTGTAGTGTGAAATATTTAGGTAAAATTGCAACATGATCCTCGAACTTTTGTGTTATAGCATTTAGGTCCTTCTGAATTGCATGGTTAGTTCATTAAAATTGCAAATAGGTCCATGTGAACTTTATATTTTTATTTTTTGTATTTTATTCACATTATATTCTTTCATTGTGCAAAAAAATATGGAAAAATTAGGATAGATGCTTGGAATCGTGCTTGTTCTTTCCAATGATTTTATTTGGAATTTTATTTTATTCTATTGTTTGAACAATACAAAACATGATTTATTTCACTATTTGATATCAAAAATCTAAAAAATAAATGTAACTCCAAAAATTCCAGAAAAAACTATATTATCTCTATTACACTATATTCTACCACATATCCAATGAACACAAAAAAAAGAAAATATAAAAAAAATCACGAAACCTTAAAACCATATAAAAATTAGCAAAATTTATACAAAAATCAAAAAATACATCTTTATATTTCTAAATTTTCTTTATTCTATATAGTACATATTAAAATAAGTTTGAGTTAATTTTAGCCTTATTTAAAGTTATTAAACTCAAAATAAGGTCATAAATTTAATATATTTGTTGTTATGTATATCTAATCACTTTAAAATCCATAAAAAGTAGAAAAATAACCTAAAAATTAATAAAAATAGGAAAAAGATAAAAAAACAAAAAAAATATTTTAATGATTTTGAATATATTTTTACTTAAATAAAAATTATAAAAAGTTATACTATATATATGCTACATTAAAATTATATAAGATATATATAATCTATATTATATATAATTACTTAACTTATCTTTAAAAATCAAAATAAAATTTAAAATTTTTTAAACTAAAAAAAACTATAAAATTAAAAAAACTTGAAATGAAAAAAATTAAAAATAGGAGAATGTAATAATCTATAAAAATTAAATATAATTAAAAAGTTACAAAAATAAGAAAAACAAGAAATATTATACAAAAATAACTATTATTACTTAGTAATGTCTATCAATAATTACTACAATCCGTATTGCTTCCCAGTGTTTGACACTCTACTTACTTACGCCTATACACTTATTTAAGTAGATTTATAATGAACTTTGACACACATATTTACTCGATGATCCTAATTATGGGTTGATTTAATTAGGGATTGTTTAATGCAACAATTATCATTCCAGTCTTACTAAGAACGATAGATATCTCCTCTGAATTATCAACCACTCAGAGATATTTGATCAAGTTAGACAGAATATCTAGTCTTCTCATTACATCTGAATCATATTCAGAACAATGTCCAACATTTAGATTATGATTATATAATTAATCTTTGAGTCGAGTCATTAAAATCCAAATATTGAAATGGAGCATCACGATGATACAATCGATTAAGACCACATCGCCCTTAAGTATTCCTAATATATGTGCATCCTGTATATTGGAAGATCTAGAATTACCCCAAAGTTTTGATCAAATTTGAACTATATTGTTCATGGTTTTGTGATTAAATAGCTCATTTGATCATTGGGAGTTGGTATCAATGATATGCTTTCCAAAAACATATATCATACCTATAATTCCAGTCATGCTTCCAACGCAAGACGACCATCGATGGAAGTTGGTTGGTCCCAATATCTCATGAGTGAGCTCTTATCTTATGGTTTATTAGTGAACCAATATGATTCCTTAGAGAGATCATATTACCCATGTGCCCTTGTATGCACACCATCTCACTGGTATATACATTGATTAGGTTATCAATCTAATGGTCCGTTGAACACATCATTTAGTCTTACGATTAAAATATGTCAGTTGTAGAAACCGTAGAAAATAAATGTGTTTTTTAAACAATGATTAAAAGACTAAAGAGAGAGAATATGAAACATGAATAGAAGACTCTCTCTATTTCTTTGTTCACTAATTGTTAAAAAAGGAAAGTGTTCCTGGGTCGAACACAAGGACGTAGAAAGTATACTCAGCTTTTTGAGAATGGAATATTTTTGTGATTTATTTTTCTTCTTCTTCGGAAATATTATTTTGTTATTTTTATCTTTTTCATGTATTTTTTTATTGGTTTATATTTTGCAATTTTTTTAATTTTTTTTTGTAATTTTTTATTTTCAAAATTGATTAATTTTCTAAAAATAGTGACGCAGTATAGTAGGTGGACTATAGGGTAATATACTATTTTATGTAATGATTAAAGTGAAGAAAATGATTGGATTTTTTTCAAAATGAAGGAAATAATTTATAAATGATATACAATATAGTATATGTAGGTGAATACATAATTGGTGATGCTATATAGGAATGCAACAGAAGAAAAGTGAGCCACGTGCTCGAGGACATACAAAATAAACTCATAACAAGACAAATTCGACAAATCATAACGCAACAATAAAGGAAGAAAATAAGCAAGAAATAAAACAAAACCTCGCTAGGTTAGTTAGTTATCTACCCTAGAAAAATCGTTATAAAATATAGTCTCTACGATTTCCAATGTTCAAAATATGTGAAGGGGCACAACTGTAAAAGAAATGTAAAAAGTCTTCTACAATTTGACCCTATTCATGGAACTAAATGTAAAGAAAACTAGTTATTTTGCAATTAGGTCACTACACAGGGACTTATTTGCAAATAATTAAAAGTCCAAAGGTGATGATGAAATCTAGAAATGCTCTCAACTTGAGGTGCAAATTTTCCACCGTTTGGAGAAGATTGACTGAGATCAGAAGGTGTGGCTCAATCTGGAACTTGCATTCACGCCACATGTTGCAATTCTGTAGTGTGCCTATTCTTTAATATTCTTCTTCAAATCAGAGGGAGGGTGGTTGCGACCGGGCTTCTTCGAGCAATTGGCGATGGTTGGTGGCTCAACAATAATGGAGCTCCGACAGGTCCATAAGGGGATTCCTTCCCCCTTCAAGCTCTCCTGTAGTGAGGGATGATGGTCGAAGATGATGGAGATCAAGGCTGCAAGGGTTTCGGCTCCAAGTCTAAAGATGTTGCTCTTGTTATTGCACAGGTGTAGCTCCAAATTGATGCATGGCACGTGTGCTGATGATGCTTAAGTGTTCACTTTGGATGATTTCACCTGCAAGGATGAATTGAGAATGATTATGATCGATATGACGTAAATGTTAGTGAAGTTCTTGTTGGACATGCGAACCCACGATGAGCCATTGTGTAGTAAATGTTATTGTAAATATCATTTCCTGATATGAAATGAAGAATAATGAATTTGCATAATAGGTCCCTTAGTACAATTAGGTTTATGTACCATGACCATCTTAATGATTGTGCAACTGTTGATTCAAATGTTGAATCATAGAGGCTTGTGCTTGGATGATATGCAAAGAGTTAGATTGAGGACCCATCAAGCACCGACAAGTGATTGTTAACAGAGGATCTCCGTCAGGAGAATGAGATGGCAATCCTTTTCTCCAAAGGTTGATATATAAATGACCTCTTGATGTAGGTCCTCTATAAACAAATAGAGATTCAGAGGTGTTATATAAGTTAGGTCAAAGGGCTGACTTAACGAGATCTAGATAATCAAGTCCTATGCCATATAATGTCATGATATAGGCATGCATCCTTTAACCAAAGACAGATGTGTTACTATAAGTTAGAGAATGTACAATTGGTGGACCGATATGTTGACGATCCAATTAAGGTCTATACACCGGCGAGCTGGTGTATACAAGGACATATGAGTAATATGATCTCTCAAAGGGGCCATACAGGTTCATTACTGAATCAGAAGACATGAGCTCACTCATGAGATATTGGGATCAAATTCTGTGCACGATCATCTCATTTTGGAAGCTTGACTGAATTTGTAGGTTTGATATATGCTTTTGGAAAACATATGATCAATACCTAGGTATGATATATTCTTTTGGAAAGTATAAGATCGATACTGATTCCCAATGATCGAATGAGAAACTTAATGATATAACCCTGAAGAAGACAATGTAAAGTTGATCTAGATATTTGGGTTTAATCTAGGTCTTCCACTATGCAGCATGTATGGGTAATAGGAATACTCAAGGGTTATGTGATATTAAACGATTGTATAATTGTGACATTTCCATTCTGAGGGAGTGATGAAACATGTTTAGATTTTATTGACTCCTCTCTATAGAAAAGTAATCTGATCTTAGTCCGAATGTTAGACATTGGTGTGAAATATGATTTAGATGCAGTGAGAAGATTAGATTTACGACTTTGATTTAATCAAACATCTTTCGGAGGTCCCCTTTATTTGGACTTGAGATATGATCTCAATATCCTAGTCACTATACATGGAACATACAATCACCATGTCCTTATCTCGAAGTATCTGCAGAGAAAGCGCATTATTCTTGAAAGAGTTCAAGATTAATTTCATTATTGATAATGTATTTGAGCACTGAGAAAAATGGATAATTAAATGTTATTGAATTATTATGAATAAAGTGAATGTGATTCATATTATTTGGACATATGAGAATAGGCGTTCGAGATAATTAAATGTAATTTATTTATCATGGATATGAATAATGTTGATAACACTATCCATATTAGTCATTGATATTATAAATGTGATTATAATATATTTGAGAGAGAGAGCTAATTGTAATTTACCTTTATAAATAAATAATCAATGTGAATTAGATTCATATTGGAAAATTAATTGTGATTGCAATTAAATTTTGTTTTGGATATGTGAATAAGATTCACATTCTTTCAATGACATGATTGAAATTGTCAAAAAAATGTTTTGGATTATGCATAAAACTTATTGAATATGTGGAATTATTGTTGGAGAATAATACCTCAACAATATCAGAAGGTTACCCTCTTGCCATACTTGAAGGGGGACAACTAAGTTGAGCTCCATCAACTTGGTGGCCATCCACTCCTTATATGGAATGAGGGATCTCTCTCTTCCAATTAATTCCATCTTTGTTGGTGTGATTTTAATTAAATTATATTGATTTATTTCAATATATTTAATTTAAATTAAAGCCAACATATTTGTTGTTGCTAACATAATCACAACAAGATCATGTCCATTATTTGAAAGCACAAATCAAACTCAACCATTGGATTTGTGTGCACATGGATTGGGATACATGGAAATCCAAAATATTATAAATAGAAGGGTAATCATAGCATTTTATTTTAAAAACAATACAATATACAACAAATCTCTCTCTCATATATGTCCACTCTCTCTCTCTTTCTCAATAATGTGGTTGTCCATAGTATTGACCTAGAGATCCTCATATCCCTTGCGCCGTTGTTATGTTGCCGGATCGTATATTCGTGGATCTCCGTCTTCTTCGATGCACCTCGATCATGAAGGAGACATCAAATTTTGTGAGATAGATGAAGGATATAGTTTGATCCTTAAGCGCATCACGGAAGCGTGTGCATCGTATCGAATACGACAAGGAGCGACTAGTCAGACTAGTTGCTCGATGCAGCGGAATTGAAAAAATTTTATACGACGAAACCACATGATCCAAGAACACTTCTCGAATCGTTTCATCTAAACCACAAACAAGTAATAGGATTACCTCTTGAAGCGTGGTTGAGATCGAGTCTCTAAACGAAGAGACCTCCTGTCTCAAGTCCGATCCGACGGAGGAGACGCTTGCAAGCGCGGGGATGAACCGCGTGCTTCTCGCAATCCATGTTGATGATACAAGTGGCAGATCTCCTGATCTCGACACACGAGATCCGTCGTCTTCTTCATGAGAGAGGCACACCGAAGGAGACGGAGATCCATGAGCAGACGATCGGGCAGCATAACGACGATGCTGCGGCGACGGAGAACCTCTCCATGGTATCCATAGTGGACGGCCGTGAGAGGGATAGAGAGGGCTGACGTCTAGAGAAAAAGAGAGAGAGAGATGCTTCTCAAGCATTTTGTGTAAAGAGAGAGCATGGGTATGCCTCTCTATTTATAGGGTTTTGGGATCCATGGATCTCAATCCATGGGCCAACACAAATCCAATGGATCTCATTGATTGTGTTTCTTTTAATGGCTAAGATTTGTGTTGGTAAAACCAACAACAATTAATTTAATTTAAATTAAATATATGTTGAAAAATCAACACAATTTAATCACAAAATTAAATCATCAATACATGGAGATAATGAAAGGAGAGAAAGCGTCCTTCCATGTGGAGAGGGGGGACGACCTCCCTTTCCTAATGAGAGTGGTGGCCGTCCACCCTCCTCCATTAGGAAGGTGGCTATTTCATCTTTTATGTAATCTCCATTATTTGCAGCAACTTATGTTGCAAATTATTCTACAAAAATAATTCACTATTATTTTGTAGACATTGCAATCTTGCCACTGAAAAATTTGTGAATCATATTCACAACCCAAAACAAAATGTAAATTACATTTTCAATTCAATGTCCAATGTGAATCCAATTCACATTAACATTTAATTAACAAATGTAAATTACAAATAGCTCTCTCTTATATATTATAAATCACATTTATAATATATATGACTAATATGGATATTGCTATCCACATTATTCATATCCATGATAATTAAATCACATTTAATTATCTTGGATCTCTATTCTCTTGTTCTCAAATAACATGAATCATATTCACATTATTTACATATTTGATAATCAAATCATATTTAATTATCTAAGACAACTCTCTTTATAATATGAATCAAATTCATATTAATCATGATAATTAAATCACATTTAATTATCCATTTCCTCAATGCTCGGATACATAAATCAACAATAGAATTATCCATGAACTCCTTCAAGGATAATGCCCTTTCTCCGCAGATACTTGGAGATAAGGACAGGGCGATTGTACTGTTCCACGTATAGTGACATGGATATTGAGATCATATCTCAAATCCAGATCGCGGGCCTCCCATAGATGCTTGATTAAATCAAGACCGCAAATCTAATCTTCTCATTGCATCTGAATCATATTCAGATCAATGTCCAATAACTTGGACTAAGATAAGATTACTTCTCTACTGAGAGGAGTCACTAAAATCCAGACCCGTTTCATCACTCCCTAGGAATGGAAGCGTCATGGTTATACAATCGTTTATGATCACATCACCCTCAGGTATTCCTAATACCTGTACATCCTTCATACTGGAAGACTCGGATTAAACCCGAAGTATTGGATCAACTTTATACTGTCGACTTCATGATTTTATCAGTAAGTTTCTCATTCGATCATTGGGAGTCGGTATTGATCATATACTTTCCAAAAGCATATATCATACCTAGGTCTTGATCATATACTTTCCAAAAGTATATATCAAACCAACAAATTCAGTCAAGCTTCCAAAGCGAGACGACCGTGCGCACGGAATTTGATTCTTCCCAATATCTCATGAGTGAGCTCATATCTTCCAGTTCAGTAGTGAACCTGTATGATCCCTTTGAGATATCGTATTACTCATATACCCTTATATGCACACCACCGCGCCGGTGTATAGACCTTGATTAGGTCATCAACCTATTGGTCTGCCAAATGTACATACTCAGACATATAGCAACACATCTGTCTCCGGTCAGAGGATGTGTGCCTATATCATGACAGCATATGATATAGGACTTTGGTTATCTCGATCTCGTCAAGTCAACTCTTTGACCTAACTAATCTGACACCTCCGAATCTCTATTCCTATGCAGAGGACCTGCATCAAGAAGTCGGTCAGATATCAGCCTAACTGAGAAAGGATTGCCATCTCCTACTCAGGCTGGAGATCATCTCTTAATAATCATTTGACGGTGCTTGATGAGTCATCAATCTAACTCATTAGATAATCATCTAAGCACCAGCCTCTATGATTCAATAATTGAATCAACAGTTGTATGATCATTAAGATGGCCATGGTACATAACCCTAATTGCACTAAGGGACCTATTATGCAAACTATGTACTCTTTATTTCAGATCAAGGAGTGAATTGCAATAACATTTATTGCATAATGGCTCGCCGTGGGCTCGCATGTCCAACAATCTCCCACTAGCCCAAAGAGCCATTAATGGGCTAATCATTTAAACCCACACTCATGTGACAATCATAGGCTATTTAGAAAATAACTAGGTAAGCTGATCAGTCACTCCGTTCCCAAGAGACTACGCCAAGTCCTTTTACGGCACTTGCATATCTCCTAGTAACAGTGCTCGCATCCAATGCGAATTTGCATCTCATGCAACCGATACTCAATTTTGTTGGTTATCGTGTCCTTGACACTACATCTTATTAATTATCATAACCAGTATTCCCATAATCCTTATTAGAATACCTTCATTCCTGGAGATCTCTATCTCCTAAGGTATCTACAGTTAAGACACTTATAGATCACTATCTACAAGGTCTTAAACCTTTGAAGATAAGACTTTGAGATCACTATCTCTAAGTTTCATCATCTTTGAAGAGATTGTTATTACTGCAACCAAGTGTTTTATTTCCAGAGTAGGATTAGTAACAGCTTACTATTCCCACTGCATGGCAGACATATGGCTTTTGTACACATCTAGCATACACTTCAGCTTCGCGTAACTGATGCACAAGTGCAAGCAGTTCTGGCTTTTACTTCCTCAACTCTATGAGGTGCTATCCCTTTAGACAGGTCCCTACCACATCTTAAGGGAAGGAAGCCTCTCTTGGAATTTTCCAGAAAATGGAATAAGTCCAAGGTGTATTACTAATGTGACGGTCCCAATATCCTCTTCTCTTTGCTTCTAAGCTACTTCAGAACTAAGATCTAAGAGGTATCCTCGAGATTGTATCTCAAGGTATGGAACAACCAAATTATCAAACACTTATTATTTATTCTTGTATCAATCTAAATGATTAGAATAATATCTACATTAAGCACGATGAACACAATGGCACTCCCACTAAGCTTCACATGGTTCATCAAGATTTTATCTGAAATCACAACATTTATAATTTCATAAAATCTTATGTTCCAACTACAAGAAACTTATTGGAGTCCAAAGATGGAGTTCTTCAGCTAGCACATCTTGCTTTCCTCAACCATGAAGCCCTGGGGCTACTTCATATGAATATCCTCAGAGAGGTATTCATAGAGGAATGCAATCTTGACTCACACCATGAAGATGTCATAGACAAGTTGTGTAGCTATAGTTAGCAATATTCTGATGGGTTAAAGCAAGGTCACTGGAGAGCAAGTCTTATCGCAAGCGATGCCTTCTCTTCGGTGTGTAGCTCATGGCTACGAACCGTGCTTTGAAGGTCTATACCTTCTCATCAGGTTCCCTCTTTCTCTTGAAGATCCATTTACACCTTAATGGGTCTGACCCATATAGGTGGATCCTCGAGGGTCCATATACAACACTTGTATATGAAGTCTACATTAGACTTTTATTGCTAACATCCATCTTTCCATGTCATGATCCTCAGGAGCTTCATCACATGAAGTCCGATCATTTTCAGATTTAACTGACACATGGAATCCATCCTCAAACTTATTTGAAGAGGTATTAATGTTTCATCTTTAATTATCTATTTTAGTTTCCGGTTTCAGGAGCCTCATTATCTTTTCAAGATTAAATGAGTTCCTTTACTTCATTTTCATCTTGATTCTCAAGAGAGTCATCCTATAAGAATCATATTCTCAAAGATGAGATCTTTTAAGAATCTCAAGGTCATAAAGTAGGTATCTAATACCATCCTTTATTTTCCTAATGAAGTAGCACTCTCTGGTGCAAGATTCCAGCTTACCAGCTTGGGACCTTATTAAGTGTATAATGTAGTCTCTACCACATATACCTGGAAACTAAGAGATAATTATGCTAAGATTAATCATTGATCAAATTATGTCACACATGATCAATTGCATCTCCCTACAACTCTATTGAGTTAAGGCTTATTAGGAGGGGTGAGATAGAAATGATATTCACATCTCCATAAGGTATTCCTTGAGTTCATCTAATAGGTACAAGCTACCTTGATTAGATCAAATTCATTTCATCTTCCTTCAAACTTTGGTTCTAAACCAAAATTGTGAAATCTTTGAACATTTCAAAGTTTTCTAAGTGAAGAGAAAAAATTTCATATCACAAATAATCATTAATAGATATCACATATCCATAATGTTTATTCCGATATAGATGATTCACATACATCAATATGTATGAGATCTTGAAATACCTTAACATCTTACACCATTCCAAAAGAAGGGTGTATTGGATATTTTACTTTGAATACAATATTCATAAGTATGCAAGTTTTGAAATTTCAGACATTCTAAAGTTTCATCTCTTACTTGTCCATTGATCTCATCAACAGACATATGTCCAAAACGTTATGTCAGATCATTGTCAAATGATCTTTATCCTCCTATTGATCTTTAAAGGTTTAATTTTCAGTATTAGAAATCTTAATGAACCATTCATTAATTTTCTAATTTAGTGGAGTCCACTAGATGTAAGATTACTATCTGAAATATCTCCATTATAACTCTTTATGATAGGTCTATTCAAGATTTCATGTTTATTCCCAACATTTAGAAATAAACAATAAGTGTATTCTAATATCTAGGTCATAGAGACATTCTCTAAGACTAAGGGCTCCCACTGAAAATATGAAGTCTATTCATCCGGTGGAAATTATTGCAACAATTGCATCAATTCCAACATGGATGACCATTAAACCTTAAGATCAAATTTCTAATATTCTAATACAGATGCAACCAATTGCAAGTGTCATTAGAAGATTGAGATACAATTATTAGACTTTATCTTATCAAATAAGTAAGTCAATTTCAATGATTATATGTAGTTTTTTCTGATGTACTATCTGATTCCTTTTCTAAGGATTCTAGATAGATTTGATAGTCATACTATCAACACATCAACATATTGCAATATTGGCATTCATCCAACTCTTTGGATGTCATATGGAAGTCACAGAAGTACAATCAACTCTTTGATTATACTTCTTGCTTGGGTCCAACCCATGCTTCCACTGTGCTCCCTTTATCTATAAACAACCATTGCTTAAGACTAAGGGCCTCTTATGTTAAATTCAAAAGGAATTTAATGTAAGAGCATTTCAACATTTATACATGCTTCACCCAATTCATACAATATGAATATTATGAAGCTTCATGAATGACTAGAGTATAGACAGTAGAATGATGACACTCATCATCCACATCCATCTAAACTCCTAAAACATAGGTTCAGGTAGGTACTCAAACAATTTGAATACATCATCTCTTATAGAGCCACCATTCTGCATGATGCAGAGAACCACATCATTTATGATTAAATGTCGAGAGCACATATGTATGCCAGAACATCTTCTTCAAATTTTATAAGGATTATTTGATAATTACGATCATTATCGACATGTCACTTTAAAAGTACATTCGATAAGATCAAGACTTATAGAGACATACAAACCCTAGGGTTTTAGTCCTATTGTCTTATTAATCATCATTCCTCATTATTATGAGGAAACTTGCACATTGCAACCACATACATTTTGTGTCCAACTGCAAGTACAATATCTGGATCATGAGTCCAATCCATGATATTTTACTGGTTATTATTGAATATAACATTGAGTGGGTTTAATGAAGGATTATCTGAAATAAGTAATTTGCATAAGGGTATATATTTATATATATACATGGTTTACTTTGAATTAGGAATTTTATATCAAAGTTGGCTTGCCATGTCAACAATGAAAGTTCATTTACTTAATCACTTTCAATGTAAGAGATATACTTACCATTATATCTCAAGCAAGATCTGGGTTCTCCTTCCTTATCTTTGTTGCATCCCAATAATATGAGAACCTACAACTCGGAAAAAAAGAAGCGGGAACACATTCCGCCTTGCAAGTCCAACTTGCATCTCCCAATTCAGTCTTTAATACCCGGGCCCACCACCCCTAAGGTGATGTTGACCCGTCATTAATTGAACCAACCGTCAACAGGAATACAACTCGCTATGCGCAATCCAATATCGCCCCAATAATATGAGGACCCGATATTGGGGTCACTACGCATACGTCCTTACTCTTTCGAGAAGCGACGAGCCCGATCCAAATGGATCATATGCAGGAGCTGTCACTTCGGACAGGCGTCTCCCACATATAATATCTGGCGACGAAACCCTTCTCCTTGACGGGAGACCATGGATGTCACTTATGTGATCCTCCATATCTTATTCAAATTAAATTAATTTCTATGAATCACATTCATATATTTAATTCTTCCAAGGGAATTATCAACTCTAATCATATTAGAGTATTTTTATTGGACATAATTAACTTAATCATATTAAATTATTTATCAATCCAATTCAATCAATCAAACTTGATTGTCTTACTTGAATATATATGGTATTATTCTCAAAGTACGTATTAATTCGTATTTAATATTTAAAAAATACATCTTAATCCCTCGGACATTATCCCGGCCCTACCCGTTGTCATGGCCAGTACCAGCGGGAGTGGGACGGACCGCATACGTTGCAACCCGCTACCCCAGCGATCCCCGACTAGACACCATATCCGCCTCGGGAAAGGATAATGCCAAATTGATTAATTTGTACTTGAGATGATCATCTGTTCTTCAACCGAAATTATACCATATAGTAATCAAAACAATTTTGATTATAAGGAAATTTGCTAGACAAATTCCCAATCCTATTCAAGCAAGGAGTTTGATGATTGTGTTTCCAATTATTATCTATATCAAATCTAATCAATTAATTGGTTGAGGTCAAGTCAATTAAGGAAATAATCATATTCCAATATTTCTCAAATATTTTCCATAATTATTTCATGAAACTAACAATTAATTTCACTAATTGACAATCACATGGTTCTTGATTAGGAAAGTAATTTCAACAGTGACCCCTACTTACTAAAATTAGCATATCTCAATCAATTTAAATCCAAAGTAAGCAAAGTAAGTTTTCATAGTTTGCTAACTTGATTTACAACAGAACCTATGCGATTTGCACGCATTTCGAGGCGTCTCTAAACAGTAATTAACTCCTTAATTACGTTAAGATTCGCAGTTCCCGTAACAGTGAATACATGTTCACTAAAACAACCATATCTAGAGCAAACGAAATCCGATTTACGCAAACTCAGATCCTATGGTTTCCTTATTTAATGGGGAACAAAATCCATGTAAATAATACGTGCTTAAACATTTTAAACATGGTCGAAATTATTTACTAAACAGATCTGCGAAATCAAATGCGATAAAAACTTTCGCGACCATAACGAACCCAAGTCGTCCTCGATTAGCGAATCATATTCGAAACCGTCAACCTAAGGCTCTGATACCACTTGAAGGATATGTTTTGATCCTCAAGCGCATCACGGAAGCGTGTGCATCGTATCGAATACGACAAGGAGCGACTAGTCAGACTTGTTGCTCGATGCAGCGGAATTTAAAAAATTTTATACGACGAAACCACATGATCCAAGAACACTTCTCGAATCGTTTCGTCTAAACCACAAACAAGTAATAGGATTACCTCTCGAAGTGTGGTTGCGATCGAGTCTCTAAACGAAGAGACCTCCTGTAACAAGTCCGATCCGACGGAGGAGACGCTTGCAAGTGCGGGGATGAACCGCGTGCTTCTCGCAATCCATGTTGATGATCCAAGTGGCGGATCTCCTGATCTTGACACACGAGATCCGTCGTCTTCATCACGAGAGAGGCGCACCGAAGGAGACGGAGATCCACGAGCAGACGATCGGGCATCATAACGACGATGCTGCGGCGACGGAGAACCTCTCCATGGTATCCATGGTGGACGGCCATGAGAGGGATAGAGAGGGCTGACGTCCAGAGAGAAAGAGAGAGAGAGAGATGCTTCTCAAGAATTTTGTGTAAAGAGAGAGCATGGGTATGCCTCTCTATTTATAGGCTTTTGGGATCCATGGATCTCAATCCATGGGCCAACACAAATCCAATGGCTCTCATTGATTGTGTTTCTTTTAATGGCTATGATTTGTGTTGGTAAAACCAACAATAATTAATTTAATTTAAATTAAATATATGTTGATAAATCAACACAATTTAATCACAAAATTAAATCATCAATACATGGAGATAATGAAAGGAGAGAAAGCCTCCTTCCATGTGGAGAGGGGGGACGACCTCCCTTTCCTAATGGGAGTGGTGGCCGTCCACCCTCCTCCATTAGGAAGGTGGCTATTTCATCTTTTATGTAATATCCATTATTTACAACAACTTATGTTGCAAATTATTCTACAAAAATAATTCACAATTATTTTAGACATTGCAATCTTGCCATTGAAAAATTTTTGAATCATATTCACAACCCAAAACAAAATGTAAATTACATTTTCAATTCAATGTCCAATGTGAATCCAATTCACATTAACATTTAATTAACAAATGTAAATTACAAATAGCTCTCTCTTGTATATTATAAATCACATTTATAATATATATGACTAATATGGATATTGCTATCCACATTATTCATATCCATGATAATTAAATCACATTTAATCATCTTGGATCTCTATTCTCTTGTTCTCAAATAACATGAATCATATTCACATTATTTACATCTTTGATAATCAAATCATATTTAATTATCTAAGACAACTCTCTTTATAATATGAATCGAATTCATATTAATCATGATAATTAAATCACATTTAATTGTCCATTTCCTCAATGCTCGGATACATAAATCAACAATAGAATTATCCATGAACTCCTTCAAGGATAATGCGCTTTCTCCGCAGATACTTGGAGATAAGGACAAGGTGATTGTATTGTTCCACGTATATTGACATGGATATTGAGATCATATCTCAAATCCAGATCGCAGGCCTCCCATAGATGCTTGATTAAATCAAGACCGCAAATCTAATCTTCTCATTGCATCTGAATCATATTCAGATCAATGTCCAATAATTTGGACTAAGATAAGATTACTTCTCTACTGAGAGGAGTCACTAAAATCTAGACCCGTTTCATCACTCCCTAGGAATGGAAGCGTCATGGTTATACAATCGTTTATGATCACATCACCCTCAGGTATTCCTAATACCTATACATCCTGCATACTGGAAGACTCAGATTAAACCCGAAGTATTGGATCAACTTTATACTGTCTACTTCATGATTTTATCAGTAAGTTTCTCATTCGATCATTGGGAATCGGTATTGATCATATACTTTCCAAAAGCATATATCATACCTAGGTCTTGATCATATACTTTCCAAAAGTATATATCAAACCAACAAATTCAGTCAAGCTTCCAAAGCGAGACGACCATGCGCACGGAATTTGATTTTTCCCAATATCTCATGAGTGAGCTCATGTCTTCCGGTTCAGTAGTGAACCTGTATGATCCCTTTGAGAGATCGTATTACTCATATGCCCTTATATGCACACCAGCGCGCCGGTGTATAGACCTTGATTAGGTCATCAACCTATTGGTCTGCCAAATGTACATACTCAGACATATAGCAACACATCTGTCTCCGGTCAGAGGATGTGTGCCTATATCATGATAGCATATGATATAGGACTTTGGTTATCTCGATCTCATTAAGTCAACTCTTTGACCTAACTACTCTGACACCTCCGAATCTCTATTCCTATGCAGAGGACCTGCATCAAGAAGTCGGTCAGATATCAGCCTAACTGAGAAAGGATTGCCATCTCCTACTCAGGATGGAGATCATCTCTTAATAATCATTTGACGGTGCTTGATGAGTCATCAATCTAACTCATTATATAATCATCTAAGCACCAGCCTCTATGATTCAATAATTGAATCAACAGTTGTATGATCATTAAGATGGCCATGGTACATAACCCTAATTGCACTAAGGGACCTATTATGCAAACTATGTACTCTTTATTTCAGATCAAGGAGTGAATTGCAATAACATTTATTGCATAATGGCTCACCATGGGCTCGCATGTCCAACAATAGAATCATGAGATTCGTTGCTCGGATCATTAACTTGGATTAGGAAGTACACGATTCATCATAATGCTCGCAAGTGCGATCTATGTCGGATCGGACTTGATATATGAAGTTTCTTTGTTTATAGACACGATCACAAGCATGCTTCAAGAGGTAAACCAAATACTTGTATGTGGTCTTGATGAATTCAATAAGTGTTCTTAGATCATGTGGTTTCATCCAAGGTTTTAAAAACCAAACCGGGTATCAAACCGGACATGTGTCGGTTAGTGGTTTTTATGGTCGGACCAATGGCATCGACCGGTCGAACCGGTGATGACATCACCAGTTCAAAAATCCAGGAAAAGATCGAACTGTTGTATTATTGGTTTGGTTCGTACGATTCAATCGGGTCGAACCAAGTTAGACCGATGTATCATACAAATAAATACAAAAAATACTACGTCATATCTTTCGAGGATTTTTTTACTCTTGTCCTTCCAAGTTTTTCCAACAAAACTTATACCCCTATTTTTAATACAATTGCAAGTGTCTCCTATATTTTTACCAAATCAATAGTAGTTGTCGTTTATTAGTGCACTTGTGCTCCCATTTTATACCAACACAAGCTATTTTTCTAAATGGTCGATGATTGTCACATGAATGCGGGTTTAAAGATTAGCCCATTAATGTCTCTTTGGGCTAGTGGGAGATTATTGGACATGCGAACCCATCGCGAGCCATTATGCAATAAATGTTATTGTGAATATCATTTCCTGATTTGAAAGGAAGAATAATTAATTTGCATAATAGGTCCCTTAGTACAATTAGGATTATGTACCATGGCCATCTTAATGATCATACATCTGTTGATTCAATTGTTGAATCATAGAGGCTAGTGCTTGGATAAATATCTAAAGAGTTAGATTGACGACTCATCAAGCACCGTCAAATGATTGTTAAGAGAGGATCTCCAACCTGAGAAGGAGATGGGAATCCTTTCTATAAAGGTTGATATCAAACCGACCATTTGATACATGTCCTCTACATAGAAATGGAGATTCAAAGGTGTTAGATAAGTTATGTCAAAGAGTTGACTTAATGAGATTGAGATAACCAAAGTCCTATGTCGTATATTGTCATGATATAGGCACACATCCTCTGACCGGAGATAGATATGTTACTATATGTCTGAGTACATATATTCGGCACACCAATGGGTTGATGACCTAATCAAGGTCTATACATCGGCGCGGTAGTGTGCATACAATGACATATGAGTAATATGATCTCTGAAAGGGATCATACAGGTTCATTTACTAAACCGAAAGACATGAGCTCACTCATGATATATTGGGAAGAATCAAATTCCGCGCACGATCGTCTTGCTTTGGAAGCTTGACTGAATTTGTAGGTTTGGTATATGCTTTTGGAAAGTATATGATCAACATCTGGGTATGATATATGTTTTTGGAAAGTATATGATCGATACAAACTCCCAATATTCAAATGATAAATTTAATGTTTAACCCTGAAGGAGTCAGTCTAAAAGAGATATAAAACTTCGGGTTTACTTTGGCTCTTCCAGTATGCAGGACGTACGGGTATTAGGAATACATGAGGGTGATGTGATCAGAAATAATGGTATAACCATGAGGCTTCCAGTCCTACGGAGTGATGAAACAAGTCTATATCTTAGTGACTCCTCTTAGTAGAGAAAGTGATATTATCTTCGTCAAAATGTTGGACATTGATATGAATGCGATTCATATGCAATGAGAAGATTAGATTAACAGTCTTGATTTAATCAAGCATCTATGAGAGGTCCGCAATATCTCGATTTGAGATGTGATCTCAATATCCAAGTCACTGCACGTGGAACAGTACAATTGCCCTATCCTTGTCTCCAAGTATCCGTGGAGAAAGCGCATTGTTCTTGAAAGTGTTCAAGAATAATTTTGTTGTTGATAATGTATCCGGGCCTTGAGAAATGTATGATTAAATGTGATTTAATTATCATGAATGATAAGAATTTGATTCATATTATTTGGCCATATAAGGAGAGTTTTTCTAAGATTATTAAATGTGATTTAGTTATCAACGATATAAATAATGTGAATGTGATTCTTGTTATTTGGGTACTTGAGAATAGAGATCCAAGATGATTAAATATGATTTAATTATCAAGGATATGATTAATTTGGATATCACTATCTATGATAATAATGGATATTTTAAATGTGATTTATAATATGATGGAGATATTTAATTGTATATAGAATTTACATATTATATGATTTTGTGAATGGGATTCAAAATAAACAATTAATTGTAAATCTAATTTACATATTATGTTGGATATATGAATAAGATTAATATTTGTCAATGGCATGATTGAAGTTTTCCCACATTTAATTTGGAATTATTTTTGTGAAGATAAATGCGATAATTGTTATTGTTAATTAATTTACACATATGGACTTATGAAGACATTATCTCTTTAATGGAGGCCTTCCACCTTGACTTTTTCAAGAAGGAGGCGGGCGGCCACCCAATTTATAGTAAAGAGACTTTGTTTTTTATATAATTTATGTATATTAATTAGTTTTAAAATGAATTAATTATTATCTTGAAAAGGGATGAAGTTAATTTGTTTTAAACTAATTATTATTGTTTTTAGAGCAACAAATCATGACCATCGATTAATGAACTTTTAATCTACACCTTATATTAAGAGAGCACATGGATTGAGATCCATGCGCATCCAACTAGTAAAAAAGGAAGGGTAGACCACGCCTTTGAAGAACACACAAAATTCCGAGAGGAATTAAACTCTCTCCCTCTCTCTCTCTCTACATGCCAACTCTCTCTCTCCATTGTGGCCGTCCATCATGGAGCCCTGGAGAGAGTCGCCATCACCGTAGCATCGTCATTATGCTGCTGGATTATTTGCTCGTGGAGATCCATCTCCTTCGGCGTGCCACACTCATGAAGAATATGTCCTATCTCGTGAGACAAGATCAAGAGATTCGCCTTTTGGAAAATAAACATGGATTGCGAGGAGCACGTGTCTAATCAATGCAAATGCAAGCGTCTCCTCCATCGGATCGAACTTTAGACAGGAGGTCTCTTCCTTTAGAGACTCAATCGCAGTCACCTTCAAGAGGTAAACCTAATACTTGTTTGTAGTTACATGAAATGATCTGAGAAGTATTCTTATATCATGTGGTTTCATTGTTTGATTTTTTTTAAAATTCTGATGCCTCGAGCAACTAGTACGACTAGTCGCTCCTAATCACTTACGATGCGTTCCTCACACTTCCATAATGCGCTTAAGGATTTTCCCATATCCTTCACAAGTGAGCATGGATTTGTCAACAAATAATAAAGTACGGGGATATAAGGAAGAAAATACAAAAATAACTAACCTTGTACATCATACACCAATTCACATTTATTTTTTTTATATATGCAATCTTCAACTAACTTTAATAAATTCATATGTACATATTTTTCATTATACTCTTCTCCGAAACCTCATAACTTCTTGATACGAACTCCCATTTCATTTTCTCACCATTAAAATTCATAAATTAAAACTCTCCAATTAATGAAGGTGATTTCACTAAAATCGGAATCTGTGTGCAAAAAGACATTTTTTGTCCTAATGACAGTTGGGTTTCTAGGCGATTTATATTACTTTGTACGTTCTATTTTTAGAACAATTGACTTAACCATTTTTAATTATTTTCTTAATGTTGCAGTTTATTTATGAAAAATCAAAATTAAAACCTTTATTTAATATTTCAAATAAATATATAACTCTAAAAAAAGTTGAATTTGAATGGTAGTATATATGCATGTAGTTTAATATACGTAAATAAATTTATTAAAATCCATTAAAATCCACACTACTCTAATTTATTATTATATTAATTAATAAAATGCAAAATACCTTATTTATTAAAATGTCTAATTAAGACTGTATATTCAATTTATAATGTGTACTATATACATATTTATTAATATTATATTTATATATCATAAAATATATCTTATTTATAATATAAAATATACCATAAATTAGATTATTTAATTCTCTATAATTTTTATGTTTATACCTATTTAAAATAATGTTATTTATTATTTAATGTATAATTTATAATGTATTTAATTTCTTATTTATGTGGTATTGACACATGTCAGCAGCACAAACCTCCTTTAACCTCAAGAATCTATTGGAGATCTGTTCCAACGCCCTCATTTCACCTAATTATTCCAACTTCATTCATTTGTCTAACCCTAATCTAAACGATTAATTCTCTTCCCCTGACTACCACCTTACATGCACCCATTATATCAAACCTAACTCCTTCGATCTTCATCTATATAAGTCCATGAAATCAACCATTCCAAACCAACACCTCCAACAACTAGAAACACCTGACCGGACCTCTACAAACACCGATCCGCTCTGGACGCCTCAGATGTCAAACGAGGAGTCTAACTACTCCACGTGGACGAGGGACCTCTTGTGGAGTGGTTTCAGGGCAGACCAGCCTTACATCGTGGTCGCACCACCGCGTAGAGCTCCGGGGAAGCCGCCCCGTTGAGCAACGACCATGATTCTTACAATCCTAGGAATTTCCTCCACCATTTTTTCCACCTTCTTTTGTCTCGAATTTAGCATCTAATAGGTCTCATAATCGCACATTTAGATACTATAATGATTGATCTATAGTTTATTATCGAAACCCGATTTCAATTTAACTCAAATCCACTTCAATTTCATGTCTCAAATATCTTTTCTAGAACGATTTCTATTATGCAAGGACTAAAGGTTATTGGGAAAACCTTAAGCGCATCATGGAAGCATGAAGATCACATCAGATGTGATCAGAGCGACTAGTCACACTAGTTGCTTGAGGCAACGAAATTTTAAAAAAATCAAACATATGAAACCAAGGTGAAAAAAATCGAACCGAACAGGCCGATTGAACCGGTTAAACCAAGAACCGGAGGAAAAATTATCCAACCATATGGTTTTTCTTCTGAAAATAGAATCTAGTCAAAACCAATCAAAACCTGGTTGGACCGCTTAAACGCGGTAGGACCAATTGAACCAAACCATCGGTTCAACCATCCAAAAATAATTTTTAATAAATTAACAAAATACAAATATTTTAAGAAATATTCATGATCTGGTCTCATTCTAACCCATAATATAGTTCCCCTTTATATGTTCTCTTTCACATGTGTCAATGACCCATTATCGCTTGTCACTTCCTGTCTTATGAGCATTACCTCTCTCTTCCCACATTACGTATGGGTTTTCCACTTATAAAAATAAAAACAAAGAAGACATTGTCATAATCATACTATGAGAAGCAATAAATTAGCAATACTTCTCATTAATTAGAGTTTAATTAGTTTTAAAGTTATTAATTTTTACATCACATATATGTATTTATAAATTATACTAGGCTGATGTAGTTATACTAGAAATATAAACGATGTGTTCTTATAGCTCCTCTTACTCTGAATTGCATTTCCCTTCATATTTGTACCATTTGAATTATTAATTTGCCATGTGTTCCATTTTGTCCCCATTTGTAGGCATCTTACGTTGGTGCCATGGCAATAGCAGATTTGGTCAAAACTACTCTTGGTCCAAAGGGAATGGTATGGAGTTAATTTAGTTGTATTGTTTCGCAAATCATTCATAAATTAAAGCAACCTCTCAGTACATCTCACCTCACTATGGAATTTGAGGCATTTTCAGGACAAGATTCTGCAATCAACTGGCAGGGGACACACTGTTACCGTAACAAATGACGGTGCTACCATTTTGAAGTCACTGCACATTGATAATCCTGCAGCTAAGGTTCTAGTTGGTATCCTTTTCGTCATTATTTTGCTTCCATTCGGGACTTTGATCTTATCTACTAAGTAAGTCAATTTCAATGATCATATGTAGATATAGATTATTCTGATGCACTATCTATGTCCTTCTCTAAGGATCCAAGATAGTCTAGATTCTCACAATATCAGTGCATCAGCTTATTGCAGTGCTGTCATTCATCCAACTCTTTGGATGTCATATGGAAATTACAGAAACACAATCAACTCCTTGACTTTCCTTCTTTCTTGGGTCAGACCCATGCTTCCACTACGCTCCCTTCATCTATAAACCACCGTTGCTTAAGATAAAGAATAGGTTGAATTCAAAAGATTTCAATATAAGATTACTTCAACATTTATACATTCTTTATTCAATTCATACAATATGAATATTATAAAGCTTCATGAATGACTTGAGTATAGACAGTGGAATGATGACACTCATCGCATCTACATCCATCTAAACTCTAAAAGACGTTGGTTCATGTAGGTACTCAAACATCTTGAGTACATCATCTCTTATCGAACCACCATTTGACATAATGCAGTGAACAATGCCATCATAAATGTTGAGAGCACATATCTATGCCATAACATCTTCTTAGATTTTTATAAGGATTGTTTGACAATTATGATCATCATCGACATGTCACTTCCAAAGTACATTCGATGGAAGATCAAGAATATAGAGATATACAAATCCTAGGGTTGTAGTCCTATTGTCTATTTAATTGTCAGTCCTCATTAATATTAGGAAACTTGCACATTGCAACCGCATACATCATGTGTCCAACTAGAAGTACAATATCTTGGTCATGGATCTAATCCATGATATTTTACTGCTTATTATTGAGTATAGTAATAAGTGGGTTTAATGAAGATTATCTGAAAAAAGAAATTTGCATAAATATATATATATATATATATAAATATATATATAAATATATATATACGTATTTTACTTTGATTTAGGAATTTTTATATCAACGTTGTCTTTCTTTGTCAACACTGAAAGTTCATTCCTTTAAGCACTTTAAATGTTAGAGATATACTTACCATTATATCAAAAGCAAGATCTGGGATCTCCTTTCTTATCTTGGTTACATCCCAATAATGTGTGAATTTGGAACTCGGATAAAAAAATCGAGAACACATTCCACCTTGCATGTGCAACTTGCATTCCCAATTCGGTCTTTAACACCCGTGCCCACCACCCCTGAGGTGATGTTGACCAGTTGCTAATTGAACCAACCGTCAACATGATTAGAACTCACTATGCGCAATCCAATATCACCCCCATAATATCAGGACCTGATATTGGGGTCACTATGCATACGACCTTACTCTTTCGAGAAGCAAAGAGCCCGATCCAGATGCACTTATATACAGGAGATGTCACTTCAGACATGTGTCTCCTACATACAATCCCTTACGATCGAACCCTTCTCCTTGACGGGAGACCATGGATGGCACTTATATGATCCTCGATATCATTTTCAAATTTTAATTAATTATTATGAATCATATTCACGTAATTAATTCTTCTAAGGGAAATACTACTCTATTTATAATAGAGAGTTTAATTTTAATTGGATCTAATTATTTACTCATATTAAATCAATTATCTATCCAACCAATCAACCAACAAACTATTTTTAATTGTTACTTGAATGATGGTATAATTTCAAAATACATATTACTCGAATTTTAATAATTAGAAAAATACATAATGATCGCTTCAAGCATTATCCCTTCCTTATCAACCAGTTTCGATGGGAGTGGGGTAGACCACTCACGAAGTAACCTGCTACCCCAACACTCCTCGACTAGACACCATATCCACCTTATGTCAAGATAATGTGAATTGATCATTTTGTATTAGAGATGATAACCGGTCTTTCAACCGAAGTTAAACCATATATAATATTCATGAAAACCTTTTAATAATATTATAAGGACATTTGCTTAACAAATTCCCAATCCTATTCAAGCAACTTTGTTTATTGGAATTGTTGTAATCAATTTGTGATCAAGATCAATTATGTTATCATATTTGATTATGGAAATATCATTTAAGGAAATAATCATCACTAAATATTTCACAAATATTTATCAATAATTATTTGAGGAAATTAACAATTAATTTTACTAATTGATTAAATGACAATTACAAGGTTCTTGATTAAGAAAGTAATTTTCAACAGTGACACCCACTTACTAAAATTAGCTTATCTCAATCAATTTAAATCTAAATAAAGGAAAATAAGTTTCCAATATTTAAAATAGGACTCAAGTGATATTCCCTTATTTCTAGATGTTTTAAAACCGTAATTAACTCTTCAATTATGTCAATATTCGTCATCCCCAAAACAATGTACACGTGTTCATTAAAAAGATCATAACTTGAGCAATTGAATTCCAAATCATGCAAACTCAAGTCCCACAATTTCCTTATTTAATGGAGAACATTATCCAAGTTATAATTTTGTGTTTAAACACTTTTAAATAATAATAACAAATCACACAAAATAGGGTTGCGTGAACAAAATGCAATAAAATTTCACAAACCCTAAAGTGCCCTTGTCGTTTTAGGTTTATGGTTTGTATACAAAGCCTCCGACCTATGGCTCTAATACCACTTGAAGGATATGGGATGATCCTGAAGAGAATTACAGAAGCATGAGGATCACGACACATGCGTTAGGGATCGACTAGTTGAACTTGTTGCTTGGGGTAGCAGATCAAAATTTTTATCTCGATGAAACCACGAGATCCAAGAACACTTCATGGATTGTTTCATCTAAAACACAAACAAGTATTAGGTTTCCTTCTTGACGTGTGGTTGTGATCGAGTCTCTAAAGGAAGAGACCTCATGTCTCAATCTGATCTGATAGAGGAGATGCTTGCGAGCGCGTTGATGAGACACGTGCTCCTCGCAATCCATATTGATAATCCAAGCGGTGAATCTCCTGATCTCGTTTCATGAGATCTGACTTCTTCTTCATGAGCGATGCACACCGAAGGAGATAGATATCCACGAGCAAACAATCTGCCAGCATAACGACGATGCGGCGACAATGGCGACTCTCTCTAGGGCTCCGTGATGGACGACCACATTGAGAGAGAGATAGTTGGCCTGTAGAGAGAGAGAGGGAGAGAGGTTATATCCTCTTGGAATTATGCGTGTTCTTCAAAGGCAAGGGCTACCCTTCCTTTTATACTAGTTGGATGCAAAAGAATCTCAATCCATGTGCTCTCTTAATCTACGATGTAGATTAAAAGTTTATTAATAAATGGCTATGATTTGTCGCTCCAAAAACAACAACAATTAATTTAAATCAAATTAACTTTATACCTTTTTAAGATAATATAAAATTCATTTTAAATTTAATTTATATTTTAGTTAATATACGTATATATATATATAAAAGACAAAGTCTCTTTATTATAAAGAGTGTGACCATCCCCCCCTGAACAAGTCAAGGTGGACGACCACCATTAAAGAGATAATGTCTTCATATATCTATACATGTAAATTAATTAATATGAAATAACAACAAAACTATTTCCAATTTTAATTTTTGAAAACTTCAATCTTGTGACAAATATGAATCATATTCATATATCCAAAAATAATATGCAAATTAGATTTATAATTAATTGTTTATTATGATCCCTTTTCACAACAACATATAATTTGTAAATTCTATTTACAATTAAATCTCTTCATCATATTATAAATCATATTTATAATTATCATGGACAGTGATATCCACATTAATCATATCCTAGATAAATAAATCGTATTTAATCATCTTGGATATCTATTCTCTTGTGCCCAAATAACATGAATCACATTCACATTATTCATATCTTTGATAACTAAATAAAATATATTCATCTTAGATAACTCTCCTTATATAGCCAAATATGAAATTCATATCATTCATGATAATTAGATCACATTTAATTATCTATTTCTCAAAGCTCGGATACATTATTAATGAATCCATGATTCATTAACTTTTCTGTTGCATTTTGTCTTAAAACCCTTAACAAATACATGTAAATATTCATTACTTTCCACATTTTATCAAAATTTTATTCATGAATAAAAATGCACTTTTATGCATCAAAAACATGTAAATAAATAAAGAATATTAAAATTTAAAGAAAAGAAAAGAAGGTGGATTATAGATATGTATATATGTACAATATGACTCAGGAAATATAAATATAGATGAAAGATATATTTATATATCCTAACCTCTGAGACCAAGTCAGTATGGATTGGTCGACAAAACAACAAGTAGGGGGAGATAAGAGAAGAAAACCATATAAAAATAATTAAATAACATTTCACATATTATTCATTAATTATCAAATAATTATCAAATCTTCAATTATTTTTAATTAATTCATATGAAATATTTTTCACCAAACTCTTATCCTAATTATTTCTAAAAATGTATATAAAAAGATAAAAATAAGTTAAAAACATTATCATGTATATATGCTAAGAAATCCTACTTTTAAATTGCCAAATTCTCAACTTCCAAACTTCATAACTCCTTCATACGAATTCCAATTTCACTCTACTCACTTTTAAGTTCATAAAATAATATTTTCTAATTAATGAAGGTGATTTCACTAAAATCAGAGTCTGTTTGCAAAAAGTCGGTTTTGGGACCTAATGACAACGAGGTTTCTGGGCTATTTATTTTATTTAGAACACATTATTTATAATTTTTTTAATTTTATAATTTCTAATTATTTTCATGATCTTGTAATTTAACCTTGATTTATTTCAGAATTTTTGGAGCTTACTTATTATTTTATTTAAATAAAAAACACTAAATTATAGATGAAATTGAACTGTATAACTTATACATGTATTTATTAATATGTCTAAATTAATTTATTAAAATCCCTAAAAATTCACGTAGCCTTTTTTTATTATTCTAATAATTAAGAAAATACAAAATTAATATTCAATTATCTATTTATTGAATTAAAAATTCAATACCTATTTATTTAGTATTATTTATACTTTTTTATTAATATAATAATTATATTTCGAATAATATTTATTATTTATAAAAAAGTAATTGTACTATAATTTAGATAATTTAATTATTTACATTTCTTGTTTTTATACCTATTTAAATTAACGTGATTTGAAAATTATTATATAATTTATAAGCTATTTAATCATCTGGCTAACCAGGTGCTGACACGTGTCAGCACCTGGTTCTTCTACAAGAACCCAGGTCATTGGAACTTTGTTCCAACACCTCCTCTTCACCAATTTTTCTCGCACACTCCACAATCACTTCAATCGATCTAAACCCTTCATCATATCCTCCTAACCAACCTCATAGACGCCCACCATTCGATTCACCTTGGAGCTCAAGTAACTCATCTATAAAAAGCCACAAAGTCGACGCCATTAACTAGTTCTCTCCAGACCTCTGAAAGCTCTAACTTCCAGAACCAAACCTTCTACTTCCAAGCCTTGTTCCAGCCAACCTCGGCGGTGACAGTGCCAACTCGCCGCCTCACGTGGAAGAAGGGAGTTGGAGGAGAAGCTCCAAGGTGCCCCAACGCCTTGCATCACCGCTTCGAGCTGCGTGGAGCTCCGAGAAGTCGTCCCCGTCGAGGGAAACCAGAAGGTCTTATACCTTCTACTCCATAAGTAAATCCTCCACTTTTCAACCTTTAATTCTCGATTTACGTGCCCTGATTAGCAGACCTAATTACGTCATTAGGTTGCTTAAACATACATATTAGACGCTACACCTTCGACTCGTATCAAAACAACCCAATCCAAAACCAAAATCATTTCACATTCTTTCCATTCACACATTTTCTTTAATTCTGGAAACACATTTTAAAACTTGCAAATTCGTAATTTTGTGTTTGACTTCTTCACAAATCGAGCATATTCATCTTCTTTGCAGGGTTTTCTATCGTTTGAAGCATCATTTTCTTGAACTGGGGCTTTACAGATCCAAGAAATTCAACGCATATCCTTCATCTTCAACCTTCAGTACTTCGTGAACAGCAATCTTCATCAGCTATTATCAGCCACATTGCGCCACCTCCGACCAAGCTCACCCGCAGGCGAGCTTGAGGGGTGAAGGAGTCACCCCTCTAGCCCTGTAGGAGGCCCTAGATCGTCGCCAGTCACCAGGAGTAATTCGGAGAAAATCGCCCCTTTGCCAGTTGCGTCAAGAGCTTGAATAACAAGAAGAACGTCAGAAGCAATAGGCTTCTGACACGTGTGCTGTTTGTGCAGCCCAGATCGTGCACCACAATCTAATCTCGTCCGTTCAAGTCGAAGAGGTGGGAAATTTGCAACATAAGCCCAGAAAGCTTTCAGAAGTTCCAGTGTGCTCCATAGTTTCCAGAATTTACATTTAGGTCCCCGTGCGTAAACATTATTGTTTTCTTCGCATTTTAGTCCCTCCAGGGAGTATTTTGTAACAAAAATAAAATACTTTTCTTGCAAGTTGGCCCTTGGCTTATAAGGGTCATTTGAACCTCAAATTTTTGACATTTTTTAGAAAATTTTTTAGGGTAGCTCGACAACTACCCAAGCTATTTTTCAAGTTTTTTTCCCAAATTTTCCGTCGCTTTTTGTTGCGGTTTTTATTTTGTCTTCTTGAGTTTGTTTTAAATTGAATTTGTTATAATTTCTTTCATTGTAAGTTCAAGAATAAAAGAGGATTTGTTGGGATTTATTCCTTTGTCTTGAAAACTGTAGTTTGAGCATTTTGCTTCCTTGTGTTCGACCCAGGCACACTTACCTGGATAAATAAAATAGTGTAAGGTTTAAATAGGAGAGAAGCCGATTAATCCACTTCACCTTCTCTCTCTCCTATTTTAACCGATTTTTGTTCGATTAATTCGGATCTCTTTGTGGTTATCACCGACAACACATTTCTTAACCGCAATCGGATTCGAGTTAATCAAAATGGCACCGTTGTCGGGGAAGCATTCTTTTTACAACGGTTTTTGAACCGAAATTTCATCTATTATTCTTGAATTTACAAATTTTCTTTCGGTTTTCGATTTACAGTTTTTTCCTCGATTTTATGATATTTCGTGTTTCTTGTAAAGTTTTGTTTACAGTTTTTTGCGTGTTTTTGTTTCTTAACTAATTCTTGCAGGGCCTATATGTTCAGTCAGCTTTTTTGAAAGTCGTAAAACAGTTGAAAGTGTAGAGACCGAAGTTCTCGATTGCAGAGGGCAGGAATAGTTAGGACTCGAGTTGTTTATTTTCTTTTATTCTTGTAAAAAAAGAAAAAAAAAGAAAAGGGCACTTGCCCGTGTTTTTGTTTTCTTAGGAAGGGGCCCAATAAGGGCATCCTGACTTGTACCTCCCCTCCCATTTTCTTTCTCGAGGTCTGATTCATCGAGTGACGTGCATTCGGGGGATCAGGGCTCCCACCGTGGTTTTTCTCGCATTGTCGGTTTTCCGTGGCTTTTTACGAGGCTAGGTGCTTTCTTAGGATTTTCTTTTTCTTATCTGATTGTACATTTGTAGTTAGTCTTAGGACTCGCAACCTAGGTGCATGATTTAATGATTTTTCTAAAATAATAAATAAATCCTAACGTATCTGATCTTAAAACAAACGTAAGAGTCAATTGATTTGGGAGAGTAATCCCCGCACAAGTTCTTTCCAGAGTGCACGAGTGAGAGACGACCCGTAAGGATAGAACCACTAAGTAGTATTTCTCGCGAAATACTACTTAGTCTATACACCTAATCACCGCTTTTCAGTGGGTATGCTCGGGTAGCTGGAAACAGTTCGGGTTTACTTAGCATAGTGGGGGGTTTAGAGGACACTGTGTAAGGCTCCGTCCTCAAGTAACACGGGTAGCCGGAAACGGTCCGTACTTACCCCCATACTGGATGAGAGCAAGTGGTTTGCTGTAAAGACTCGGGATAGTATTTCAGGGAAACATCAGGCACCTATCAGCTCACGTTAACCGAGATTATACTTATTTGCTAATACAACCCTAAAACCGACAAGATAAAGGACCGAACTCTTACGGTCATCATCGGGTTGTGTTGGTGAAAACGGGGTTTGCTTTGCGTTTACTTGTGGGGCATGAGTTACCGTGCCTTTTACACGGTTCCCATCTTTCTTGAATCGTAAATCGTGCTCTCCTGATCATTCTCTTGACATCGAATATGATGACTTGACGGCTTTTCTGCTCAGACTCCGTGAGCTCTCGACCGTCCACCGTCCGTCGTACATCTTCACAAGCTCGGGATGACCCTCTTCCCGAGTTGGTCCCATATGATCTCGAGGAGAGTCAGACCCAGACTCCCTCTCCTTCTGGTCAGTCTATTGAGGCTGACCCTTGCCTCAATACATCATCAATATCTCCAGCTGATTTTTCGTTGATTTCTTACAAGAAGTTTTCTTTCCCAGCATATCTGACACACATGGCTCGGGGCAAAGGACCAGCAGAGGAGAGGCCAGCTGAGGATCACCACACCGAAGGAAGACCAGATCCAGCCGCAGATATTACGACAGGAATTCTCGGCACTTTACAGCAGATAAACTTGCAGATTCGTGAACAATTTAGTACTCAGAATGAATTACGGGCTGAGATAGCCATGCTGAGAGCGAGAGCCGGGAAACGTTTACCGCCTGCAGTGGTTCCTACTACTTTACGAGATGAGTATGATCCAGGCGCGAGAACGCTCCATCATTGGATTCGGCTACCACCGAATCAAGGGCCATACGAGTTGAGGCGGTCCCTCATCTCATTGCTTCCCAAGTTCTACGGGAGTGCCACAGAGGAGCCGTTTACCTTTCTGCAGCAGTTCGAGATGATCTATGGTACAGCTAGCTATCCAAGAGTTACACAGGAGGCAGTTTGCCTCAAACCCTTTCCCTTCGCCTTAGTAGATAAGGAACTTTATTGGTTGAGCCATCTAGGAAGGGAAGTTTCTACGTGAGACGATTTGAAGTCCACATTCCTGCGTAAGTATTTTCCTCTGAAAGGATGAACATGATGAGGAGTCAGATCTCCAACTTCATACAGCTTCTGAATGAATCTTTCCATGAGGCATGGGATAGATTCAAAGATCTTACGGAGAGATGCCTGCATCATGAGATACCGATGAAGGTTCTCATACAAAACTATTTCGGAGAACTCCAGTCGGACATTTTGGGGCTAGTGAGTGCCGCATGTGGCGGCAGTTATTTGAATAAGGATGCCGAGACAGTCTGGTCCATCTTCGAAGGGATGGCGGAAAATTCGAGAGTTGTTGACTCTACTCGGGCATTCCAGAAGGCCTCTCAGTTCACCACGTCATCGAGAGCATCATAAGGTGGCTAATATTTCAGAGTCTGAATCCAACAGCAACATGGGCTTTACTAGCGAGAAATTAACATTGGTGGACGTGATTCAGAAACAAGTTCAGGACTTACAGCCGCTGCGAGAGTTGGAGAAACTCTCATCTCTACCTCAGCAGCTGAGTGATCTCACGAAGAAGGTTTCAGAGCTTCAACTTCAGTACCAGCATGCTCAATCTTCTTCGAAAACACAACCTGCACGGAGGACTTTACCTGCTCCACCCACCTGACAGATTCATTTTGTTCAGAGCGAGCTCGAGACTCCGCAGTTTGATTGGCATGAGGATTAGTCTCATGTCAATCCCGGGTAGATTACTAGTGTTACAGATATGGATGTTGATCCTCAAGCCACTCTTGAGATCAATGGGATTTGGTATACTCCGATTCAGCAACCGAGTGTACGCCATTATCAACAGCAGTAGCAGTACAGTCAACTGCAGCATGGACGTCCACACTTCCAGCACCGACAGCACTTCACGCAGCAGAAGTCTCACTGACACGCTTATCAGAGACCACATTCTTATCAGTATCCTGCTAACCATTCATGGCCTTATCACTATCAGCAACAGCAACAGTCTTCCTTTGCACCGCAGAGATCCTCCCAGCCTTACACCTCGCAGCAATTCATGCCAAGGCAGGAGAGAGTAGAAAGCCAAGGTCACCATACCGAACCTGAGATGACTTCACAGGCCCAGGCTATAAATCATATCATGGATATGTTGAGTACGCTCCAAATTGCGCAGAAGATAGAAATGGAGCAGGTTAACTGTCGTTAAATGAGTTAACCGTGCCGAAAACCACTCTCCCAGCCCAGCCTCAGATGAATCTGAATAACAAGAGGAGGCATCCAGATCAGTTAGACACCACTAAAGATACGATCTCTTTTCCTGAATTTTTATCTAACTTCATTCATCTCAGGAGCAGTAGATCACCACGAGCACCTGATGGGGTAGAGGAGAGGGCACTTGATGTGGAGCGAGAGCAAATCAATGAGCAGCCACGTTTTGTTATTGAGGAGGAGAACTTTCACAAGGATAAGGACCATCATGAAGATCAGAGAGAAGGGAGCGATGCCGAAACAGTTGACATGGATACCGGCGAGTCAGACGTTGATATCATGCCAGACCATGCAGATACTCCCGACAAAAATGTTTCTTCCCCTATTTTAGAGAGTTTTGTACATAATTCTGAAATTCTCGATGTACAAGCTAATTCTGAAATCAATAAAAAGTCTGATTTTCTCATTCCTGATATTGTTCCTTTTCCTGATGCTTTATTCAGAAAAGGAAAGAAAAATACCAAAAAGAATGTTGTGACTCCAAAGACTGAAAGACTATTGAAGGATCACATCTTTTTGAAAATCCCACTTCACGATGCCGTGGATCATTTTCCTACGCTCAAGAATCAGTTGAAAAATTGATGCACCACACATAGGAAAAAGAGATCACGAGTTGAGAAGCATATATTGACCAAGGCAACTTCATGTGTTATTCGGAACAAGGTACCCAAGAAGAAGAAAGATTCTGGAGCTCATTATGTTACTTGTTAGATTGAAGACACTACATTCCATCGTACTCTCTTAGATAGTGGTTCATCGATCAACTTACATCCATCCTCTTTGCTTGATAAGTTCAAGCTAGGTCAGCTCTACAAATCACGAGCGATACTTTAGTTTGCAGATCGATATGTGAAGAGATCTAGAGGAGTGTTGAGGAACATTATTGTAACCGTTCAGGGCTTGCAGTTTCCAGTGGACTTTACTGTCCTAGATATGACATGCCCTACATAGTTACAACTTGCTCCAATCATTCTCGGGAGACCCTTCTTGCAGACAGCGAGAGCACTCTTCGATTATGATGCTTGGAGAGTATCATTCCGCATAGACAATGGAGAGATACATATTGAGATGGAGAGAGGATGTAATAGTCCCAGATCAGTATTGTCATTTGCTTTAGAGGACACCAGTCTTGCAAACAATTGCCAACACATAGATAAGACACAGTTTCATGATCTTGAGAGTGTTTATTTTGATACCCACGATATCCTACATGAGGATAGGGTAGATCACATGGTACCTTATTCTCCGTATGATTGTTCACATACAGAGACAGATTTCATATCGGATTCAGATGAGCAGTCACTTGCAGTAGACATCTCAGTGCCGCATATTGAGAGTACACATATTACAACACGAGAGTCAGTTGATTAAATTTCACAGATCATACAGTCTATTCAGCATAGAGAGTCGGATGGTGTGATGGTTACACATATAGACACCTTCTGTAGTCTTACTTTAGAGACGCATACATCAGAAAAGAGAGATATCCTGCGTACATAGTTCACTTACAGGGAAGGCTCTACTTGTTCAACCAAGGATCGGTACGCACATAAAAAGCAGAAGATTCAGTATGACCCTGGTTGAAGTGATCTATTTTGTACAGTTGTCATGATCATTCTTTCACTTTATCTCATCCTGTACAATGACTTTTGAGCCATTCGATATTTGGAGATTGATGAACCTCAGTTTCATCATCTTCATTTCCTATAATTAACCCCCTTGCTTAAAAGTTTGTCAATAAAACCCTGTTAATGTCCTATAATTAACAGAGTCCTTAATAAATTAAAAACCATAAAAAAATGGCAAAACAAAAATCAGTGGTATTTTTAGACTCAAAAATACCCTCAAAAATATTTCGGGTCCTTGTTTGATCTCTTTTTCAGTTTTGGTCAACATGAAACTTGTAGATCTCGTCAAGATCTACAACTTTCATGTTTTGAGTTTTCTCAAATTCGGCCTCTATAACCTTCAAAAACTAAAAAAACCCCAAGAAATAATCTGATTGGGCCACGTGGCCCATTCTGGGGGCGCCACGTGGCCCGGTCCCTTTGTCTCATCCGCCTCCTTTGCTAGCTGTTGGATCCGCCCTCTTGATCCAACGACCAGCTCCTCTCCACGCCTTCCATTCGTTTCATCCGTCTGATTATCCTCATCTCAGATCCTCACCATCCCTTAGCGCCGCGCCCACAGCTTGCCACGTGGCGTGCTGCAAGTCGTCCGATAGCGTCCCAGCCTTTCCATCACCACCGTTATCTCCTGGGCCAATCTCATCCATCCGATCGAACCCTTGGTCCCATCCAAGCCATTCGCTACCGCCTCGCGTACAGCCTGCCACGTGGCAGCGCCTGATCCCTTCGATCGCATCGCCTCGGATCTTATCATAGCCGTCACTGCGCGCCTTCATCCTCGCCGTTGGATCTCCAGATCCAACGGCCCCGCATCATCGTCAACCTCCGTCCTGTTCCTCTCTCCCACGATCGCCACTCGCGCACCTCTCCCCCTTTCAATTTTCTCCACGACTCCAGAGCCCCTCGCACCTCGCCAACCACCGCTGGGTCTTCCCCAGTCATCCACCATCCTCGCGCACCACTTCACGACTCCAGTCATCTTCCCACTCGCTCCTCAACAACCCTCGAAAATCACGTCAACCACCTCCACGACCGCCATCTTCCCCTTCAAATACTCTGCCCCTCCCGTCAGTCCAACCGGTCCACCTTTACGCGAGGGTTCGCCCAGCCCTCCTCCGTCTCCCTGTGACAGGGGGAGGCGGAGGATCGAGCGACGACGACGAAGTCCCTCCGGTGAGACCCTCCGCCATACACGGCGGAGTTGCGGTGCATAGCGACCGCCCGAGCTCGCTGGGACGGCCGCCCAGCACGTGCGAAGACCCCGAGCTCCTCTCAGAGCTCAAGCAAAGGCCACTTCCTCCGCCCGATCACCGGTAAGTTCTCCTCTTTCTCTTTCTGCATTTTTTTCCTCTTTTACTTATTTAATTAGGATTCTTCGGCCACTTTCGACCTTCATAAGTCACCTTACGAGCTTCGCCGTCAAACCCCCTTCATCGCGCATCGCTCCGCTCACCGTCTCCTTCCTCCAAACCCTCAGTCACCTCCGAACCACCTCCTCCGCCCTCGCGGCGGAGGAGCTCCGAGCTTTCCACTTTTTTCGCCTCCGACGAGCTCCCGCTTCACCGCCACTACGCACACACTAAAATCGCACGCTTCGGCTATGTGTACTCACTCTGCAGGTCAGCAAGGGCCTTCAATGGCCGGACGTTCGCCGGCGCCAAATTCGTCACGTCCTCCTTCGACTTCAGAGATCTGCCAGCCTAGGCCATGAAGCCCGACATCTTCCCCGAGCTCCCCGATTCACCGACAACTACTTAGGGAGCTTCGGGGAGGTCCATGTCGACGGAGAATGAGCGGCGGAGGAGACTCACAGTCGCTGGAGACTCGATCGCGCCGCCCGCCTTCGGCCGAAGAAGGAGGAGCAGTGACCGTTGGATGCTCCGCCCCGGAGTTCATCCAACGGCCACTATGCAGCCACGTCATCATTCAGATCCTCCTCCAGAGGTCGTTGGATGATCGATGATCCAACGGCCTTCGAGCATCCACGTCGCCCCGAGGCACCGTTACCAGCAGCCCTTGGATAATCACGATCCAAGGGCCGACAGTCGGCCACGTGGCGAAGCCAGAGCTTCACCGAGCCTAGCGCCCAAGCCTACGCCCGAGCCAGCCGAAGCTTCATCCGAGCCTCTGCCGAATCCGAGCCGACTTCCGAGCCTAGAAGGTGCGTGCCTGGCGCGTGCCTTCTGGGCAATTTGCAGAGACACCCTGCCGTCTTCTCCAATTTGCAGATAGGTCCCTGGAGCAGCTGCTTTCCACGTGCACTTGGGTAATTTGCAATTATACCCCCGCGGGTTTTAATAATTGCAAAAATACCCCTGTGTGTGTGGGTATTTTACAGGGAAGGCCTCATAATTTTCATATTTACATTTTAGTCCCTCTCAGGGACCTATTTGTAGTTATCTTTGTTTGTTTTTTATTGCATTTATGCCCCTGCTTTCTTTCGTGCATATCTTGAGCTACATAGCTCCAATCGAGTTAATTTCAGTTTCATTTTGAAGCTCTTCTCATCCTCTTCATTATGACATGCTTAAATTTTAGTTTTGACACTAAGATCAGTAGTGTATTATTCTATTATCTAAGTGTCCTGAATGCTTTATTTGACATGCTTATTTGCTTATTAAATGTGGAATGCTTCTTAATGCCATCTCAGTTTAACTCACATTTTTTTCCTATGGCTCAAGTGACTATGATTTTTGGGGCATATCATTCGCTTTGCATGATCAATTATTTACATGATAAAATTGATAAAAAATGCACGTTTATTTTAATGCATTGTCTTGTTTTATCTCTGCATGATTTTGACCTATAATTGCTTCAACTCTACGCTTAATTAAATAGACTCAAATCCGATTAATACGAGAGAGGCTCGTGTCCCTGAGTTCGACCTTGGTTTCTTGCCAAGTAAAATATAAATTACGATCATCTCATTTTGATTTATTATTGCATATCTTTAAATGAGTGGATCTTTTGATGACCAAAATCGGCCCGACTGCATCGACATGTTGAGGTGCTAAAAACGCACTCTTAAAGGGCCGATTTTGCGGTTCGTCAAATGGCGCCGTTGCCGGGGACACGGCTCATTTCTTATATTTTTTTTTGGATTTTTGTTTGTTTAATTTGGTATTCCTTTTTATAGGTCAAATAATCACATATTTTGCATATAAAATTTTTCTTTCTTATTTGATATCTAATCATTGTTTTTGTGGCAGGGCCCTTGATGGATCAAGGAGGCGAGGAGCAGGACGTTCCCCGCTGTGAGGAGCCGCAGGAGCATGCTTGGAGCAAATAAGGAAGAAAAGAAAAAAATGTCTCGCATTTTTGTTGCATTCTATTTTTAATAATTCGTCTTTTACAGCGGTCTTCGATCGAAGACTCACGATTGTAATCGAACGATCGTGGTTGTGTGGGGATCGTCCCCACTTGAGTGTCGACCTATGATAGGCACGCGGCTCTCCGAGCTCTTTTTAATTTTTCCATATTTTTACGTGCTTGATCGTAGGTAGGACACACTAATTTCTATACGCACATAATCTCGCATCACTTAGCTAAAATTAATGAAGATTAATCACCGCTAATAGATGCATGATTAGGTGCGGCTTTTTCGACTTGCATACATGTTGGATTTGATTTTCAAAACGGCCCCAGTTTTTTCGCGGATTTATCGTCAAATCACTGCATGATTTCTCGCTTAGCCTAGACCGCGTTTTTCTTCATCGAATACATGTTTTTCACGGCTTTCATTTCCTAGATTGATCACGTAGGATTAATGGAAAATGGAATGAACGGTAGACGATGATTTTCTGATTGATGTGCTAACCTTAATTCAGTGATAATTTAAAATAAAATTGGGACTGTTAATTGCAAGTCAACCAAAAATGGAGTAAAATTCGGTTTTGGGAGAGCAACACCCGTGCATACGCCTTGATTTTCAATTCACATTTTCTTCGCGTAATTATCTAACGTTTTATCACCAATAAAACCGACAAGATAATCAACCAACCTTGGTTGGTTTCATGTGTGAGTTGGTGAAACTAAGGGTTTGCTTGCTTGAATTGAGCCTTTGTTGCGACACACACCCTAGAACCTTAGTCCCTCCATTTCATCTCCTAATATTCAACCGCTCACTTGTAAATTCATTCCTCTTCTTCGTTCACCTTGGGTTCCTTCCAACATCAATCCTCATCTTTATACTTAGGCTAATCTCAGCCTAAGTATAGGGGGGACCCAAGTCCCTGTGATTTTCTCTACTCCTCTTTTCTTGCCTTTATACTTAGGTTATTTCTAACCTAAGTATAGGGGGGAGCCCCTCTTAGCTCCCGTATATTCTTCTATATTTAAATAGACCTATGTACTTGTAACATCTAGTGCTATGAGGACATAGCAAAGTTTAAGTATAGGGGGGTATACCGTATATACCGTATATTTACTTTAGCTATAAATCTGAAAATTTTGAAAAATTTAAAACTTTTTGGCTAAGGTAAAAATCGTTGGACTAACAGAACTCAAATGATTTCGCGGCTTTTCGATATTATGTTACTCTATTTTTATAAAAAATATTTTCGAAAATGATTTTTGAAAATATTTTGAAAACTTTTTATTTTGTGTGACATGGTTTTGAAAAATTGCCTTCTCTTTTCAAGGAAAGTTGAGTTTAACTTGTGTTTTAACTTTATTAAAATCCATAAAAATCAGAAAAATCCTAAAAAAGCCTTTAAGAGTCATTGGTGACTACTAAACCCAATTAAGTCAGCCGCGTTCAGTGAGGGTTCGCCCTTAGCAGATTGGATGGTTTAGAGGACATCGCGCAAGGCCCCGTCCTCAAGCAACGGGCTTCGGCCTGTACTTACATCCATACTGGCTGAATTGCGGATACTCAATTGAGCTTAGGAAGTTCTAATATCTCTTGAAGTTTAAAAAAAATTGTTTTTGAATGAAGAAGTTGGATTAGTCCTCTACACTTACACTTTCACCCAGAATCTGAATTGGTCAAGGAGACTTAGCTTTTTGAGGTCTTTGAGATTTTAGGTTAACCAGCCTTAGCCATCAGGGTCTTAGACTTAATCGTCCACATTCCCCTAAGTTTCTAGATTTGCATGCTATATTCCATGCTTAGTCTCAGACAAAAGAATATGATCAGCACATCACATGCACGACTGCGGTTTTTGATGAGATGAGTTGATTTTTCACCTGAGGGATTGGGATGAGGAAGTTGAGTCTGGATTTGATCTAATGATGCTCGAGGATGGGATAAAATCTTTGGAGGCTTCAGGAAACTTGAGTGTCAGCAATATTAGCCAGTATGAGAACTTGGTTCTTATACTAATCTCTTGATATTGACCTATGTGCCAGGGTGTGATAAAATAAAAAAAATGTTGATCAGTGTGCGCCAACTCTTGGTAAAAGCAGTGGAGCTAGCCACAATTACTACAAGTCAATGAAATTCAAAGAAAAGCTCTCATTCCACCAAGTCAAATATCAAAGAGCTTCCACCAAAGGCGAGCGCTCCCAAACTTTTCAAAGTGTCCACTTGGACCACCGCTATTAGGACCAGGAGTCGGGCTAGCACCAAAAAAGGGCTCTGCATCGTAAATGCTACAAGTCTGGGTGTCGAAGGTACGATAGGTACTCAAAAGAGACACACCCCAGTGTACTCCCAGGAAAACAAGTGCAGACGGCTCCAACCTCTCTTGACGGACGCACTGATCAACACCAAAAAAATGTGTTGCGTAAAAGGCACTAGAGAGAATCCTTGTTCCAATGAGAGGGAGAGAAGAATTGACACAATCCCATGCCCTCCATTTCTGGCCTGCCTTCTACATTCTCTAAGTCTGACAAACTAAAGAGACGGTGGACTGAATGCAAGATTTAATTGATTCCCTAGTGTTGAGGATTGGGTCCTTAGGATATTTTCTCAGACCAAGATTTTGAGTGACGGATTGACTCTACTCTCAGAATTGCAGTCAACACTAAACTTCATATCCTTTAGTTTATATGTACATCAGAGAGAGTCTAGAGAAGTAGAGGAATTGGAAGCCTCTTGATTAAGGCTGGCTTGAACTCTAGAATTTTGGATCTCTGAAGCCGAGTCGACTTGATCAGATTGGATCCTGTATTCACATGCACAAGGGGGTTAATCCAACTTAGTAATTCTTTTTGATGCTCGAGGACGAGCATAGTTTAAGTATAGGGGGGTGATGAACCTCAGTTTCATCATCTTTATTTCCTATAATTAACCCCCTTGCTTAAAAGTTTGTCAATAAAACCCTGTTAATGTCCTATAATTAACAGAGTCCTTAATAAATTAAAAACCACAAAAAAATGGCAAAACAAAAATCAGTGGTATTTTTAGACTCAAAAATACCCTCAAAAATATTTCGGGTCCTTGTTTGATCTTATTTTCAGTTTTGGTCAACATGAAACTTATAGATCTCGTCATGATCTACAACTTTCATGTTTTGAGTTTTCTCAAATTCGGCCTCTATAACCTTCAAAAACTAAAAAAACCCCAAGAAATAATCTGATTGGGCCACGTGGCCCATTCTGGGGGCGCCACGTGGCCCGGTCCCTTTGTCTCATCCGCCTCCTTTGCTAGTCGTTGGATCCACCCTCTTGATCCAACGGCCAGCTCCTCTCCACGCCTTCCATTCGTTTCATCCGTCTGATTATCCTCATCTCAGATCCTCACCATCCCTTAGCGCCGCGCCCACAGCTTGCCACGTGGCGTGCTGCAAGTCGTCCGATAGTGTCCCAGCCTTTCCATCACCACCGTTATCTCCTGGGCCAATCTCATCCATCTGATCGAACCCTTGGTCCCATCCAAGCCATTCGCTACCGCCTCGCGTACAGCCTGCCACGTGGCAGCGCCTGATCCCTTCGATCGCATCGCCCGGATCTTATCATAGCCGTCACTGCGCGCCTTCATCCTCGCCGTTGGATCTCCAGATCCAACGGCCCCGCATCATCGTCAACCTCCGGCCTCTTCCTCTCTCCCACGATCGCCACTCGCGCACCTCTCCCCCTTTCAATTTTCTCCACGACTCCAGAGCCCCTCGCACCTCGCCAACCACCGCTGGGTCTTCCCCAGTCATCCACCATCCTCGCGCACCACTTCACGACTCCAGTCGTCTTCCCACTCGCTCCTCAACAACCCTCGAAAATCACATCAACCACCACCACGACCGCCATCTTCCCCTTCAAATACTCTGCCCCTCCCGTCAGTCCAATCGGTCCACCTTTACGCGAGGGTTCGCCCAGTCCTCCTCCGTCTCCCTGTGACAGGGGGAGGCGGAGGATCGAGCGACGACGATGAAGTCCCTCCGGTGAGACCCTCTGCCATACACGGCGGAGTTGCGGCGCATAGCGACCGCCCGAGCTCGCTGGGACGGCCGCCCAGCACGTGCGAAGACCCCGAGCTCCTCTCAGAGCTCAAGCAAAGGCCACTTCCTCCGCCCGATCACCGGTAAGTTCTCCTCTTTCTCTTTCTGCATTTTTTTTCCTCTTTTACTTATTTAATTAGGATTCTTCGGCCACTTTCGACCTTCATAAGTCACCTTACGAGCTTCGCCGTCAAACACCCTTCATCGCGCATCGTTCCGCTCACCGTCTCCTTCCTCCAAACCCTCAGTCACCTCTGAACCACCTCCTCCGCCCTCGCAGCGGAGGAGCTCCGAGCTTTCCACTTTCTTCGCCTCTGACGAGCTCCCGCTTCACCGCCACTACGCACACACTACAATCGCACGCTTCGGCTATGTGTACTCACTCTGCAGGTCAGCAAGGGTCTTCAATGGCCGGACGTTCGCCGGCGCCAAATTCGTCACGTCCTCCTTCGACTTCAGAGATCCGTCAGCCTAGGCCATGAAGCCTGACATCTTCCTCGAGCTCCCCGCTTCACGGACAACTGCTTAGGGAGCTTCGGGGAGGTCCATGTCGACGGAGAATGAGTGGCGGAGGAGACTCACAGTCGCCGGAGACTCGATCGCGCCGCCCGCCTTCGGCCGAAGAAGGAGGAGCAGTGACCGTTGGATGCTCCGCCCCGGAGTTCATCCAACGGCCACTATGCAGCCACGTCATCATTCAGATCCTCCTCCAGAGGCTGTTGGATGATCGATGATCCAACGGCCTTCGAGCATCCACGTCGCCCCGAGGCACCGTTACCAGCAGCCCTTGGATAATTACGATCCAAGGGCCGACAGTCGGCCATGTGGCGAAGCCAGAGCTTCACCGAGCCTAGCGCCCAAGCCTACGCCCGAGCCAGCCGAAGCTTCATCCGAGCCTCTGCCGAATCCGAGCCGACTTCCGAGCCTAGAAGGCGCGTGCCTGGCACGTGCCTTCTGGGCAATTTGCAGAGACACCCCGCCGTCTTCTCCAATTTGCAGATAGGTCCCTGGAGCTGCTGCTTTCCACGTGCACTTGGGTAATTTGCAATTATACGCTCGCGGGTTTTAATAATTGCAAAAATACCCCTGTGCGTGTGGGTATTTTACAGGAAAGGCCTCATAATTTTCATATTTACATTTTAGTCCCTCTGAGGGACCTATTTGTAGTTATATTTGTTTGTTTTTTATTGCATTTATGCCCCTGCTTTCTTTCGTGCATATCTTGAGCTACATAGCTCCAATCGAGTTAATTTCAGTTTCATTTTGAAGCTCTTCTCATCCTCTTCATTATGGCATGCTTAAATTTTAGTTTTGACACTAGGATCAGTAGTGTATTATTCTATTATCTAAGTGTCCTGAATGCTTTATTTGACATGCTTATTTGCTTATTAAATGTGGAATGCTTCTTAATGCCAACTCAGTTTAACTCGCATTTTTTTTCTATGGCTCAAGTGACTATGATTTTTGGGGCATATCATTCGCTTTGCATGATCATTTATTTGCATGATAAAATTGATAAAAAAATGCACGTTTATTTTAATGCATTGTCTTGTTTTATCTCTGCATGATTTTGACCTATAATTGCTTCAACTCTACGCTTAATTAAATAGACTCAAATCCGATTAATACGAGAGAGGCTCGTGTCCCTGAGTTCGACCTTGGTTTCTTGCCAAGTAAAATATAAATTACGATCATCTAATTTTGATTTATTATTGCATATCTTTAAATGAGTGGATCTTTTGATGACCAAAATCGGCCCGACTGCATCGACATGTTGAGGTGCTAAAAACGCACTCTTAAAGGGCCGATTTTGCGGTTCGTCAGAGATCCACAACACTTGTATATTCTTCGTAGATCACAATCGTCCCCATTTTTGCTCGTCTTCTATGCTTAGGATACCAGATCCTAAGTATAGGCGGGATTGATTGTTCGTTGATTAGCATTTTCTATTTTGTTCTATTACTTTTGTACATCCTTCCTTTCTCACAAATCACTGGTCCCCGATTTTTGGCTACACTCTTTTCTATACTTAGGTAGCCTTATCCTAAGTATAGGGAGGACAAAGTGATTTCGATGATCTCGTGTTCTTTATTCCTTTTGTGCCTTCGTTATATATTTGTTTCACTCAGTCACCTCATTTTTTCTCTTCCGTTATATTGATGATGACCTGATCGTAAGTATAGGGGGGTTCACTTACTTGTATTCTCTTTTCCTTTTTCACCCACTTTTACTTAGCACGAGTTATGTCCTCCTTTTTCTCTTTTGACGCTATGAGGACATTGCATAAGCTAAGTATAGGGGGGTGTGTATATGTTGTATACTTTTGTCCATAACTCGTACTTTTATGTATTTTCTATATCTATAAAATCCATAAAAAGTGGGTAAGGGTAAATTTAAAATCCATCAATCTGTTTATCTATTACTTATAAAATCCTTGTAAATAAGTAAAATATGTCTAAAATCTGTATTTAAAAGATTTAAATTAAAATATGTATTTAAAATACTTAATTAAAATTTGTATTTAAAATCCTATCTATTAAAATATGTGTAAAAATAATTAATCCTTGTAAAATTCCCTATATATAAAATCTGTAAAATACATTAGATATCTAATTTGAATAAGATATATCTTGTAAAATTCTTGTACAAACACTTGTTAATAAAAATTAAAAAATCCATAAAAAATACAAAGTCCTAAAATTCATAAAACTTATAAAAGCCTTAAATCCATAAAAATGAGTAAAATTCAGAAAATATGCTTCACAAAAACATTGTTGCATTTGCATTTGCATTCGCATTTTTCAAAATAAGTTTGATTTCTGGAACTAAGGATTGAGTCTAGACTAAAGGATGGAGCTTGATTGCGGCCTTTAACATTCGTTGTAAGGAACCTAGTTAGGATCTGAAATTAAGACTCTTCAGATCTTGTGACTTAACATCTTTGGGTTCCATAAGACCATATTTGGGAAAACAACTCATATGTGCTTAAGTAGACCACTTGGTGTCATCCGTACAACTCTGCACCAGTGAACCAATCTTGGACACATGCACTCTACACTTAGCTCGACTTGCATGGAGTTGCGAAGGGCAGTACATCTTGGTAGTTCGTTTCTATCCTTGTCTTTGCAGCATTGAAGTCTAAAGACGGGAGAGACTGGGGTTGCGATGGTCGCTTCGGATTAGGGAAGGATCTGCTGACACAATTTTTTCTAAGACCTCAAAAAAGGACGGAACAAAAGATGCTATATCTGTCGAGGCACAAAGAGATGAATGCAGTGCAAGCAAATTACAAAGCCAAATCAAAGAAGAAGCTACTCAATACAAATACGACCACAATGGTCCAAGCTTCCACCAAAAATGCCTGCACATCTTAGTGGAGACTTAGCTACACCGGTTGAGCTTCACAAGGAGATGCATCTACACTGGTCATACTCCACTTCTTTTCTCGTTCTTCTACTTTCTCTCTATATTCGATTGTGGACATAGCACGAACTGACCTGAGAGGGGAATACCTCCCTCCCCGGGGAAAGAGTAGCTGGATAAGGAATCAATGGAAGTGTATAGCCGGGATGGACGATTTCTTCGCTTCTTTAAGCAGGAAGAGCTAAATCATTTCACATACTATACAAATTGACTTCAAGGTTGATAGAGTTTGCAATATGAATAAGTGAGTCTAAACTAACTAATGAGGTGATCTTAAATAAGGATTTGTGGAACTTGAGGACTGTTGAGGATAAAATACTAATCCTAGTTAAGGCTCCGACAAAATGCTTGTTTCAGGCCCGATCGAGCTCTGTCCTTTGCCTGTTCTCATGAATTGGTTTAGGAAAACAGATTCATTCTAACTTTCTTTCTTTTTCACTTACTTTTCAAAAAAGTGTTTGCTAAGGGAACATCAAAGTTTAAGTATAGGGGGTTGATGAATCCATGATTCATTAACTTTTCTGTCGCATTTTGTCTTAAAACCCTTAACAAATACATGTAAATATTCTTTAATTTCCACATTTTATAAAAATCTCATTCATAAATAAAAATACACTTTTAAGAATCAAAAACATGTAAATAAATAAAGAATAAAAAAATAAAGAAAAGAGAAGAAGGCAGATTGTAGATATGTATATATGTACAATATGACTCAGATAATATCTATATAGCTGAAAGATATATTTATATAACCTAACCCCCGGGACCAAGTCAGTATGGATCGGTCGACAAAACAACAAGTAGGGGGAGATAAGAGAAGAAAACCATAAAAAATAATTAAATAACATTTCACACATTATTCATTATTTATCAAATAATTATCAAATCTTTAGTTAGTTTTAATTAATTCATATGAACATATTTTTCACCAAACTCTTTTCCTAATTATTTCTAAAAATGTATATAAAAATATAAAATTAAAAATGTTATCCTGTATATATGCCAAGAAATCCTACTTTTAAATTGCCAAAATCTCAACTTCCAAAAATCATAACTCCTTCATACGAAGTCCAATTTCACTCTACTCACCTTTAAAGTTCATAAAATAATATTCTCTAATTAATGAAGGTGATTTCACTAAAATCGGAGTTTGTTTGCAAAAAGTCAGTTTTTGGAACTAATGACAAAGGGATGTCTGGGTTATTTATTTTATTTAGAACCCATTACTTGTAGTTTTATTAATCTTATAATTTCTAATTATTTTCATGATATTGTATTTTCATCATGATTTATTTCAGAATTTTTGGAACCCCAAATTATAGATGAAATTGAACTGCTTAACCCATAATTATATTTATTAATAGATTTAAATTAAATTATTAAAACCCATAAAATTCAAAAAGACTTTACTTATTATTCTAATAATTAAGAAAATATATAAGTAACAAATAATTAATTATTTATTAAATTAAAAATTCAATACCTATTTATTAAGTATTATTTATACTTATTGATTAATATAATATTTATATTTAGAATAATATTTATTATTTATGAAAATTAATTATACCATTATTTAAAGAATTTAATTATTTACATTTTTCGTTTTTACACTTGTTTAATATAATGTTATTTACTATTTATTATATAATTTATACTCTATTTAACATTCTGGCCAACCAAGTGCTGGCTCGTGTTAGTATCTGGCTCTTCTTCTTCAAGAACCAGGCCGTTGGAATATGTTTCAATGCCTCCTCTTTGATGATTTTTCCCGCGCACCTGATAACTTCTTCACTCGATCTCCACCCTTCATCCTATCCTCCTAACCAACCTCATACATGCCCACCATTCGATTAACCTTGGAGATTAAGTAACTCATCTATAAAAAGCCACAAAGTCGACGCCTTTAACTAGTTCTCTCCAGACCTCTGAAAGCACTAACTTCCAGAACCAAACCCTCTTCTTCCAAGCCTTGTGTCGGCCAACCTCGGCGGTGACATCGCCAACTCGCCTCCTCGCATGAAAGAAGGGAGTTGTAGGAGAAGCTCCAAGGTGCTCCAACGCCCTTGCATCGCGGCCTCGAGCCGCGTGGAGCTCCGAGAAGCCGTCCGTCAAGCTATTACCAGAAGGTCTTACACCTTTTACTCCACAGGTAAATCTCTTCATTTTGAACCTTTATTTCTCGATCCTTGTGCTTTGATTAGTTGAGTTAAGTGTGTAATTAGTGATTGTAATCATTCATCTTAGATGCTTTATCGACTTTGCGTTCCAACTCCAATCGAAACAAACCCCAAACGATCATCTTCTTCGTTGCCTTTCACACGTCGTGCAATATTAAATATGGAAAAATGTTTTGATATTGTAAAATCATCGTCATTCGGCTGATTTCTTTGTAAATCGAGCATATATCTCTATTTCTTGTAGGATCTTCTTTAATTTGGAGCAAAGATCAATGCAATTAGATCTCATAATCATCAACAAATCAAATCCAAAAAGGACCTAACAACCTAGCAGCTCCAGGATCAAGGCTGAATCAACCATCTTCATCAGTTATTTCCTGTTGACCGTGATCAACTCTGACCAAGCTCACTTGCGGGCAAGCTCGAGGGGTGAAGGAGTTACCCCTCTGGCCCCGCAGGAGGCCCCAGATCGTCTCCGTTCGTCAGCGATAATTCGGAGAAGGACGCCACATCGTCAGCCGAGCACCTGAGTCCAAGAACTGTTAGAACAGCCAAACACTTTAGGTTGTCAACACGTGGCTTGAATGCATGCTCCAGATCGCACACCCGCTTCTAATCTGAGCCACCCGCTGCGAAACGGTGGAAGATTTGCATCATAAGTCCAGCCGAGATTCTGAATTAAATCATGCCTCCAACATTTCCAGATATTGCAGTTAGGTCCCTGCACGGGGACCTAATTGTAACAAAACATATTTATTTTGCGTTTTAGTCGCTCCAGGGACTATTTTGTAACAGAAACAAAATACTTTTCTTGCAGTTAGGCCCTTGGCTTGTAAGGTTCATTTGAACCTCAAATTCTTCTCATTTTCCCGCGAATTGTCTAGGGTAGCTCGACAACTACCCAAGCTATTTTTTGAGTATTTTTCCCGAATTTTCCGTCACTTTATGTTGCAATTTTGATTTTATCTTCTTGAGTTTGTTTTAAACCGAATTTGTTTCAATTTCTTTCATTGTAAATTCAAGAATAAAAAGAGAATTTTTTGTTGGAATTTATTCCTTGTCTCGAAAACTGTAGTTTGAGCATTATGCTTCCCTGTGTTCAACCTAGGAACACTTACATGGATAAATAAAATAATGTAAGGTTTAAATAGGAGAGAAGTTGATTAATCCACTTCACCTTCTCTCTCTCTCCTATTTTAACCGATTTTTGTTTGATTAATTCGGATCTCTTTGTGGTTCTCTACACCGAGAACACATTTCATAACCGTAATCGGATCCGAATTTTATCACCATCCTGGTCTACAAATTTATTCCAACTATCAACAAATTCCTAACATTTTACGTGGAATGGGCATTGTAATTCAAGCGGCTGAGGGCATTGCTCGTATTCATGATCTTGATGAAGTAATGGTGGGTTAATTAGTAGAATTTCAAGAGGGTACGGCGAGTATTGCTCTGAATTTGGAATCAAATAATGTTGGTGTTGTATTAATGGGTGATTGTTTGATGATACAGGAGGGAAGTTCTGTAGAAGAACATGAAAATTTGCTTAGATACTAGTGAGTGATGCTTATACAGAAATGTATAAACCAATGCTTCCATAGATTCAATCGTGGTTTACAATTATAGCTTCCACTTTTATTCATTTGGGATACGATCATTTACCAAGATAAAGAAAGGGAAAAGAGACAAATAAAAATGGGTAATTCAAAATAGATCTGGCACTTTACTTTATATAAAGCACAAAATGTAGGACAGAGCATTGTTGTATCATATTGCATGTCCCTTTGTAGTTGGATCCCTAAGTTTTTGGAATGTTTCATATTCCAATTGTGTATCGTCGGTTATAAAGATACCATTCCCCTGCAATACATACAGATTTCAGATGTTTTTGAAGCTTGGGGCATGGACTTCATGGGCCCATTTCATGTCTGTTAGGGATTTCAGTACATCCTTCTTGTCGTGGATTACATTAGTAGTTGGGTGGAGGCTATCTCCACCCGAGCCGTTGATAGTCGTACGGTTTGTTCCTTTCTCAAGGACAATATTATTGCTTGGTTCAGGATTCCCAAGATACTCATTTTAGATTGGGGGATCCATTTCATTAATAGAGAGGTCAAGAAGCTTGTTAAGGAGTAGGCCATTGAGCATAGAGTTGTGTCTCCTTACAACCCATAGACAAACGGCTTACCTGAGATTCAAACAGGGAGATCAAAGCTATACTTTATAAACTTGTACATCCAGATATGAAGAACCGGTCCCAGATGCTTGACTCAGTTCTATGAGCCTATCAGACGACGTACAAGTCCCCATTGGGTTTGTATCCCTACAGATTGGTTTATGGAAAGCCTTGCCACTTGCAGTAGAGTTAATTCACAAATCTTCATGGGTGCTCTGTGTATGAAATTTGAACTATGAGAAAGCAGGCAAGAGTAGGAAAGTGGACTTGAATGGATTGTAGGAATTTAGTCATTGTGGTATAGATTCTTTTCACTTTATATACTTAGCACGAGTTATGTCTTCCTTTGTTGCTCTCGGTTCACTATAAGGACATAGTTCGAGCTAAGTATAGGGTGTGTCTTACTTTTATTTGTGTATAATATGGCTATTACTAATAAAATAAAATAAAAAAATATATGTTTTAAAAAATAAAATTTAAATTTATTTGCAATCTTTAGTAAAATGATTTGCAAAAATTGTTTTGTAAAATGTTTTGTAAAAACTTATGTAAAATTGTTTGTGAACTGTTTGTAAAAATGTTTGTAAACATCTTTGTAAACATATTTTTGTAAATTTTTTTTGTAAAAATATTTAGTTTGTAAAAATATTTGTCAATTATTTTCTATCAAAATTATTTATATTGTACAAAATGTTTTTTAAATTATATGAAAACAAAATGTTTGTAAAAATCTATTTGTAAAATTGCTTGTATAATGATTTGTACATTTTTTGTAAAATAGTTTGCATAAACATTTGTAAAATCTTTGTAAAATGTTTTGTAAAATGTTTGTACACTTTTTTGTAAAATGATTTGAAAAGGTTTGTAAAATTTTTGTAAAAATATTTTGTCACATTGGAAATACATTATGGGATGTATCTGTTTGTTGTAAAATCGACGTGTATACAAAAGCTATAATTAATCCTTAGTTGTATATAAAGTTCTCCTATAAAATTTCTTTGTAAAAGTTGTTGATAAAATCATATTGTAAAATAAACATTTGTATAAAAACATGTATAATCCTTGTACTTATACTTTTATAAAATCCTTGTAAATATATATATAGTCCTTATTAAATCCTTGTAATAAATTTAATCTACTAACTCTTTTCTTTCTTAAAAAATGTCAAAATATTTATAATCCATAAATATTTGCAACGTCTTTGAAGAATTTTTCAAAAAGATTTTTCTTTTCTTTCTTTTCCTTAAAAAAGTGTGTTTTGTACATATTTCTTGCATTTGCATGTGCATTTTTAAGAATGATGTTGACAGTTAAACTAGTCTGGAATAAAATCGAAGAATGGAGCTTGGTTATGACCTTAATCCACTTAAAAGAACCTTGTAGGACTTTTCAGGTCAAGTGACTTAATTCTTTGAATTCATAAGGCTATGTTCACATGTCATCTTGATTGATCTAAGTAGAATATTTAACAACACATGCATGACCCTTTTAGATAGTGACTTAACTTGAACAAGCATTCTACACGTAGCTCAACAATGATGAGGTGGTGAGGAGGCAGAATCCTTTAGCTTGGGGAAATACGTGAATGGAAACATTCACAGTCACAATCAGTGGCTAGTGTGCCTCAACCTAGTCTAGTAGCACTGACATCTAAAGACGGGATGTTTTGCGTTGCAAAAAAAACTTCAAAAGAGGGACAATGTACTGGCTCAAGACGAAAAACTCCTTACGTACATATTGCACCTTTGTGTATATTCAAAAAAATGTGGATGAAAAAAAGGTCTCATAAGCAAGGAATATGCCTTAAAGTCTCATATCAAGGAAGCATGCAACTGGAGACTTGGCTACACTTGTCAAACTGCAAGGATATGTGGCTACATTGGCCATAGACCATTCTCTTTTCTGCCCCCTCTTCTTGAGTTGGTTGTACTTGAACTTAGAAGGGAATACCCAACTCCTCGACAAAAGAGTAGCTAGACAAGGGAATTAGAGTTACCTTGTTAGAGGAGTTTGTTGCTTTGTCATATCTTAAGTGGGGAGCTATATTTCACTTACATAGTACAAGTAAAGATTCATATTCGTAAGAGTTTGCATATGTAGGCTTGTTCTGACCTGAATATTGAGGTGACATGCACATAGAGTTGTGGAACTTGAGGGCCGTTAAGTCTTAAATCCTATTTCCAATAAGGTTCCACCAAACTAATAATCTAAAGGTCTGACCAAGCTCCATATTTTATTTTTCTGAAGATAAGTTTAATAATCAATATTGTTCTAATTTTTTATTTTTCCTTTATTCTTTTTCTTTTAGTCACTTATTCTTGAAATAAGTGTTTGCTAAGGGACTAGCAAAGGTAAATCATCGGGGAGTAATGAATCTGCATTTTATCATCTTTATTCATTTATTCTAGCTTAACATCCCTTAAAAAACACATGTAAATACTAATAGATCTCTCATTTTCTAACCCTCATTCTTATGTAAATATTGTATATTTATTACTATTTAAACCTAAAATAAATAAAGGAAAAATAAAGAAAACCAAAGACTGTATATATGTAATAGATACAGGCTAACTTTGACCCCGAGATTGGGAAAACTTAACATGATCAACAAGAAACAAAGTAGGGGGTGATAAGTCCTAAATACAAGAAAATCAAGAAAAATCAATTTCCACTTGTGTACATTCATCACTTGTATATCAATGTATATAATCCATACTACTTCCATTAATTTGTTTATAACCAAATTCATCTCAAATAAAATGACTTCCTTGTTGGAACTTGTATATAAAAATATTTTGTGAACAAGAACAATCAGTGTATATTGTGTAAATAACAACTTTATGAAAAAGTCACAAAGCTCAATGTGTCAGATCAATCTTCTCTACCAAAATTCAAAATTAACCAAACTCACTTTCATTGTACTCCAAATTAAATGATCTTTAAATGGAAGTGGATTCAAAAAAATCAGAGTCAAGATGTGAAATGTGGCATTTTGGGGTATTATTGTGTATATATGTATGTATATATATTTTCAGTGTATTTTGGATAAATTGTATTTTTAAATATTTGTATATATTGTATTCAACTTATATAAAATACAAATAAAAATCACAAAATAAAAAATATACAAAAATAAAATCATGTATATATTGTATATGTATGTATACTAAAATATTACTATTGATTTACTCTACTAAATCATCTCATAAAAATAACATAAAAATATCATTAAAATCCTTGTAAAATGTTTTAAAATAATAAATTTTAAAATTATATTTATATTTGTAAACTAATATATTAAAAATAAAGGTGTCAGAAATATAGGTATATATACTTATCAATAATACATTTTATATTTTTTTTACCCTTGTATATATTTTATTTAAATCATTAAAAATCACCAAAAATAAGCTAATTTAATTACTAACATTTTTTATTTTAATTTTTTTGATTTTAATTAATTTTCAATTTTATTTTAAATTGGTTTTACTTTCTTTTCTTTTTATCACATGGCATAATTTATTATGTGGTTGTGCAGACACTGATAGGTTGAAACCAGGTCAACTCCCCATTCAACACCCTTACCTTACTTTTCTCTCACCGGCACTTCTTCTCCACATTTTCATGCACGCTCCATTCCTTAATGTCCTCCGTTGTCTTCTCCAATTTATTTTCCATAATCGTCCTCTCAACCGCCAGTTCATTATCTCCTTCTTCCATGTCTCTGATCGCTCGCGTTTTGAATTTGAAATCTGGCCGGACCTCTCAGCTATTTAAATTTCTAGATCTACAACATTCACGGTTGACTCTTTTTCCATGCAAATCTTCACCCGAGACTGACTACCAGAGTGCAATGAGATGACAGCGACGCATAACCATGATCAGGAGCACAAAGAGATGTTGAAATATTGAGATCCAACATGTGGCTAGACCCCCATCGTCGCATTCCAACTCTCTGTTCTATGCAGCAGATCGAGGCGAATATCGTCCTCCTTCCATCCTCATGTATCCTTACGTAGTTTCCCATTTGTTTATGCTTTCAATTTTGCATTTTAATACTCTATTTATCTAGATAAGATCCTCCACTATCTATCTTTGATCTGCACGATCAGAGGTGCTCCGGTCAGTCATTTTCAATTCCGGCTTCACCCTTACGCTCATCGACCCCTTCTTCACCTTCTCCCATAATCTGACACCATAGATTGCTTCAGATCTAAGATTTATCTTCTATTTTGACCATCACCATCAGAGGCTACCCGTCCATCTCCTTTATGCCTAATAAAGTTGCCTGGAGATTCCACCTCCGAGCATTGATTCATTTGCAGGATCAAGAAGCTACAAACACTTTGACCTACAGATCGCATACCAAACTTCGTCGACCGCCATGGGTGATTCAAGAAGATAGAGGATCATTGGACGAACCAAGACCGACCATCAGGCAGTGACTCAAGCAGAGATTGGCTAAGATTTAGGCAATCAAAACTCGGCAGAGCAGCAATTCAAACTTGTTCTTCCAGCACCCTCCGAAGTCACAAGACCAAGAACGTTCCCCCTAGTTTGCATCTAGAGCGTTGAATTTGCCCTAATTTCCAGCCATCAAATCAACCCACCTGATTAGATCAAGAACATCAAAACGCAGTCGCATCTCAGCTGTAGGATTAAAGCTACAATGCATATTAGTCATGCGATGAGCCATATGGAATGACAGACAATTTGCACTCCAAACCCTACCCATTTTTAATTTTTCAAATAAGTCCCTTTGGGACATGTGTCAGAATGTTGTTTAATTGAACATTTGCATTTTTCACCTTGTTATTTATTTTAGTTATTTTTTGGTCCCATCTGAACTGAAGAGTGTGCATTGCACGTGATTTCTTGGGTATTTGTAACAAATGTATTGCATTTATACGTTATCATTTAGTCCTCAAAATAAAATATTTGCATTTATATACGTGCCAACACGATTCTTGTGTGATGGAACACACATTTGTGGGCAAATTACACAAATGTGCTCAGGTTTTATTAGTTATTAATCATTTGGTCTAGGAATTAAATTTTCTTTCACTTGTACCCCTTTGCATCTACATTTAATTTTTCATGTTTTTTAGCTTAAAAATAGCAAAACACCATAAAAATATCCATAAAATTAGCTTAACCTCTTGCTAGTCTCGGTAATTCTCCTTAATTTTGATTTGCATTTTAATATTTTTTTCTTATTTTTAATAAATCAAAAACCCAAAAAATATCCCCAGCCAAATTAAAAAATCAATAAAAAATATTTTTTTGGAAAATATGAAAAAATAGTGTGTGTGTGTGTGTGTGTGTATGTGTTTATTAAATTTATTTTCTAACCAAACTTCATTTTATAATTCCTTATAAAAAACAAAAAAAATAGAAATACTCCAAAAAATACTAAAAACTTCATTTAAAATCATTGAAAATCCAAAAATAGTAATAAAATTGCTTTTAAGAAATATAAAAATTCATCTTTCTATTCATGCATTTTGCATCTATTTTTTTATTTTATTTTCTAATTTTAAATCCCAAAACATTCGCATTGTTTTCTATTTCTCTTTTTTCCTATTTTTTGATTTATCTGAAAACCCAAAAAATTATAAGAATTCTCAAAGAAACACAAAAATATAAGAAAAATACCAAAAACACAAAAATAAATTTATTTGAATTTTATGAATATTTTTGATATATTTAAAAAATACAAAAAATTGTTTTTCCTTTCTTTGTCTTCATTTCTTTTTCTTTGTTTTTATGTTATTTTATTTTTAAAGATTCAAACCATTTGCAAAATATTAAAATACATAAAAAATATGAAATCAGTATAACATAAAAAATATAAAAATTAAACATTTATAAAAAAAGAAAAAATAATAAAAACCAAGAATAGTGTGCAAAGATTTCCTTCTTTTATTTCATTGCTTTTTTGTTGATTTAAATATCCCTTGGGATTTTTGTAGCCTCCCTGATTTTGATCTTGTACACTATATAGGTAAATTAAATAGAAATTTTTTTCTGGCATTTCTTTTTTCTTTTTTGCTTGAGAGTTCATCACTATTTTTATTGAGAGATTTTTAGGGTTGCAACGATAGTGTATTCATTCTTTTAAATTTCTGAAAAGTACCTGCTCTACAAATGTCATCGTTGCTTGGCGATGGAGATGTAGAGGAAGGCGATTGACTGAAGGGGAGGAAAGGAACTACGCTTGGGGTAGTGTGCTATAGACGGTGGTGTAGCTGGCAGAGTAGGATAAGCATGCTACCCGAGGCATGGCGGAGTGGGTAGATGGCGGTGGAGGATCTCGGTGGTGCAGTAGGCGGTGGAGCCTCATGTGGTATGGAGCTCTGTGGAGGCTCGGTCCAAGGCGAGGGGCTACAAAGGCGACGATGCCGATCATGCGGCTGGAGCGCCCTCCTGCGGTGGCAATGTTTCTTGGCGACGAAAATGCAGAGGAAGGTGGTCGACTGAAGGGGTGGAAAGTCATTACACCTAGGGCAACGAGGAGGCGGCAGTGTAGGTGTGAAGCCCATGCTAAGGCGGGACGCGCGGTGGATGGTGATCATACGTTCGGGATCAGGTATAGAAGAAGAGCAAAATAAGAGAAATATAAGGAGAAGGAGGGAAGGTTTGTCGGAGGGGAGGCCTTGGGCTACGAAGGGCCTTAGCCGATGATGGCCTCAAGTAGAGTCGATAGATGCACTCGAGGAAGCTTGGGTAGTTGGTGTCTTGCAACAAGGAGGAAGAGATCCTCCTTGGATCATGTTGCATAGGTGGTTGAAGGTCTTCGTTGCTCAATTGGCGTTCCTCCGCTGTCACGAGAGGAACGAGAGGGTTGGGCCTTTTCCTCTAACCACTAGCGGATGCGTATGATGAGGGTGACGATTGGAGCTTTAAAGGTGGTTGGTGACATGGCAAGGAAAGCGGAGATCATGGAGTTAGAGAGGGAGGTGGGGGCGATGGTTGCAGATTGAGGGGAGAGAGGGAGAGGAGAGAGTGGGGATTGCACGTCATGCACGAGAAGCGAGAGGAACATATCGTGGGGAGCGTATCCAAAGATCATGGGTAGATGGGATGCAATGGAAGAGAGAGGGGGTTGCACGGGTGATTGCGTGTTGTGTGCAGGAGTTGGGGAGGTCAGGCGCAAGTGGGAGAAAGGGGAAAGGGGAGGCGATGAGCTTGAGGGTGAAGTCAGACTTGAAAATGACTGATCATAGCAACTTCGGTCGAGCATATTGAATGTAGATGGTGGATGATATGATCTAGATAAATAGAGGATTAAAACTCAAATTTTAAAGCATAAACAAAAGGGAAGATACCTAAGGATTCATGAGGATGGAAGGAGAATGGTATTCATCTCGATCTGTCGCATAGAACAGAGAGTCGAAACGTAGTGGCGGACGTCTACCCATGTGTTAGATCTCGATATTTCGGTGTCTCTTCGTGCTCCTGATCATGGGAACGCATCGATTCCACCACAGTGTACTCCAATCGTCTATCTCGGGTGAAGATTTGCATGGAAAAAGAATCAGCCGTAAAAGATGGGGTTCTAGAAGTTTATATAGGTGAGAGGTCCTGCCAGATTTCAAATTCAAAACGTGTGCAATTAGAGGCTTGAAAGAAAGAGATAATGAACTGGCGATGGAGAGGACGATTAGAGCGAATAAATTGGAGAAGACAACGAAGGGCATTAAGGAATGGAGCATGCGTGAAAATGTGGGAAAGAAGCATCGGTGAGCGAAAAAGGTGGGGGAGGGAGTTGACCAGTGTCAACAGACCCGAATTCAACCAATCTGCGCCCTCCTAGCTACAAGACAAAATACACTATGCAACAAAAAGTAAAGAAAAGTGAAATTAATTCAAAAGAAAATAGAAAATTAATTCAAATCTAAAAATTTTAAAAATAAAAAAGGTGTTCTTCATTGGTATATATAACTATATTTACAACACCTTGATTTTTAATATATTATCTTTATAAAATATAAAAATACAATTTATACAAATATACACAGAAAATAAATACACATATAATATACATAAGTATAATGCATAAGAATACCCCAAAAAGGCACATTTCACATCTTGACTCCGATTTTTCAGAAATCATTTCCATTTTAGTGATCATTTAATTTGAAGTACAATGAAAGTGAGTTTAGTTAATTTTCAGTTTTGTGGAGAAGATATTGATCTAACAAGTTGAGATTTGCGACTTTTTCAGAGTGTTGTTATTTACACAATGTACACTTATTGTTCCTGAATTTTTTTATTATTAACAAAATATTTTTGTATACAAGTTCCAAGAAGGAAATATTAGTATTTGAAATAAATATAGTTATAAATAAATTAAATATATATTATTTAATTAAATATTATATTTATATTTAATTAAAAAGATATTATTTTAAAAATAAAGTATTTTATAATTTAGGTAATTAAATTATGTACATTTTTCATTTTTATGCCTATTTCAAATAAAGCTATCTATTATTTATTATATAATTAATAACCTTATTTCAATTTCTAGCCTACCAGGTGTTGACACATGTCAGCACCTAGAGCCTTCTTCCCCATTAAGAAGCTCTTAGCTTCTGTTTTATCTACACTACTTCTTCCAATTAATCTCGTTGCATCTTACCACCTCAACCCGGTTCTAACCCTCCATACCCTTGTCCTAACTACTAAAACACACGCCTACCCTTGGATTCTAAATAATCCCCATTCGATTGGTCTATTTATTGATCACAAAATCACCATTTCAAAAAAAAACACTTCTTGAAGTCTAGATTAAACTGACAGACCCTCCTCCTTTATCGCTCTGTTTCGGCTGATCTCGATGGTGAAAGCACCTGATCACATCCCCGTGTGGAAGCTGGATCATTAGAGGAGAGTTCCAAAGCCTTCTCCGTCTTTGGATCACTGCCATCACGAGTGTAGCGCTCAGGCATCACTAGCCATCGAGCAATGCAATGGGTCTTACACCCTACATCACAACTGAATTCCTTCATCAATCCTTTAATTTCACTGATCCTCGTGTCTCGATTAGTTGATCTAATTACCCAGTTAGCTATCCATAATCACCATCTCAGTTTATATATTCTAATCCCCATTCAATTAATCACTAATTTATTCCACTTTCTCTTTTATATCCTTTATTATGCAATAAGATTTGATCCCGCGATTCTTCACATTTCTTGGCTAATTTTTCGCAAATCAAGCAAACGAAATCTCATTAGCAGATGTTGATGAATTTTTGGAATGCCAAATCATATTTGGAGCGTCAAAGATGCATCAAACTTCATAGATTGAGCAACAACCAAGCTTCCAGAACTAGGGTTTGAAACCATAGAGGGCGTTCAAGGTGTTGTTGCCTTTCTCCGACTACTTATCTCCACAGGGTAATCCGAGGAGGTTGGCGACCTCCTCCTGGCCCTGCAGTATCCCAGACATCACTGGAGCATGAGGAATCCTGGAAGACGACATCGCCTAATGCAAAAAAGAGGAAGAACACTTTGAAGAACATGCACTACAGGTGTGCGAAACGTGGCCCCAACAAAAGGTCCAGATCACAGCTCACCATCTAATATCCATCGTTCAATTTCCAACGGTGGAAAAAATACAAAACCACACTAGAAGTTCAAGGAAATTCAAGCGCGCTCCAGAATTTTTGCATAATTGCAAATAGGTCCACGTGTAAGGACCTATTTGCAAATTCCAGATATTTTTCTTACAAATAGGTCCCTGACCAAGAACCTATTTGAAAGAAAGGCCTTATCTTTTTGTGTTGTATCTTTCTACACTTCTATACTAGACATAGAAGTACATTATAGACCTTGTACCATATTCTATCATCCTTGTATTTCTTTTCATTTTATTGTTCTTTATTTTCTGACATTTCTTCGCGAGTTTTTTTCTCGAATTTCTATTCGTTTTGTATTGTTTTTCTTTTCTTTTTCGATCACGTTAGTCGAGTCGATTTCTCTATGATATATTACCACTATTATTCTATTTTCTCACCTATTATATGGTAGATAAATTGATTGAAAAATATCCCTTTGAAAATCAAATAAAAAATGGAAAATTAAAATTCAAATAAAAATTTCAAAAACTAAAACCGATAAAAAAAGAGTTTTCCCTACTTTTGAGAAGAAATTAAAAATCACAAAAATATTCTTTCCTCAAAAATCTTAGTATTTATTATTCTGATTCAACGAGTTCAACCCAGGGACACTTACCTGGTTAATAAATTAATGAAATAAAAATAGAAGGAGATCCCCTTTTATTCTATATGTTTCTCTCTCTTTTTTATTTTTATTGATTTTTGTTTAATTAATTAGAGTTTTGTCCTGAGCGATTTTCTACAACCGACAACTCTATTTCTCAATTTTAACCGCTTGCAAAACCCTTGTTTTCAATCATTACCCACTTCTCCCTCTCGTTAGATACAGTATATTAAGACTGGCCTGATACAATCTACTAAGCCTCCACAGATTGATTGGCATGAGGATCCGTCCAATGCCAACCCGAGTCAGATCACTAGCCTTGGAGATAATGATGTTGATTCTCATTCTTCTCTTGAGATCAACGGGAGATGCCCAAGTTCCTTAACCACCTGTTATTACATGGATGTGGTTCACCTTGACACCCTTTTGGTTGCTGGGTTGGATTGGGTTGGGTTGGGTTGGGGTATCCCTGTGAATAGTAAATTGTACCCCTGTGAATAGTAAACTGTGAGGAGGATTGAGGGGGTTGGAAGGAGGGGTACACTGGTGTACCCCAACCCAACCCAGTCCAATCCAGCAACCAAACATGCCCTTAGAGTTATCGAGTAGAGACCTGTGATATCCTAGCAAAGAATGAGTCTGAGACTACAGTTGGCAGTTCTTCTGATGATACGTTATATTTCATCATGTATGATGATGAGCAGATGGTGCAGACACCTGATGATTTTATTGTAGAAATTTCAGATCTTGAGAGTACACATGATTCCTCCACTTTAGAAGAGCTAGAGACTAATTTTCATTTAGTTAAGTTATTTTCCTCTAGTCATTTTGAGGATGAGAACATTAGCGAGTCGGTTGATGTTTTAGACATCTTCTGTAGTCCGACTCTAGAGCATATTGAGATGGTGGATAACCTTATTGCAGCCACATATACCACCAGTACAGATCCCAGCACACAAACATATGAGGATACGGCAGAGCCAGATTCTACCTTGCTAGGACTGAAGACCTTTATACCCAATTTGAAATATGCTTTCCTTACAGGTCCACATCGATAGTTTTTATCATTATCAACTCATCTTTGACCAAAGAGCAAGAATCTCATATGATGGAGATTATTGAAAGAAACTGCAAGGTTATTGGGTGGAATGTATCCGATCTCCATGAGAAATCTTGCTTTGTGCTCCCACCATATCTATCTCGATCATGATAGCATATTTTCTAGAGAGTTTGAACGCAGGCTGAATCCAGTATTAGGAGATGTTGTCAAGAAAGGGATTACGAGATGGTGCGATGCAGGGTTTATTTTTCCCATCTCCAACTCTAAATGGGTTAGCCCATTACATGTTGTCCCAAAGAAGTCGGGAATTCAGATGGTCAAGAAAGAGAGTGGAGAGGAGATTCTAAAGATAGTAACCATGTCACGGTGGGTGTACGTTGATTACAGGAAATTGAACGTCGCATCGAAGAAGGACCACTTCCCTTTACCTTTTATAGACCAACTCATAGAGAGGTTTGCAGGGAAGGAGTACTTATGCTTCCTTGACTGTTACTCTGGATACAACCAGGTTACTATTGCTCCTGAAGATCAGGAGAAGACCACTTTCACATGTCCCTTCAGCATGTATTCTTTTAGAAGGATGCCCTTTGGTTTGTGCAATGCCCTTGCTACATTCCAGAGGTGCATGCTAGTCATCTTTGCAGACATGGTTGGTGATTTTATCGAGGTCTTTATAGATGATTTTTCGGTCTATGGTAAGTCCTTTGATGAGTGTTTACTGCACCTAGACAAGGTTCTTCAAAAATGTTGCGAGGTGGATCTCGTTTTGTTGTGGGAAAAGAGCCATTTTACGGTTACAAATAGGATCATGTTGAGGCATGTCATCTCCAGGCGAGGCTTTGAGGTTGATCCCGCCAAGGTGGATGTCATCAAGCCTCTTGAGCCACCATCCAACATCAAGTAGTTACGGTCTTTTCTAGGCCACGTCAGTTTCTATCGATGATTCATTCAAGACTTTCTAAGATTGTCTGATCGTTAACTGAATTATTAGGCAAAGACACTTGATAGATGACAAATGTCTTAGTTCCTTCCACAAATTAATGGAGATGATTACCAGTGCTCCTATCCTACAGCCTCCTGATTGGTCACTTCCCTTTGAGATCATGACAGATGCTTCAGATTTTACAGTCGGAGATTTATTAGGATAGAGGAGGAATGGACTTCCTGTTGCCATCGACTATGCCAACCGGACTTTAGATAATGCTCAACGTAATTACACAATGACAGAACAAGAGATATTGGCAGTGGTATTCACATTGGACAAATTCAACTCATATCTTCTTGGTTCAAAGATTACATCCTATACAAGTCATTCAACTATCAAGTATTTAATGGAGAAGAAGGATGCCAAGTCACACCTTCTTAGATGGATTCTCTTACTCCAGGATTTTGATTTGGATATTAATGATAAAACTGGGGTAAAGAATGTGGTAGTTGATCACCTCTCCCGATTACCAATAGAGTAGCCTTAAGATGAGTACATGCTAGAGATTGTAGAGAGATTTCTAGAGGAGAGTATCTTTACAGCTACAGAGCTTCCATGGTATGCAGATATAGTGAAAATTCTTGTTACACAAATGAGTCTACAGGGTTAGCCGAAGGACTGAGTCAACAGGCTAGTTTTCGATGCATGATACTACAATTGGGAGGATCCGATTCTTTTTCTTAAGGAATTGGATTGTATCTACAAGCGTTGTATTCCTAAGGAGGAATACAATAGTGGCATCACTATGTGCCATTCTTTAGAGGCAGAGGGACATCATTCAGGTATGAGGACATCACAGAAGATACTCCAGAGTGGATTTTGGCGGTCGACTCTTACTAGAGATGCATGAACATTCATGAAGATTTTCCTGAATGTCATAGAGCAATAGGGATAGCCAGTGCTAGAGATGCAATGCCAATCCGATCTGTTATCATTTATGAGATTTTGATGCATGAGGCATAGATTTTATGGGACTATTCCCTTCGAGAAGTGGCCTTGAGTACATTCTTCTCACTGTGGATTATGTTAGTAGATGGGTAGAGATTGTACCTGCACGAACCACTGATAGCATGATAGTGTGCAGGTTCTTGAAGGAACATATTATTTCATGATTCGACATGCCATGTATTCTTATTTTAGATGGGGGTAGCCACTTCATTAATAAGAAGGTGAAAAATCTGGTGAATAATTATGGGATTGATCACATAGTAGCTTCTCCTTACCATCCACAAACGAACGGCATGGCCGAACTTTTAAATAAGGAAGTGAAGTCCATGCTTCATAAATTAGTACGATCGGATAGGAAGAACTAGTCACATATTCTAGACCGGGTTCTTTGGGAAATATCGTACTGCATATAAGACTCCCTTAGGTACTTCACCCTTCAGACTGGTTTATGGGAAGCCATGCCATTTTCCCAAAGAGATCATGCACAAATTTGAATGGTCCATTAGAGAGATTTCACTGGATATGACAAAGAAGGAACCGCGAGTAAGATGGATCTCAATGAGCTAGTAGATATTCGAAATTAGGCATACAATATCACCCTCATTTATTAGGATAAAGTGAAGAGATGGCATGATAGACACATTCGACGCAAGATCTTTATGACTAGTTAGAAAGTCTGGTTGTTCAATGCACGGTTAAGAATTTTTCCTGGAAAAATAAAAAGCAAATGGGAAGGGTCGTATATAGTCAGAATGGTGCACGACAATGGAATCATAACGATATAAGTTGTGTCACTTGGTGCAAAGCCATTCATGGTAAATGAGCAGATCTGAAGACCTTCATGGAGACTACTGATCATCTGGCCCATGTTAAGGTGATCTACTTTGTACTGGATGCATGACTACTCTTCCACTTCATTTGATCCTGTATTGAGACCTGTGAGCCTTTTAGTTTTCTGGAGTACACCACCACCTGTATATTCTTCGTAGTCCTCAATCGTCCCCATTTTTTGTTCGTCTTATATACTTAGGATACCAGATCCTAAGTATAGGAGGCACCGATTGCCTGTTGATTTGCATTTTTCAATTTCCTTCTTTTCATTTTCTTTTGTTTTCCTTTCTTTTACACTAATCACCGGTCCCTAATTTTTTGCAACATTCTTTTCTATACTTAGGATGTCTTATCCTAAGTATAGGTGGGACTGAGTGATTTCGTTGATTTTGTTTTTCTCCTTTTCTTTTCTTCCTTTGTTTGTATATCCATTTTCCTTAGTCACATCATTTTTGTCTTCCACTGTACATACGATGACTTGATTGTAGGTATAGGTATGTCGATTGACTTCTATTCTTTTCTTCTTTTTTCACCCACTTTTACTTAGCACGAGTTATGTCCTCCTTTTCTCTTTTGACACTATGAGGACATAATAAAGCTAAGTATAGGGGGAGCATACATATTATATATATATATACTTTTGTCCATAACTCGTACGTTATGTATTTTCTATATCTATAAAATCCATAAAAGTGGGTAAGGGTTAAGTAAATTCCATTTATTTAATTATTTAATATTTATAAAATCCTTGTAAATAAGTAAAATATTTGTAAAATTCTTATTTAAAGTTCTTATTTTAAAATATGTATTTAAAATATATTTAATATGTAAAATACTTATTTAAAATCCTATTTATTAAAATATGTTTAAAAATTATGCAATCTTTGTAAATTTCTTTGTATATAGAATTTGTAAAATACATCAGTTATTCAATTCTAATAAAATATTGGTAATTTATCATGTAAAATTCTTGTACATATGCTTGTTTATAAAAATTGAAAAATCCATAAAAAGGTAAAGTCCTAAAATTCATAAAAATTACAAAATTCATAAAAATGAGTAATATTCAGAGAAATTACTTCATTGAAAAAATGGTTGCATTTGCATTACCATTTTTCATAATAAATTTGATTTCTCGAACTAAAGATTGGGAATAGTCTAAAGGATGGAGCTTGATTATGACCTTTAACTTTCATTATAAGGAGCCTAGTTAGGAACTTGAATTAGACTCTTCAGGTCTTTGACTTAAATCTTTGGGCCCCATGAGACCATGTTTGGGAAGTCAAATTAAACTTGCCTAAGTAGAACACTTGGTGTCATCAGTTTAATTCCTCACTAGTGAACCAATTTTGAACACATAAACTTTGCACTTAGCTCTACGTGCAATGGGTTGCAAAGGGCGATTCATTTTTAGTGGTGCATTTTCATCCTTGTCTAGTGGCGCAAACGTCTAAAGATGGGAGTTGTGGGGGTGAAATAATGCTTCAGATGTGGGAAGGATCTACTGACACAATTTTTTCCAAGACTTCAAAAATTTATGGAAATAAAAGACTCTATAACCATCGAGGCACAAAGATTGATGCAGCGCAACATTACAAAGCCAATCTAAAAGAAACCACCAAATACAAATATGACAAAATGGTCCAATCTTCCAAAAAGCATGCACATCTTAGTGGAGACTTAGTTACACTGGTCGGGCTTCATAAGGAGAAGTGACTACACTGGTCACACTCCAGTTCTCTTCTCATTCTTTTACATTTTCTCTCTAATTGATTGTGGACATAGCACGACCTGACCTTAAAAGAAAATACCCCCCTCCTCGATGAAAGAGTAGCTTGATGAGGAACCAATGGAAGTGTATTATTGGGATGGGTAGTTTCTTCATTTCTTTAAGCAAGAAGAGCTAACACAATTCACATACCGAACAAATTGAATTCAAGGTTGACAAAGTTAGTGATATGAATAAGTGGATCTGAGATGGCTATTGAGATGAACCTAAATAAGGATTTGTGCAACTTGAGGACCGTTGAGACTAAATTCCTAAACCTATTTAAGGCTCTGACAAAATGCTTGTTTTCGGCTCGATGAAGCTATGTCCTTTGTCTGTTCTCATGAGTGGTTTAGGAAAATAAATTCATTCCAGCTTTCTTTCTTTTTTCCCTTATTTTTCAAATAAGTGTTTGCTAAGGGATTAGCAACGTTTAAGTCTAGGAGGTTGATGAATCCATGATTCATTGACATTCTTTTTGCATTTTATCTTAAAACCCTTAACAAATATATGTGACTATGCATTAAATATCATCTTTTATCAAAACTTCATTTATGAATAAAAATTCCAATTTATGCATTAAAATCAAGTAAAGAAATAAAAGAATAAAAATAAAGAAAATAAAAAGAGAGGCAGATTGTAAATATGTATATATGTATAGTTTGACTTATAAAATATAAATATAGTTGCTAGATATATTTATATAACCTAACCCTCGAGACCAAGTCATCGTTGATTGGTCGACAAATAAATAAGTAGCGAGAGATAAGGGAAAGATCACAAAAAGAATTATTTATACATTATACATATTATTCATTAATTATCAAATAAATAAAAAATCTTCAACGATCTTTAGTTAATTCATTTGAACATATTTTTCACCAAACTCTTTTCCTATTTATTTCTAAAAATTATAGAAAAATATAGAAATAAGTAAAAAATACTATCTTGTATATATGCCAAGAAATCCAAATTTCAAATTGTCAATTTCTCAACATCTGAATAACATAACTTTCTAATACAACTCTAATTTTACTCTACTCATCTTTAAAATTCATAAAATAATATTCTCTAATTAATGAAGGTAATTTCACTAAAATTGGAGTCTTTTTTCAAAAAGTTGATTTTCAGACCTAATGACAACTAGATTTCTAGGCTATCTTTTTCTTTCAGAACACAATATTCATAGTTTTATTGATTTTATAATTTTTATTTTTTTGATCTTACAATTTATTTGTGAATTATTTCAGATTGTTTTGACACTATTTAATATTTTAAATAAATCAAAAACCCTAATTTATAGATGAATTAGACATGTAGATTATAGATATGTATTTATTTATATATTTAAATTAATTTATTAAAATATATAAAATTTCACATATATCCTATTTATTATTATTATAATAAATAAAATATAAAAATGACTTGTTATTTATTAATTCATTAAATTAAAAATCAAAAACTTATTTATTAAGTACACTATATAATTATTTATTAATATAATATTTAAATATCATTAAATATTTTTAATTTATTAAAATAAATTATCTTATAATTTAGGTATTTTAATTATTTACATTTTTCCTTTTTATAGCCATTTGAAATTAACCGATTTCGGCCACCTCGGTAGTGACAGCGCGTAGGTGCGCCTCCGCGTGAAAGAAGATCCGTCGGAGAAGAGGTTCTAAGGCTAGTCTAGACTTTGCATCACAGCCTTGTGCGGTATTAAATATCGACCGTCAAGCAACTGTAGTAGAGTCTTATACTCTACACTCACAGGTAACTACCTCACGCCTTTTAATTCTTCAATTTTCTCGTCTCATTATCTTAGTTAATCACTTAATTAGTTTCTCTAATCACCATATTTAATTCACTCCTCCAAATCCATGATCGATTATTCTCAAATTCAATCCAATTTTGTTCTAGTAATCCCTCTTCTTGGAAACCTTTTTGAAATGCAATATACTTTAATTTCTTGGTTGATTTTCCTTTCAATCGAGCATGAACAACTCCATTGCAGGTTCTTTCAATTATCTGGAACATTTCCATATTCATCTGGAGTGTATCTTCATCGCCATCGATCAACCAGGCTGCATCGTCCATTCCTGGAGGCTAAACCCTAGCCGTGCTTCAAACCTTCATCGTTGTCCATCCAACGACCTCACCCTGCCGTAGGAGAGCTCGAAGGCAGTAGGCGACCCCCTTCCAGCCCTGTCGAAGGTCACCCTCATCGCAAATCCATCGTAGTTGCTGGAGATCAAAGAAGCACGTCAGCACTATCAGAACACTACTAAGACTTAATTATACTAAGGGGCTTTATGAGTGCATTCATTCATTTAATCTCAGACAGGGAGTGAAATAAACCGATAACCTTATTGATATATCAAAGATTACAATAACAGTTATTGTAGAGATGGTTCGCCTCAGGCTCACATGGCTAACATGTAGTCATGCATGTGAGTGAATGTAATATTCTGTTAAGGATAAGATTAAGCATGCAATATAACACACAAATCTTTCAAACTAGGTAAGTATGAACTATTAATTCTAAGACCCTAATGATTAAGACATGTTAACTATAAGTCTTTGGATCTTATAACTAAGTGTTACGAATCTCAACAAGCCTTGAGTGCAAGGTGAAAGTGTTAGGGAAAAACATCAAAAGTTAGCAAGTTAATTATTTACAGAATTTTGAAGAAGTTTTATAAAACGAATTTTAGAATAGGTAGCCTTTGGGAACAAAGACAGAACACAATAGTCTCGAACACTACTAACACTTACAAGAACATTACAATGATACCCAAAACAACACTACAAACTTCAGTTTCTCAACATCAAAATCATTCTTGAATCTTCAGGGTTTGAAATCACTGGTTCTATTATGTTTCACTTTCTTTCTCCTCACAGAGTAAACCTCTGAATTAGACTAGGAAAAATCCTCATCGACTTGAAAAATGAATCGTCTAGAATGATATCACTCTTCCTCAGAGGTAATATCCATATCAACATGGGAAGACCTAAAATTCTTGAAAATAGAGGGAAGACATATCCAACCCTTGGTTCCAGCAATAGAATTCTAGATCTTTCTTAAAAGATAAAAACTAGACACAAGGGGATGACCTAACTGACAAGTAAGATGACAATCGGGTAATTGAATATCTTTAAGAAAAGGTGTAGGTTCCTATATACCAAAATCTTCTAACAAAATATTATCTTCCTCAATCAATGTTACTCTTTTCAAGGAACACCTTATCGACTTGATCTTCAAAAATATAGAGTTCAAATCAAAAATTTCCTCCATGCTTACTCTACAACAGATTACGCAACATTTATAGCATAAAAATTCCAATGGTTCAAAAAGTAACTATTACACCCAAGGTGCATCTTCAGAAAATAAATTTTTTCATGAAAAAGAAAAGTAAGAATTCATTTATTTTTATTTATACATATTTTGTTATTATTTTAATATATATTTTTATTTTAGAGACTTTTATCTATATACAAAAAAAGAATGTGTATAGTTGTTAGAAACGATTTTCAGGTTTTTAAATATATGAATAAGCGTGATGTCGTTCCAACCCAAATAATCCCTCAACAAAAAAATTTGATTCTCAAGCCGAAATTAATTACAAAAATGTAGCAAGAGAAAATTGTTACTGAATTAACCTTTATAGCAACAGGATCGAACTCGGGGAGGCTACAGGTCCTGAGGGTTATTATAATAACTGAAAATCAATGAAAAGAATAAGAAACCTCAATGTACACTATGCTTGGTTTTCTTTTTATTTTTTATTTCATAATTTTTATATTATCTGATTTTTTTGTGGTTTTTAGTTTTGCAAATGTTTAATTAAAAATCTAATTTACAATGAAAGTTTATATATAAAAATAAGGAAGGGCTATTTTTTATATTTAAATTATAGTAAAAATGATTAGAAATTCCAAAATATTTTTTGTTCTAATATATCTTTACTATTTTTAGTGATTTTGGAAAATTTTTCAAATTTTTATGTTTTTTAAAATGAATAAAAATGAAAGAAAAATCAAACTGTGGACAAACATGAGTATTTTTCAATTTGAAAATATCAAAAAACATCAAAAAATTAATGAATTAATTTTTCCTAAAAACTATAACAACTTATATACAAATTGGAAGTAAAATCACAATTTTTGGAATTTTCTAAAATTTTCAGTGATTTTTTAAGATATTCAGTATTTTGTATTTTTTGGTTTTAAAATAATTAATGCATGAAATTTGCACGGGAAATAAAATATACAAAAATAAAACTACTTTAATTTTTTAGAATTTTTGACGCAACATTTAAATTTTTATTAATTTTGTAATGGAAAACAACGAACAATACAATGTTTTTGATTTGTTAATAAAAGCAAATAAAAATTAAATGCAATGTAAAATTTACACTATGAAAAGACAAGTGACAAGAACTTAACATGATTTTTGAAGAATTAATGAGCAATAAAAATATTTATTTTAACAAGAAAAACATGCAAAAGAAAAGAATGGAATATAGAGACTGAATCAAAGTTTTTGCATTGAAATGTAACAAAAAAGAATTGCGGGGTAGAAAATGCAATTTACCTAGTGAAAGGGCATGCGTCATCTGACTAGATGTTGGCAGGGGCTTTATTACAGTTTTCCTAAATCCAAAGGCTGAATTTGTAATTTTTTCCAAAATAATAGGGTTTCCAGTGGGGAGGCTCTTCCGTTTTCCGTCATGCAAAAGGGAGTGTCGCCCCTTTCCATCTCCTCCAATCGAAAGGCGGTGGCAGTGGGCTTCCCCTCCGTGCAAGCAGAGGGAGTGCTCATGGCGGCGGGGCTTCGCGAGATGTGTATCTGTAGCAGGGATGGAGATTCTAATGGTGGTGGCACAGATGTGGGCTTCGCGTGGGTTAAGACATCGATGGCAGGCTCGCATGTGGGTGTGGCTGAACTACGACAGAGGAAGGCGGTCGAGGTCGGTTGCTCGCGCTGACAGTGATCGCTTCGGGTGGCGTTGGACTGTGGGTTGGCAGAGAGGTGTACATTGAGTAGGGTAGTGGCGATTTCATGATCCGGTGGTGGAGGAGGGTGGGCTCACACGAGGGCGTGGATGAGGGCTCCAGCAACGGTGTTTGTTCTTTGCGCGGGGAGGGCTTGCTCCAGGCATCTGCACAGGAGGTCAGCGGGCGACTCGCGTAGGACAGTAGTGGAGGAGCTCTAACGGCACAACAGGGCAGTTGTGCGGTGGTCAGGGCTGAGTCGCATTGGGGGCTTGTGCAGACGAAGGATGTGCGTCGGCGGCGGGAGTGCTTCCGCCCCCAAACAAGAATTTTTTATTTTATTTATTTTTTTGTATTTTTTAACGAACAACAACTTGAATTTTTTTGAAGTTCCTATGTACATGCAACAAAATAAAGATAAATGACTCATGCACGATGGCTCCGTCCAAAAAAATCAAACAGAACTTAGTGGGCGAGGAGGCTCCGATGGTTGTGATGGAAGGGAACCACGACTCCAGTTTTCGTACGTGGCCGGAGGTCAGAGATCACGGGAGATAGAACGTGAAGAGATGGGGAATCGGAAAATGGATGTGATGATCGGAAATTAGGGGTGGATCGAATTGTGATGATTGATTAAGAATGAGCGGCTAAGATTTAAAATTAAAAAATGATAATGAAATCAAGAAGGAAAATTAAACCTAAAAGTATATAGATGAAAGGTTAAAACGAGAAATAAAATGAATCTCACCATGGAGTGGATGAATGTCATGATGGCCTTGAGGAAGGTCGATCGGCTGTCACCGGACAGCTCGGAGGCTGGGCATCTTTCTACCACAAGGATGCTCTTGGAGAATAGGCTCATCTTTCAAAGGATTGATCAAATCGGAATGAGGGAAGAGGAGCCAAATAAATAATAATATTTTTTGTAAAATTTAATTGGAAAAAAAAGGAAGGATGTTAATTAATAACATAATTTTCAAAATTATTAAAATAATGGTAATAAATATTAAAAATTGAAAGAGCCACGTTAGTGGTGGGTTAATTAAGGAATTAATTAAATTATATACATATGATATATTATTTACATAATTAAATAAATAAATAATTTTTTTCATCACTTTATTAATTTAACTAATAAAGGTTAATAATTTACATTTTTGTAGTTGTTATTTAAGGAAATTAATCTTATACATATAATATATACATATGGTACATTATATACATAATTAAATAAGGAAATTATGTTATTTTATGTTTTATTTTTTAATTTTAAATAATTTTTGTAAAAATATTTACAATTATTTACAAATTCATTATGTATAAAAATAAATATGGATAAATATATACAATAAATAAATGGTAAAATAACAAAAACCACCCCAGAAAATCGTCTTTCAAATTGTAACTCAAAAAATTATGAAACCACTATCATTTTAAAAATAATTTAATTTAGAGAATGGTGGAAGTAGGTTTGTTTCAATTTGAGTTCATATAGAGCTGGAATTGGTCTTTCAATTATTGCTTTACGACTTTTTCTGAGTGTGGTTACTCTAATTATGCACATGATTTTATTTTACAAGTATTTTTATTATTTAGGAAATAATTTTATTTACAATTTCCGTTAAGAAAATTATTTAATTTGAGGTCAATTTATGGACAAATAATATAGTGTAAGCTTTATACAAATATACAAAGAATAAATAAAGAATGAAAAATATTTGCACAACATTTTTTTGAATTTTCTGATTAAAGACCCTATCTCCCCCTACTTTATTCTTGGTCGATCAGGTCATGTCTTGGCCTTCTCTCGGGGTTTGGGCCAGCCTATATCTATTACATATATACAGACTTTTTTTCCTATATTTTTCCTTTTTTCTTTCTTTATTTATTTTTTGTTAAAATAGTAATAAATGTATAATATTTACACACAAATGTAGGTTAGTAAGAATATGGATTTAGTAATGTATACAAGTGTTTTATAATGGATTTTAAGCTAAAATAAATAAATAAAGACGATGAAATGCATATTCATCATCCCCCAATGCTTTACCTTCGCCATTCCCTTAGCAGACACTTATTTGACAGAATAAGCAAAACAAAAGAAAAAGAAAGGAAAAATAAATAAATTAGGACAATATTGAGTATTGAAATAAATAAATTAGGACAATATTGAGTATTGAACTATCTTCATAAAGTTGTAGTATGGGGCAATATAAGACCTTTGGATTATTAGTATGGCAGAACCTTAATGGGAAATGGATTTAAAACCAAACAGGCTTCAAGTTCCACAAAATTCCTATTTAGGTTGCCTCAATAGTCAGGTCAGAACTAGTATACATACAAAAATTCTCATAACTATGAATCTTTACTTGTACAGTGTAAGAGAAATATAGCTCTCCATCTCAAAAGTAGCAAAGAAACAACCTATCTCAACAAGGTAACTCTAGTCCCCCTGTCTAGCAACTCTTTCATCGAGGAGCGGGGATATTCCCATCTAAGTTCAAGTAGAACCAGCTCAAGAAGAGGATATGGAGAAAAGAATGGACGGTAATCAATGTAGCTACCTATCCTTGGATGCGTGACCAATTTAGTCAAGTCATCCAACTGCAAGATTACAAAAAATTGACTTTGAAGCTCTTATTATTTTTTTCTATACTTGTATATAGACTCTGGCATGTATTAGTTTTCAACTAGGAATGTCCACTTTTGGAGATTCTGCATTTTTCCTTTTTTGAAAATATATACAAGGTGCAGCATGTACATAAGGAGTTTCCTCTTGAGCTAGTAGACTATCCCTCTTTTGAAGCATTATTGCAACCCCACAACATCATGTCTTTAGACTTCAATGCTACTATGTCAGGATGAGATGCACTACCCTCCCTATAGGAAGACAGATATTCTTACTAGTTGTTGCATACCCATGTGCTACCCCAAGCCAAAAGATTCTGCCTCCTCACTACCTCCACCATGAAGAGCTACGTGGCGAGTGCTTGTCCAAGATAAACCATGGTTAGAAGAATCATGTGTGTTTTGTTAAATATTCTACTTAGATTAATCAAGACAACAAGTGAACATAGTCTTATGGACTCAATGAATTAAGTCGCTAGGACCTGAAAGTCTTAATTCCATTTCTTATAAAGTTCCTATCAAATTAAGTGGATTAAGGTCCAATTATGCTTCATTCTTCAATTTTATTCCAGACTTAGTTGAAATGTCAATATTAACCTGAAAAATGCACATGCAATAAATATATACAAAGCAATTTTTTTAGAGAGAGATCTAAAAAAAAGAGAGAAAAAGGATTAGTAAAATATATATACAATTATATACACGGTTTATACAATATTTTTATAAGGATTTTTTAAGAGGATAATATATTCTTTTTTTGTTTTTATTTTTATTTTTGTTTATTATTATTAATTTATTATTATTTTTTGTGTTTGTTTTTTAACTAAGATGGAAGGTCACCAAAGTCTGTATACACACGTAGATTTTACACATTTATATACATATCCCATAAATAATCATATTTTTTTAAAAGTACGAGTTATGTCTAAAGTATATATACAATATATATGACACGCTATATACTTAGCTCGAACTATGTCCTCATAGTGATCAAAGAGTTGCAAAGGAAGACATAGCTCCTGCTAAGTATAGAATGGTGAAAAGAACACTATACAACAATGACCCAAATAATGAAAAGAAGTCGATGATCCCCCATATAGTTAAGATTAATTAATACTAAGTATAGAAGACTGTTCAAAAGGGAGAAATCGAGGAAAAGAATTGACGGACTCAATGACTCGACGTGCACCCTATACTTTGGGTAGACTAGCCCTAAATATAAAATATTAATAAGTTGGGGGACAAGCGAGAGATTATAAGAAAAATAAAAAACAAACGAGATGATATGAATAACATCACCCCCTGTACTTATAGTAGAGTATTCCTAAGTATAAGCAACAACAAGAGTGATGAACATGACGAATATGGACAACACAAATCATTCACCCCACTATACTTTGGATAAAGTGCATCCTAAGTATAGCATATATACACACAAAAAGGGATGAATGATATGGAAGAATAAAGAATGAAACGAAAGGATATACAAAAGGTAGTCAGCTCATGTATCAAATGCAGAAGATGGAATCAAATTGTCATCGTCAGATACCACAGATATAGAATCAACTGTGGTCAGGAATGTTTCGTGACCTAGATATGGATTCAGCAACTATCCATTCACAACAAATGGTTTTGCATCAGATGACAACCCATATATGACAATACTCCCATTGTCACGCATATCTCTCAAAATAAACGATCCTGACCATTTGCTTTTCAATTTTCCTGTAAACAACTTCAATATAACATCAAATAACAACATTTTTGATAAGGAGAGAAAATCTTCCTTTGAATGTGTTTATAGTGCCATCGCTTGACTTCATCCTTATACATGAGTGAGTTATCATATGCGGAGTCTCGGAATTCCAGTAATCTATTCAAATCCAACTTCATGTTCTTTCCTGCCTTCTCATAATCAAAATTGCATGCATGGAGTGCCCATAATGATTTGTGAATTAATTCTACTAGCATTTGGCAAGGATTTCCATACACCAATCTGTAGGGAGGCATACACAAAGGAGACGTGTACGCTGTCTGATAAGCCAATAGAACTGAATCAAGCATCTGGGACCAATTCTTCCTATTTGGACGTACAAGTTTTTGCAATATTGTCTTGATCTCCCTATTTGAAATTTATGCCAAGCCATTAGTCTGGGGGTGGTAAGGAGACGCAACTCTGTGCTCAATGGTGTACTCCTACACAAACTTATTTACTCCTCTATTTATAAAATGGCTTCCCACATCTGAATCAGTGTTTTGGGAATTCCGAACCATGCAAAAATGTGATCCTTAAGAAAGGAACACACTGCACGACTATCTGTAGCTCGAGTGGAGATAGTCTCCGACCGTCGACTAACATAATCCACGACGAGCAGGATGTACTGAAATACTTGACTTATAGGAAATGGGCCCATGAAGTCTGCGCCCCAAGCATCAAAAACATCAGAAACCTGTATGTATCATAGGGGCATCGTATCCTTGGAACCAATTGTTCCTCCCATTTTCTGACAGTCAGTACAACCTCTAACATACTCTGTAGCATCCTTGCACAATGTGGGCCACCATAGGACACTCTGTAATACCTTTGTTGTCGTGCGTTTCCCCGAATAATGCTCATCAGATTCTAGTTTGTGACAATGCTCAAGTACACTGGTGTGTTCCTCCTAAGGAATGCACCTTCTCGAGATACAATCTGCATCCTCGCGAAATAGGTACGGATCCTCCCATTAGTAATAATGAATCTCATACAGAAATTTGTCTACCTTGTACTCTACCCAATCTTGTGGAACTTTCTTAGAGACAAGATAGTTCACAATATCGGCAAACCATCGGAATGAGTCCACAGACAAAATGGCCTCCTCTAGAAGGTTGCATATAAGGATCATGTTCGCGCAGAGGTCTCTGCATCTGTGATGCAGGAAAGGTGATCTACCACGATATTTTCACTTCAGGTTTATCTCGAATATCTAAATCAAACTCCTAGAGAAGAAGGATCCACCTGATAAGGCGTGGTTTGGCATCCTTCTTTGCATGTAAGTATCGTATGGTAGTGTAATCCGTTTATACAATAATTTGGGAACCGAGGAGGTAAGATCTGAACTTCTCTAGCCCAAACAGAACTGCAAACATCTACTTCTCTGTATAATTTCTTTGTGCTTTATCTAAAGTCTTTCTAGCGTAGTGTATAGCAAATGGTATCACATCCCTTCTCTGTCCTAAAATAGCTCTAACTGTGAAATCCAAGGCGTCTGTCATGATCTCGAAAGGAAGAGACCAATCCGGTGGCTCTAGGACAGGAGCACTATTAACCATATCTTTCATCTAATTGATTGTAAGGACTTTCTCATCGACAACAAACTCACTCTCCTTGCATAGAAGCTCAGTCAAAGGTCTGGCGATAGAATCCTACATGTCCCAGAAATGACCTCAACTGCTTCAAGTTCTGAGGTGGCTCAAGCTTTAATATTATATCGATCTAAGCCGGGTCCAACTCCATACCATGTTTGGAGATGACATGGCCCAATACAATCCCATTAGTCACCATAAAGTGACTCTTCTCCCACGAGAGTACTAGGTTTACCTCACAACAACGTTGAAGGACTCGGTCTAAATGAGCAAGACATGTGTCAAAACTATCCTCGTAGACAGAGAAATTGTCCATGAAGACCTCAAGTAAGCTACCCACCATGTCGGCAAAAATGGACAACATACACCTTTGGAATGTTGTAGGGGAGTTACACAATCCAAAGGGCATCCATCTAAAGGCGTAGGTGCCAAACGGACAAGTGAAAGTAGTTTTCTCTTGATCATCTGGAGCGATAGCAACCTTGTTATATCTCGAGTACCCATCCAAGAAATAAAAGAACTCTTTCCCTGACAACCTCTCAATAATTGTATCAATAAATGGCAGCGGAATGTGATCCTTCTTGGTAGCTGAGTTCAGGCACCGATAATCTACACAGACACACCATGAAGTGGGTACCCGGGTCGGAATCTCCTCACCACGGCCATTCTTCACGATCGTAATGCCGAATTTCTTCGAGACCACATGTAAAAGGCTGACCCACTTGGAATCTGAAATGGAATATATAAAGCTATGATCACACCATTTTCTGATCTCCTTCATGACAACCTCCCTTAGATTTGGATTTAGACGACGCTAACATTCATGGGAGGATTTACGATCCTCTAGGTAGATATGATGTGATCACAAAGTTGGGTTATTCACATGGAGATCCGATATATTCCATCCTATGGCCTAGCGTTCTCTCAAAAACCTCCAGCATGCGATATTCTTGTTTACCGATCAACTGCGAGTTGAGGATTGCTGGAAACATCTGGAGGGGACCCACAAGGAAGGCATATTTCAACATTGAAGGTAAAACCTTGAGCTCAGGTGAGGTATGGATCGTCTTTACAATAACCTTTTCTATTGTACTAGTAGAGGATATGTGATCTGTACACTGTGGACTGTCCACCTTGGCTAATAACGGCTCAGCAAGTAAAATCTCTGATAGATCTGTAACAAATGATTTGTGCTCAGAAAGGAGGGTTTCATCGGGATGTTCAAAATTTTCATAAACTAAAGGCTCATATATCTCGCCAATAATCTTAGAAAAGATGTCTCTCATCTGTGCATAACTCAAGAAATTCAACGAATGGCTCACATATTTGTACCTCAGAACTCTCAAAAGGAGGCATACCATCAATAATCTCATAATAGTGTGTCAAAGGAATATCAGATGGTGCATCCAAAAACTCAGATTGATCCTCAAAAATCAACTCAAACTATCCATCAGCAACTAGCTCAGTTGGATCACCAAGGGAACTCATGTTGATTGTTCTTTCAAGAGTTTCCTTTGGGAAAAGGAACTCTTGGGTATATATGAAATCAGTGAAAAGATCTGTCTCTTTGAATTCAACAAGAAAATCACAGTCCTACGGCTTTATTTAACTTTTTTTGTCTCATCTGATGCCGGTATCAGTGATGGTCTAGGATCAGAGATTGTCTCAATTTTCACCTTATCACTATGAGAGTAAAAGATCATCTCTCCAATACTATAATCAGTTGATGCTTCGGCCATTCAGAGGAACGGTCAACCTAGTATGATCAGAGTATGGAGCAACGGTACAGGTGTGACCATATCCATGACAACAAAATCAACAGATTATTTCATTCCCCGCATCGTTGCAATAATATCCTCTAAAATGTCTCTTGGCCTCTTAGTCTATCTATCAGCAAACTAAAGGATCATCCTGCTTGTTTTAAGAGGCCCTAACCCAAATTCAGTTAATAAAGAGGATGTCATCAGATTAATGGAGGAACCGCTATCAAGAAGAGTACAATCAAATTCTTGATCAAAGTTATGGCAACGGATACGAGGTGCTCCCTTGTCTTTCATTTTCGGTAGGAGATTGTTTATGGCATGAATTGTAGCCATAGTCAAGATGTGTTTCTCTGTTTGCATTCATATGTTTTGCCTTGATTGACGCTTTTGTGTGCATGCCTCTTTCATTACCTTTCTAACTGCAGGCATGTATTGCATGGTCGTAAGGAGTGACATCTCTAAAATGATGTTCTGTAAGATATCAACTACTCCAGGAACAAAAGGAGAACTAGAATCAATATGTAGAGTGTTGTCCAAATTAGGAGATGGAAAAATAAAATCTAAAATAGAAAAGGATGTTGCTGATGGTGAAGAGGAAGAATCCACAACTGGTAAATTTTCCCTTGCTGTTGATGATCTGCATATGCATGGTGGAGGTGAAAGTGGTGGTGAAGGTGGTGGTGAAGGCGGTGAAACTCCAGACTCATGTGTTGCTACATTGGGCCTCTCGACTGTTGGTGAAGGAGATGATGTGGAAGATGATGCTCTCTCAGTGGTTCATTCTCCCAACCCCAACTGGTGTGTAGGGGGTTGCAATCACCTACCACTCATGAGATGAATGGTGTCAGATAAACATGTAAAAATAAAGGGCCCTACCTATCTCGGGTGTGGGTGGGCTATTGGCTACCTGCTCCTTGTGTCTTAAGTTGTTGGGGTTGGCTTCGACCTGAGCTGGAATCGTTGTCATGGTGGTAGTTAGGTCGTCGATCCGCTGAGTCAATTTCTTCATGTTCTTCATGAGCAGTGCACGTTGATCCAGTGTTGGATTCACTGAATGGACCTCAAGGTGCTCAATGACTGGTTGTTGCTAAGACTGATAGTGCGGAGGCTGTTATTATCCATACGAATTCTGATAATAAGGAGGAGGAGGATATGGATAATGTCCATAATATGCGGTCTGATATTGATTAGGATGAAGAAAATATGCAGACTGCTATTGTGCTGGCCTTGTTTCTAGTTTTGGAACTGTGATGGAGATTAATAGTGAGGCAGGAACTGCTGGTGCTAGTACTGCGACTGTCTGCCTCCATGAAACTGGTAGGCGGGTCTTTGACCCTGCTGTGAACCCAACTAGCCTTGCCCTGACGGACGAGGATGGTTTTGCTCATGGTCGAACCAGATGTCGTTCACCTCCTGAATGATAGGTGGAGGTGGAGATTGTTGCTCCGGAATGTAGGCTTCTTTCTGTTGGTACGGAACTATCTGTTGTGGTTGTTGCTGGACTTGATCAGGGGTCTACACGTAGTAGACATGCTGAACGGTGGATGGCCCTCTGCTACTCTACTGGGTGGAAGAAGTCTGCTCCCTAATAGAGATATCAGTTGCTGCATTCGCACTGTGGACTGCATTGATCGTATTCACAAGAAGCTCCAAGTGCTTTGTTATCTCATCCAGCTTATCCAGGTTCTTAGTCCTTTGTTTGATCTCATGAAGCTTCTCAGTCTCTTTAGACCGTTTCTCAATTATGTCCACTTTGGATAGTTAGTTTCTAATGATGGTCAGGTCAGAGTTGTCCACCCTATCCACTTCATGTGATGTCGTCATATTGACAGCCTTGTGGGGTACTGAAGGGGAGGTGATGGGGTGCTTCTGAAAAGCACGTAAAGAAGAAAGAGTTTCTGAACTCTCCACTATCTCATCAAAAATCTGATAAAGGACATCCTCATCCTTGTTAAAGTGGCTCCCCCCACAAGCGGCATCTACCAGCTTTTGATTCTCTGTGCTTAAACCCCAAAGAAATTTTGCATGCGTCTTGTCTTTGGAATATTGTGATGTGGAACTTCTCCATTAAGTCTTTGAATGTTTCCCACGCCTCATGAATAGGCTCATGGGACATCTGGGAGAAGTTACAATCAAGGACCGCATTTGGTTGTCGTCCGAGCGGGTAATATTTTTTCAGAAATGCAGACCTCAACTCTTCCCAAGTAGTGACAACCTTTCCCAAGTGGTTTAACCAATACAAATATTTGTCCATCAGACTGAACCAGAAGGACGTCATCTTCACTACCTCTAATGGTACATTTGGGTAGTGTATTGTTCCACAAATGTGATCGAACTGTTGGAGGTATACATAAGGTTCTTCGTTAATATTGTAGTGGAATATTGGGAGAAGAGGAAAAATAGTGGGCTTAAGCTGCCCATGAATTGCATGGATTTGTATCCAAGAATTTTCCTATCCTGCTCCTATATTATAAGCACCCTTTAATCTAAGATTAGCCATAGGTTATATAACAGGGTCTTCTCTCCCATTCCCACCTCTTCTATTGTTTCTATCCTCCCCTCTCCTATCTTGTCTCTCCTGCCTCTGCTCGAGAATCATATCTCTTAATGCGGTCTGAAAGTCATCTCGTTCTATTAACTGAGCTTGAATTGACTGAATAGAGGCTAACATGATGCTATTGATCTCATTATGCTCCGGCATGGTTCTCTTACCCTTGGTGGCATCAAGTGTCCGGTGTCCAACTATGGAAATGTGCATGACACTCGATTAGTCCTAAAAGATGATGTAGTCTCATATACTAGGTCGATATTAGAGCCAATCTCTAACAGTGGGCTGATGGATGATGTGAAGGGTGGCATGGAGAAAGAGGAATATTCGATAAGTGATTCTTCCAAATAGAAGTTGAACGGATCAGAGTGTAGAATGAGTTCGTAAAATCCAAACGAGAAATACTCCGGTCCGGCATCTTTGAAATCAATAAGCAGGATGCAAGATCACAAAGGTCAATACAAGAGTGAAAATGAGTGGAATGCACAAATTGCGCGGAAGGATCTCTAGCACTAGCAATCAAAACACAATACAAACCCCCAATTCAACAACTCAATGCAATGTGAAAACTGTGAAGGTCCGAACAATTATCTTGTCAAATTTTAGAGTTGGTTAGAATACAATATTTGAAAGAGTTAACGAGCTATTAGGAGCCTGCCTTTCCCTACAGACTAGACACATTCATATGACTAGTTGCATCTACTTTAAACTACTATAGGAGTAAGTATGGATCGTAAAAATACGGCTACCCGTTACTTGAGGATTGGGCCTTTCACGTTGTAGTCTAAACATCCCACTCTACTATGGAAATTCAAACTGTTTGCCGACTATCTGCATTTCCTCACTGAGAAGTAGCTAATCGTTTTGGAGAACCAATAGTCTATCTGAAAATCTGGGTGTGGCTCTATCCTAGTGTTGTCCCTCTCTCACTTTGCAAATAAATCAAACAATGAGGTGGTTACTGATGAATATGTATTTCATCATCTTTATTCATTTATTTTAGCTTAAAATCCCTTATAAAACACCTATATATAATACTAAATCCTTTTTCTTACTAACTTGCATCTGTGTAAATATTGTACAAATATTATTATTTGAACCTAAAATAAATAAAGAAAGAATTAAAGGAAAAATAAAGAAAATAAAAAAAATAAAAAAGGTTGTATATATGTAGTAGATACAGGCTGACCCAAACCTCGAAAGAAGGTCAAGACTTGACCTGATCGATCGGGAATAAAGTACGGGGAGATAGGGTCATTAATCAGAAAATCCAAAAAAATGTTTTGTAAATACTTTTCTGTGTATATTTGTATAAAACTTACACTATTTTATTTGTACCTAAATTGACCTCAAATTAAATAATTTTCAAAACAACAGTTGTAAATAAAAATGTTTTCTAAATAATAAAAATAATTGCAAAATGCAATCACGTATAAAATAAAAGTAAACACACTCGGAAAAAGTTGTAAAGCTATAACTAAAAGATCAATTCCGTCTCCATATGAACTCAAATTAAATCAAACCCACTTCCATCACATATTAAATTAAATTATCTTTAAAATGGATGCGGTTTGGTGTTACGGTGTGAAAGACGGTTTTTCAGGGTGGTTTGTGTAAGTTTACCATTTATTTATGGTTTATATTTATTTTTATTTGTAAATACTTTTAAATAATAATTATTTAAAATATAAATATAAAAATAAATAAAAAATTTTAAAACAAAAAATTAAACTAATTTCCTTAGTTAACTATGTATGTAGTATATATATAGTTAATTCCTTAAATAGCCCTTACAAAAAATAAATAATTAACATTTATTACTTAATTTAATAAAGTGATGAAAATAAATAAATAAATAATGTAAATAATTTTAACATTAACTCCCTTTCTTATCTTTATCTCATTTCAAATTTTCCTTATCTTTATCTCCATTCGAATTTTTGAAATTCAAATTCAATTCTTTTCCCTATTAATATGGCTCATCCTCCCTCATTTCAATTTGATCAATCTTTGGTGAGAGGAGTCTAATCTCCAAGAGCTTCTTGTTGTAGAAAGGCGCCTAGCCTATGAACTATCCGTTGACAGGGCCTTTGTCGTGGCCATTACAAAGTTATCTGCTCCTACAGTGAGATCCACATCCCTTTATTTCTCAATCTCTCTTCTAGATAATTTTAGGTTTAATTTTCATTTTTATTTTATTTTTCATTTTTAATTCTAGATTCTAGATTTTCATTCCTAATTTTTCATCACAAATCGATCCATCTCCGATTACCGATTTCACGCCATTTTTCTCAATCTCATTGCTTCACGTTCCACCTCACGCAATCTTCCAACTCTTGCCGCGTACTGTGACCGGAGACTCATATCCATCTTCCATTTCACCAGATCCAAATCATTTACATTTCTTTTTTCTCTTGACCAAGCAGTCATGCTCGAGTCGGATATTTATCTTTATTTTATTGCAGGAACATGGATTTAAAAATTTACAGTTGTTGTTTATTAAAAAATCTATTTCTAAAAAAATTATGTTTTCTAAAAAGAATAATAATATTATAGCTCATGTTTAAAAAAAGGAAAAAATAAAAAAAATAGGGCAGCAGGCACCACCCTCCCCACCCGCAAGCAGCACCAACCGCTCACGTCTATCGCGCACCTCCATCTGGCGGAGCTTCATGCCAGCACACCGCCCTACCTGGAGCTCACTCCTCACTGGCCTTATGCAGCCACACTCCCTTCAAAATGACCGTTGACGAGATCCTCGCATGCCACCAGGTCACGACCGCACCCGTCGTAGACCCCCGACTTCACCACACCTTCCTCGAGTGCTGCTATCCACCGTGAGAACCACCAACCACCGTGAGAACGGCCTCGACCCCCCTCTGCATAAGATGTTGCACCACCGTCGCAGCCACCTGCGGCTCTACTTCACCATCTCACCGCCACGAGCACCTCAGTCCACCTCGCGCACCTCCACGACCGGGTGTGTGTCGCCAAGTCATCATCTCCGCCCGCATCATCGTCCGCTTGAAGTGAGTCTAGCACCCCACAGAATCTACCCTCGAGCACCACCAAAACTGATGCCGTGACGCCGCCTACCTTGGGGAAGAAGGAATGAAGGGGCGGCAGCCACACTTTCCCCCTTTCCCTTTTTTTGAATGAAGCAAACGTCCTTTTTTTGAATGAAGCAAACGTAAGAGAGCTCCCCACATTAACCATAGGGAGTATAATATTTTTTGGGCTTATGTCAAATCCACCCTCCGGAGTTTATCACAATTGCAAAGAAGCCCCCACTAGGAACAACACGTGATATGCACGTCTTTCTTGGGCAATTTGCGTTTTCTTCCTGCAATTTATTTCTGATAACTTTATGATACAAAAAATTAATAAATTACAATTCAGTCTTTCATTTCCAGACTTTAAAAGAGCACGTTTATTTCATTGAAATAAATATTTTTATTGCTTTGAAAATTGCACAAAAATTTGTGTAGACTCTTCTTGTATGCCTGATCATTGTATAAATTTTTCATTGCAATTTTGTTTGCTATTATTAAAAAATAAAAAACAACGCATATTTCTCTGTTTGAACATTAAAAAATCATTAAAATTCACATATTGTGTCAAAAATTCCAAAAAAATTAGAGTAATTTTCTTTTGGTGTATTTTATTTCTATCCAAATTCCGTGCATTAATTATTTTTAAAACTAAAAAAATGCAAAATACTAAAAATCTTAAAAAATCGTATAAAATTGTAAAAACAACAAAAAATGTGATTTCACTTCCTGGTTGTAGATAATTTCCTGTAGTTTTTTGGAAAAATCATTTATAATTTTTGTATTTATTTAGTATTTTTAAATTGCAAAATAATCATGTTTACTCACTATTTGCATTTTCCCCTATTCTTATTCATTTTAAAAATCCAAAAAAATCAAAAAATCTCTGAAAAATTTTAAAAATAGTAAAAAAACATAAGAAAAAAAAGATTTTATTTAGACATTCTAAGCATTTTTTTCATATTTGAAAAATCCAAAAAATGCATTTCTTTTGTGTATAATTTTTTTTTGGAAATTATTTTGTTTAAAATAAAAAATTTACATAGCTAAAAATCATTACAAATTTGAAATCAGAAAATAGAAAATAGAAATAAAAAATTAAAAAAATTAAAAAGATAAAAATCCTAAAAAACCAAGATAGTTTGCATTTTAGATTCCGTTTTCTTTTAGTTGACTTTCTTCGATTATTTAAATAACCCTCGGAAATTGTAGCCTCCCTGAGTTCGATCATGTTGCTATACATGTTAAATAAATAGTAAAAATTTCTCTTACCATATTTCTTTGTAAGTAATTCAGCTTTAGAAGAAAAAAATATTTTTTTTTGTTTACGCTTAATTGGGTTACAATGACTTGTTCGTAATTCATCTAATTAAAAACCTGAGAAAAGCGTGACAACAAAATGGCGTCTTTGCTGGGTTGGCACGGCGAGGGTAGTTAGGTTTCTTTTTTAACATGCTATTCTTGGTTGTAATATTTATTTATATTTTTTTACATTATTTTATTGTTCACCTTCATTGTTTTCACTCATTTGTGCCCATATTTTTATAGTTGTGTCTCTTACACATTTTTATTTCCTCTTCCCTGCGAGGGCCCAACGAGTGAGGGCGACTTTCTTATGAGAGTCGACGCACCCAAGAGAAGTGGAGGCGGCTTGATTATTCACCAAGTCACAGGAGAGCATGAGAGGAGGAGAAGAAGATTTGAAGGAGACCAAGATTAAAAAAAAAATAGACTTTCTTTTATTTATTTCTAGCATTTGAACTCTTGTAAAAGGATATTCAATTGTTGCGGGGTTTGTTTTGCCAAGTACCGGTGTACTTGGGGGACCTAATCGGTTTTGTTTTTCATTGCCTTATTTTTTTATTTGCTTCACACAGACTTCGTGAGCCACCTTTTAATTAATTTGCTTGAGCTAGGTAATTAATTAGGTCCAAAAACCTTAAACAAGAATTTATGTACCTATAGAATAGAGCGTAATTAGACTTAGTCACATTTAATTAGCTCTTGCCCGTTAATAGAAACTATTGTTAGGACGGTTCACTTGCATCATATAGGTTAGTTTATTTTTGTATGTATTTAAATTAGGCGTGGATCACCCTACATGTAGAGTTCTGGTGACAAGGTACGCATCTCTAACCCCTGCTTGCATCATCGTGTTTAATCATGCATTGGCATTTCTGATCTCCTTCATTGTTTTCACTCATATAATCTAAAAGGAAATTGGACACTTGGTAGGTGATTTATTGATATTCAAACCAAGTGACAACTGCCTAAAATTTGGGGATATGGATTTACTTGAGGATAATCATGAGAGCCTGCAATCGCCTAAAATACAAAAAATGAGAAAATTTTAAAAATCCAAAAAGATTCCAGGAGATGCATTGTTGATTCACTTTGTGAGGAGAGTGCACCCATGCCACTATCCATATTATCCCACATGTCCCACGCAGTCATTCACCATATGTCCCAACTTTGATCCTGAGGATGCCGCTATACATATTGTTCTTGGCAATCCTCGTGTATATGTTGCTTCCGATCTCCTCCCTTATAGGGAGGAGGTCCAAAATTTCAAACAAAATGTTGACTAAACCTGAGGTGGTGGCCACCATTCATGATATCATCAAAGCCCCACTTCACTAGGCCATGACCCATTTTTCTGCTCCTCAACGCAAAAAGAGAAAGTGGAGGAGTAGATCTGAGCATCACATCATGACCATGGCCACTGCCCATGCCATCTCTCACCGTCCACATTCTAAGGGAACACTGCCACACCTCTTGTGAGTTTCTCCATCTCTGACTATTCTTCTGATATCACTCTCCTTGATAGAGGTGCATCAATCAATATAATATCCTTCTCTTTGGTACATTCTCTTCATCTTTGTCCTCTCAAGAAAACCAAGATGATAGTTTAATTTGCTGATCGATCTATCAAGAGGTCGAAGGATATTCTAAAAAACATTGTCGTTCTTATTCAGGGCATGAACTTCACTTCTTGATTTATCATATTGCCCGTGGAGACCTCCACCCATGTGGAGCACCCTCCAATCATCTTGGGACGACATTTCCTCACCTCTATGAGAGCTGTTATAGACTATGGATCAATAGAGATTCGCTTCTGTTCTGATGTAGGGAGCGATGTGTTGATCAGTACACACATTACTGATCAGAGACCTGCATCCCATGAGAGCATGCCCGTGTTAGACAACACCAAGGACTTTGACTTTGATGATAATATCAGATATTTTTGTTGTATGTTGGATGATACTGAGACCTAAGAATTCCTCTTCAAAGAGGAAGACTCGGAAAGCATGGACCTTGGAGTTCCCCCTTCTGGTACATGGCGATACATTGATGACATCCGCAGGATTTACAAAATAGATACCCTGGAGCGGAAGGCAGACTCTAAGACTTGACAGGGCAGACATGATTTGACTAGTTTCACTCATGAGTTTGTTCCTATTCACCTTGACTTAGATGAGATTGATAAGGCCAAATTTGAATTGATTTCTTTTATAAAGGAATTCAGGCCTTTTGATGGATATGATCATCCAGTAGAGGCTCGTTAGGGTGGAATTGATCTTACTTTTTCTGATAATGAGTTCGAGCCTTTTTACTTAGATATTTGCGAGACTTCCCATGTAGGACATGAGCACACTACTTCCACTGATCGGTTCATGCACGAACACTCTAAGACTGCTGAGGATACTTTCCTGGTCAATCCTTATCAGTTTATGTCTAATGTTGACCCCAATATCGACCTATACATTGTCAAATCCATTCCTCAGCGATCTCGTGAGAAGGTCCGCTTTCAACCTTCTTGACATTTTTTACATCCACTCCTCTTGTATATTCGTTTTCGTTTACCTCTGTACATCCACCATATCGCTCATCCACCCCATTTTCGTGTGTTCCTAACTTAGGACGTACTTTGTCCTATGTATAGAGGGGGTGTACGAGCCGAGTGTTATTCATATTCATCCTATTCATCATTCCCGTTGTTGCTTATATTTAGGGATACTCTACCCTAAGTATAAGGGCAGTGATGTTGTTCATATCATCTCCTTGTGTTTTTATTCTTCTGATCTCTCGGTTGACCCCTAACTTGTTGATATTCTATACTTAGGGCTATTCTATCCTAAGTATAGGGGGGGCAAGTCGAGCCGTTGAGTCCGTACATTCTCTTCATCAGTTTTTCCCTTTTGTACAATATTCTATACTTAGGAGTACTTGATCCTAAGTATAGAGGGGATCACTGACATTTATTCTAATCATCATTTCTTTGAGTCGTTGTAGCATAGGAGTCTTTTTACTTTTCTATACTTAGCACGAGTTATGTCTTCCTTTACATCTCTCTGATCACTATGAGGACATAGTTCGAGTTAAATACAGGGGGTGTCGTATATATTGTATATATACTTTAGACATAACTCGTACTTTTAAATATGATTATTTTTTAGATATGTATATAAATTTTTAAAATCCATGTGTGTGTATATATACTTGGATCACTTTTCAAAAAAAAAACAAAAAAAAAACAAAAAAACAAAACAACAACAAACAAAAAAACAAACAAATCAAAACAAACAAAACAACAAAACAAAAAAAAACAAAAAACCTCTTATTCAAAAAAAGTAACCCGTGTATATACTTGGATATATCTTACTATCTTTTTTCCTTAAAAAATCCCTAAAAACTACAAAACCAAAAGTCTATAAAAATTTGCATAATTAAAATTTCAAAAAAAAATCTTTTTACATGTGCATCATTTTTTTCTTTCCAAAAATCCATAAAAAATTCAAAATTAGAAAATTGTTCAAAAAAAGATTTTTCTTTCCTTTCTTTGCATTGTACTTATTTCTTGCATTTGCATGTGCATTTTTAAGGATAATATTAACATTTAAACTATGTCCGGAATAAAATTGAAGAATGGAGCTTAGTTGGACCTTAATCAACTTATTTCAGAGGAAACTTATAAGAACTGGAGTTAAGAATTTCAGGTCCAAGCGACTTAATTCTTCGAGTCCATAAGACTATGTTCACATGTCATATTGATTAGTCTAAGTAGAATTTTTAACAACATACACATGATTCTTTCATATCGTGGCTTATCTTGGACAAGCACTCTATACGTAGCTCTTCATGGAGGAGGTAGTGAGGAGGCAAAATCACTTGGCTTGGAGTAGCATACGAGGGTAGCACATCTAGGCGGAACCTCTTGTCTTCCTCTATAGAGGGTAGTGCATCACAACCTGGTCTAGTAGCATTGAGATCTAAAGGCAGGATGTTGTGGGGTTGCAATAATGCTTCAAAAGAGGATAGTCTACTAGCTCAAGAGGAAAAACTCCTTATGTACATGTTGCACCTTGTATATATTTTCAAAACTAAAGTGAAGAAAATGCAGAATCTCCAAAAGTGGACATGCATGATTGAAAAGTAAAATGCCTGTCGGAGTGTATATACGAGTCTAGAAAAAACAATAATAATAATAAGAGCTTCAAAGTCAAATTTTTGTAAGCTTGCAGCGAATGACTTGGCTACACTGGTCATGCATCTAAGGATAGGTAACTACACTGGGTACCGTCCATTCTTTTCTCCATCTCCTCTTCTTGAGCTGGTTGTACTTGAACTTAGAAGGGAATATCCCCGCTCCTTGAGGAAAGAGTTGCTAGACCGGGGGACTAGAGTTACCTTGTTGAGAGAGATTATTTCTTTGCTACTTTTGAGATGGGGAGCTATATTTCATTTAAACAATACAAGTAAAGAGTCATAGTCATAAGAATTTGTGTATGCAGACTTGTTCTGACCTGACTGATGAGGAGACGTGAATAGGAGTCTTGTGGAACTTAGAGGCTGTTAGGTTTTAAATCCATTTCCCTTTAAGGTTCCGCCGCATTAATAATACAAAGGTCTGACGGAGCTCCATACTACAATTTAAAAAAAAATGAAGATAAGTTTAATATTCAATATTGTCCTAATTTCTTTATTTTTCCTTTCTTTTTCTTTTATTCACTTTTCCCTTAAATAAGTGTTTGCTAAGGGACTAGCAAAGGTAAAGCATAGGGGGATGATGAATCTAGATTTCATCATCTTTATTCATTTATTTTAGCTTAAAATCCCTTATAAAACACCTATATATAATACTAAATCTTTTTTCTTACTAACTTGCATCTATGTGTAAATATTGTACATATATTACTATTTTAACCTAAAATAAATAATGAAAGAAATAAAGAAAAAAAGAAAATAAAAAAATAAAAAAGGTTGTATATATGTAATATATACAGGCTGACCCGAACCCCGAGAGAAGGTCAAGACTTGACCTGATCGACCAGTATTAAAGTAGGGGGAGATAGGGTCATTAATCAAATTGATTTCATGTAAAAATAATACACAATGTGAAAGTTTTACTCAAAATAAAAAGCCAAACTCAAATTTCCAGACCCATATCTTCCAAATAAAACCTGAAAATTATCAAAATCACCTTTAATTGCAAATAACTTTTCATAAGCTATTTAATGAAGGCGGTTTCATATTTTTTAGAGTTAAGGTGTGAAAGTTAGGTTTGGACTTCTATTGTATAATATACCTTAATAAAATATTCATTTTATTTATTCTTTATTATTTTTATAATTTTATATTTTTATAACTTTTTTAAATATTACTTATATTATATGTACATATTAAAACAAGAATAAAACCCTAAATAAAATACCAAAATAAAATAAAACATAAAATTACATAGATGAAATACTTATAGCTATAACTATATATTTTATATACCTATTTATCTAAGTGTATATATTATATCAGAAAAATATAATAAAAATAAGTATATAAAAATAAGTTATAATTATATAAAATAATAGATCAAAATAATAAAATTAAATATAAAAAATAAAAAATAGCCAAAACATCGATGAATATACCTATAAATATACTCTTAAAAATTAACTTTAATAACTAACACCAAAAAATAAATAAAAATCATAATAAAGTACTACATAAAATAAAAAACATTTTTTAATATTTGAACATTAATAAAATCATTTAATATTTTTAAATAATTATTTTCGAACAAAAGGACCTATTTTATCCTGTAGTGGTCTGTGTGGACCAATAGAATTCCAAGGATTGTTGACCTTCGGTTAAGTCCCCGTCTTTCTTCTGACTTCTATCAGAAGCCTCGAGAGCGGCCCGCCTTCTCCGATTATTCCCAGCTACCATGTTGCTCCTTTGCCCTCGAGCCCTTCATAAGATCTCCTCCATGATCCTCCATGATTCATGTCGTAGCATCAAATCGATTGTACATAGCTTCGATTCTTCCAAAATCACCCGTCAATAAGGCTGTGTCATCTATATATAAATAAGCTGCCAAGCTCCTCCTTCCCTTTTTGATCCCCCTTCGAGCTTCGCCAAGTGTTCTTGCATGTGTGCTGAGGTACAGGTGACAACTACAAGCCTCCCTGTGCTTGGAGACGGTGTAGCGAGGACGAGGCGATGGTCCACGGTGGTCCTCCAACCACCCTGCTCCTTGGTCTTCGGCCATGTATAAGAGCTGCCCTTTTTACCTTCTTTAGATAGCATCTTAATTCTTCTTTTTAATTATGTATTTAGTGTAGTGATTAATCCATAGTTTTAGTGTGTAATCACTGTATTCAGCGGAGCTGAGCTCCGGCGAACCTCCTCCATCTTACTCCACCGTTGATCGACCCGCATTTCACCCTCACTTCGCTCCCTTTAACCCTCTCGTCACTCCAGACATTCCATTTCACCCAGATTCCTCGTGGATATGGAGATCCACTCTCTATTCTCCACAGACCACTGGAGAGCTCTGCCTGACGCATCCCTTTGCCCATTCCCGCGTATGGTGCTCAACCGAGCATCGTATTTTTGTTGTGACTAACTCCATGCAGGAATAACCAACAAAGAGGTCCTCTTTGACCCTCATCAAGGCTGTAGGAAACCTCTCAGGACTCCCTCCACCGCCAGTTATCACCGGAGCCCTCCTGGGCATTTTGACACTTCGATCCAACGCGGGAGGACCCTGAGAGGGTATTGGGACCATCAACTGGGAAGATGAAGCGCTTAGGGTAGAGATTTTGAATATCCAAGCTCAATTAGGCTGAGTTCTTCGGCCGTTCTTGCTCGCGCCCAGCTGTCGTCTTATTGCCCCCTGTTCTTCATGGAGTACATTTGCCGTTAGATCAAGCCCAACCACAACTGTTAGATCATCTAGGGTGATCTAATCGGGGCCCTTCGTTACCGAAGTGGTATCGCTGCACGTGGGAGCGACACGTGGATTAGTGAACGACATCCAACCGTCCGCCAACGCCTAATACGAGATAAATTGAACCTTTAGCCCCGCTCAATTTATTATATTTATTAATTATTCTTGTAAATAAAGTATTTGGTGTAATAAATGGGTAAAATTGCATGTACACCCATGTCTTTGTTTTATATTACATTTAGGTCCGTGTTAGGTTACCTCACATGTCGTCCTACGTGAGGTGGCCATTTCGCAAGTTCGCCCCTGTTACTTTTTGTATTTATTTTTGGTCCAAGAAAATGTAATGTACATTGTAGATTTTTGGACAAATTGCACAAGGGCCCCTAGAGTTTATTTTATTTGCATATATTCCCTTGCCAATAGTTGCATTTTTGTGTGCTCATTATATTTATTTAAAATAGATATATTGCTCCAAAAAAAACCAAAAAATAGATATAGGCTCTTAATTTCTTGTAGTTTCATGTCATGTTTTTAATTTGCAATTTTATACCTTTTTCTGTTTATTAAAAATGAATTGATCACATTTTTATCATTGAGTAGTTTATAACATACAAAAAATAGAAAAACCTTTTGAAAAATTCCCAAAAATATATATTGTTTATTTAAGAGTTTTTAGCCTTCAGACCAAAAATCACTAAAAATAGAAAAAGAAAACTCTAAAAAATAAAAAAATCCCTAAAATTTATATTAAAATCTAAAAAATTCTTAAAAATCTTAAAAATTCATTTTTTTATTATTTTCTTAATATTATTATCTTTATATTAAATTTGATTTGGAAAATTTTGGACTTAATTTCCATTTTTAATTTCCTTTTCAATTTCAACCTATTATTTTATCCCTATTTTAAGCTACTTTCAACTTTATAAATATATAAAAATTCACAAAAATGCCAAAAAATCACAAAACACTAAAAAATTATCTAAAACCTTAAAATATTTAATTTTGTAATTATTGTTATCATTAGTTATATTTATATTTATATCTGTATTATCTATTATGGCATATATAGCCTTATATAGTTTATTATATATATTTAAAAGAAAAAGAAAATAAAAAATATAAAAATTAAAAAAAGAAAACATAAAATTATAAAAAATAGAAAAATATATAAAATTAAAAACCAACAATATATATGTATATGTATAATAAATGGCATGCCTGTACATAGTGCTCTTTGGTTTAAAATAATTGTAGGCTACCAATTTTGCTCTTTGTGGTTCGACCTCTACATGCTTGCTTGCAATACATTTAGTTGTAGAGAATAATAAATTTTGACTCACATTTTGTGCTATTCATTGCTTGATTATTATAGTGGGTTGATTGTTGATCGATTGAGGTTTATTGTGTGGTCAGTACACCGATTGTGGCTTCACTTTGTGAAAGTGTGCGACCCTGGATAAATCTCGTTCATCAATTGTCACCGTTGCCAGGAACAAATGTTTCCACTTGTGTGCATCTCATACCATCAAATCGATCACTTGTATGCGGATATCAAATGGCGTTGTTGCCGTTGCCGGGGACAAATTCTGATATCAGAATTGTCTCCTAACGTACAACCGTTTGTCATCAATGGTCAGCTACTGAAGCGCTACCTTGAGCATGACATTTTCTTGGCCGTTGTCGACTCCATCCAAGTACTGCACACTGAAGATACATCCACAGTAGTAGCAGCATCACAAGATTCCGATAATGCATTAAAAAACTCTTCCTTTAAGCTTTCATATTTTCTTCTTTTCTTCTTTCTATTTTCAGTTTTCGTTCATAAGAAAGTGTGTGTATCACCCCTTTTTGTCAGTATTCTACACTTAGGACGTACTCTGTCCTAAGTATAGGGGATGTACACTCTAAGTTATTTCAATTGTTGGATCCTCTCCCTTGTCCCCTCTTATTGTCTATACTTAGGGCTATCTTACCCTAAGTATAGGGGGAGACAGTCTAAGTACGATCTATTTATTCCCACCCTTAACACTCCCTGCCTTGTGTATAGCCTGCTATACATGGGATTGTTTGATCCTAAGTAAAGGGGGGATGGTCGACTTCTCATTCATTTATTCTTTCATTTTATCTCAGTACGAGTTATGTCTTCTCTTTTTCTCTCTGATCTATGAGGACATAGCTTAATCTAAGTATAGGGAGTCATACATGCTGCGTATATATTTTAGCCATAATACGTACTTTCGTATTTGTAATAACTCCAGCTAAAAATAAAGTACAAAATACTACATAATTCATTAAAAATACTTAATGAAAGGATGCATATTATTAATCAAAATCTTTGTTTATATATAGATGAATAAATCAGGTAAAATGTTTTGCAAAATGTTTGAAAAGAGTTTGAAAATTTATTTGAAAAATCTTTTGAAAGCTGTTTGCAAAATATTTTGTAAAATGTTTTCAACCTTTGTAAAGTTGTGTTGTTTGTAAAAACTTCTTTTCTTTGTGTGAAATAAAAAAGTTTTAAAAATGATTTGCAAATGGCTTGAAAAATGGTTGCAAAAATTTTTGAAACATCTATATATACGGTTTGGAAAACCTTTGCAAAATAATTTTGAAATGTGTGTAAATGTTTGTAAATATTATTTGCAAAAGTTATTTTGGATTATAGTTTTCAAAATTGTTTGAAAAATGATTTTCAAATAAGTTTGAGGAATAAACATCACACTAAAATTCTTTATTTAATATCTATACGTAACTATAAAAATGATCACTTGTCCCTTGTCAATTCTTAAATACCTAATTCTTGTAAACATAAGATGCATCCCCATGTAAATATGTGTACCTATTTTTATTCAAACATCTTTTATTTTCAAAAATCACAAAAAAACATTTGCACAATCTCTTTGAAAAATACCAACAAAAAATTTGCATTTGCATCTTCTTTTTTCAAAAATTCATAAAAAGTTCAGACTTGAAAATTGCATCACGGAATTTTTTTTGCAATGTACATAGCATTTGCATAGCATTCACATTTTTTGGATTAAGTTTGGTAACTGGATAATTCTAAGTAAAATCCGAAGATTGGAGCTTGGTTGGACCTTAAATGTACGTAATTACAAGAACCTTATAGGAGCTGGAATTGAGGTACTTCAGGTCTAGTTGACTTAATTCTTTGAGAATCAAGAGACTTGGTTTAATGGATTCTTGACTACCTAAGTAGAGTATTTCAGAGCACATGCACAACTCTTGTTGATAATGACCTAACTTGGACATCTGCACCTTTCACTTGTCTCAACTTAGTTGGAGTGATGAGGGGATTGGATTTGCTGGCATGAAACACACATAAATGGAAACATTTGTCCTCGTCTAGGGAGGGAAGTACACCCCAACCTGTCCAGTAGCAGAGACGTTTAAAGACATGAGAATGTGGGTTGCAATAATGCTTCAAAAGAGGGATAGTCCACTGGCTCAAGAGGAAAATTCTTTATGTAAATGATGCTGTGTCTAGTATTTTTAAAAAAGTGCAAAAAGTAAAAACTCCAAAAAAAGTCGACATGCCTGATTGAAAATAAAATGTCTGCCGGAGTGTATATATCTGTATAGTCAATAAGAAAGATTGAGCTTCAAAGTCATGTTATGCGAGAATGTAGCTGGATGACTTGGCTACACTGGCCAAGCATCCAAGGATAGGTAGCTACACTAGCTACCGTCCATTTTTCTCTTCACCCCCTCCTCTTGAGCTGGTTGTCACTTGAACTTAGAAGGGAATATCCCGCTCCTCGAGGAAAGAGTTATTGGATTGGGGAATCATTGGGTTGTCATGCTGGAGAAGTCAGACTCTTTGTCATTTCAGTTAAGGGGAGCCACTATCACATAATCTATACGAGTCAGATTCATAGTCGTAAGGGGTTTGCGTATGAGTTGAATTATTCTAACCTGGCTATTAAGGAGACTTGAGCAGGGATTTGGGATTCTCGAAGGTTGTTGTGTTGAAATACGGTTCCCAATAAGGTTCCGCCAGCACTAAAATTTCAAAGGTCTGACTTAAGCTCCAAACTTTAATTTTGTGAAAACAAGTCTGAACATTAAGCTTAATACACTTTCTTTCTTTCTCTTTTCTTTGTTTTTATTTTTTGCACTTATTGCATAAGTGTTTGCTAGGGACTAGCAAAGTTAAGCATGGGGGGTGATGATTCTCCATTTCATCATCTTTATTCTATCATTTTGGCCTTAAAACCCTAGCTAATGCATGTAAATACCCTTAATTTGTACAAATTAACATTCACTCTTTGTTGTAAAAATACTGTATAAAATACTGCTTTTTATGCCAAAATTACAGAATAAAGAAAAGAAAAGAAAAATATAAAATGTCAAAGTTTTTTATGACCCTAAACCATGAGAGCTAGGCAACATGATGACTAGGTCGACAAGGAATAAAGTAGGGGAGATAAGGGCCACTAATACAATAAAATTCACATTTACTTATTCATTATTTATTCATTTTTGGGACCTATTTTATTTTCCAATTTTTATACCTAAAATAAAGAAATTTTTACATGAAAGTTGTAGATAATAATGCATAGAAAAATACAAAATTGATTTTGTATAAAAATAATACGTAGTGTGAAAGTTATACTCAAAATAAAAAGCCAAAACTCAAACTTTCCAGACCCATATCTTTCAAATAAAAACTCAAAATGTATCAAAATCACTTTAATTGTATATAACTTTTCATAAACTATTTAATGAAGGTAGTTTCATATTTTTTGGAGTTAAGGTGTGAAAGTTAGATTTTGGACCCCTATTGTATAATATACCCGAATAAAATATTCATTTTATTTATTCTTTATTATTTTATTATTTTATATTTTTATAAGTTTGTAATATATTACTTATATTATATGTATATATTAAAACAACAATAAAACCCTCAATAAAATACTAAAATAAAATAAAACATAAAATACGCAGATGAAAAACCTATACCTATATATTTTACATACCTATTTTCTAAGTGTATAATTATTTCATAAAAATATAATAAAAATATATTTAAGTATATAAAAATAAGTTATAATTATAAAATAATTGAATAAAATAATAATATTAACCATACAAAATAAATATAAAACAACCAAAACATAGATGAATATACTTATAAATATACTCTTAAGAATTAACTTGTAATAAATAACACTAAAAAATAAATAAAAATCACAATAAAATACTACATAAAATAATAAATAATTTTGTAATTTATAATAAAAAATTAATAAAAACATTTACTATTTTTAATTATTTATTTTCGAATAAAAGGACCTATTTTATCCTTTTGTGGTCTATGTGGACCAATAGAATTACAGGGATCGTTGATCCCCGGTTAACTCCCCATCTTTCTTCTAACGTTTGTCAGAAGCCTCGAGCGGCTCGCCTCCTCCGATCATTCCCATCCACCCTGTTGCTCGTTCGCCCTCGAGCCCTTCATAAGATCTCCTCCCTGATCCTCCATGATTCACGCCGTAGCATCATATCGATTGTACATAGCTTCGATTCTTCCAAAATCACCCGTCAATAAGGGTGTGTCGTCTGTCTATAAATACGCCGCTAAGCTTCTCCTTCCCTTTTTGATCCCACTTTGAGCTTTTCCAAGTGTTCTTACATGTGTGCTGAGGTCTAGGTGACAACTGCAATCCTCCCTGTGCTTGGAGACGACATAGCGAGGACGAGGCGGCGGTCCATGGTGGTCCTCCGACCACCTTGCTCGCTGATCTCCGTCCATCTATAAGAGCTTCCCTTTCTGCCTTCTTTAGATATCATTTTAATTCTGCATTTTAATTATGCATTTAGTTTAGTGATTAATCCATAGTTTTAGTGTGTAACCGCCGTATTCATAGTTCAGCTCCGGCGAACCTGCTCCATTGTGCTCCACCATTGATCGACATGCATTTCACCCTCACTTCGCTCCCTTTTGTCCTCTCATCACTCCAGGCATTCCATTTCACCCAGATCCCTCGTGGATCTGGAGATCCGCTCTCCATTCTCCGTCGTTCACCGGCGAGCTCTGCCTGACGCATCCCTTCTCCCATTACCTCTTCTGGTGCTCAGCCGAGCATCGTATTTTTGTTGCCACTAACCCCCTGTAGGAAGAACCAACAAAGAGGTCCTCTTTGACCCTCATCGAGGTTGTAGGAAACCTCCCAGGCCTCCCTCCGCCGCCAACCATCACCGGAGCCCTCCTGGGCATTTTGACTCTTCGATCCAACGTGAGAGGACTCTGGGAGGGTATTTGGACCATCCGCAGGGAAGATGAAGCTCTTGGGGTAGAGATTTTGAAGATCCAAGCTCAATCAGGCCGCGTTCTTCGACCGTTCTTGCTTCGTGCCCAGCTGTGTCCGAACGCCCCTTGTTCTTCATAAAGTACAACCGTCGTTAGATCATGCCCAACGACAACCATCAGATCATCCAGGGTGATCTAATCAGGGCCCTTCATCACCGAGGTGGTTTCACCGCGCGTGGGAGCGACACGTGGATTAGTGAATGACATCCAGCCATCCGTCAGCGCTTAATAAATGGTAAATTGCACCTTTAGCCCCACTCAGTTTTTGTATTTGTTATAAATAACGTATTCCGTGTAAATAAATGGGTGAAATTGCATGTAGACCCCTATCTTTGTTTAATATGACATTTAAGTCCATGTTAGGTCACCTCACGTGTTGTCCTAAATGATGTGGTCATTTTGCAAGTTTATCACTGTTACTTTTTGTATTTATTTTTGGTCCAAGAAAAATTTAATGTACACATTATATTTTTGGACAAATTACACAAAGGCCCTTGGAGTTTATTTTATTCACCAATATGCTCTGCTAGCAATTATATTTTTGTGTGCTCGTTGTATTTATTTAAAATAGCTATCATGCTCCAAAAATCACCAAAAAATAGATGTAGGCTCTTGATTGCTTGTAGTTTCACGCATGTTTTTAATTTTAATTTTGGACCTTTTTGGTATTTATTAAAAATGAAATGAGCATCTTTTGCCATGTCTATCTTATAGAATACAAAAAAATTAGAAAAGCCCATTGAAAAATTTCCAAAAAAATATATTTTGTTTATTTAAATGTTTTTAGCATTCAGACAAAAAATCACTAAAAATAGAAAAAGAAAATTCTTAAAAATTGAAAAATTCCTAAAAACTTTATCAAAATCTAAAAAATTCTCAAAAATCCCAAAAATAATTTTTCTACTGTGTAGTTTTCTCGATATTATTAATAGTGATTTGGAAAAATTCAGGCTTAATTTTCTATTTTTAATTTCCATTTCTATTTCGGCCTATTATTTTATCCCTATTTTAAGCTATTTCCAACTTTTTTATATATAAAATTAGCAAAGATGCCAAAAAATCATAGAAACACAAAATAATATTTAAAACCTTAATATATTTAATTTTATAATTATAGTTATCATTAGTTATATTTAAATCTATATTATCTATTATGGCATTTATATCCTTATATAATTTATTATATATATTTAAAAGAAAAAGAAAATACAAAAGAATAAAATTAAAAAAAAGAATATATAAAATTATATAAACAAAAAATAAAAAAATAAAATATATAAAATTAAAAACCCACAAGATATATATGTATATGCATAATAAATGACATGTCTGTACATAATGCTCTTTAGTTAAAAATAACTGCAGGCTACTTATTTTGCTCTCTATGGTTTGACCTCTACATGCTTACTTGTTATACATTTAGTGGTAGAGAATAATAAATTTTACCTCACATTTTGTGCTATTCATTGCTTGTGAAACCGTGCGACCCTTGATAAATCTTGTTCATCAAATGTTGAGGACACAAGTGATCGACTTCCCTCCCTAGACGAGGACAAATGTTTCCACTTGTGTGCATCTCATACCGGCAAATCCAATCCCCTCACCATTCCAACTGAGTTGAGCCAAGTGAAAAGTGCATGTGTCCAAGTTAGGTCATTATAAATAAGAGCCATGCGTGTGCTTCAAAATACTCTACTTAGGCAGTGAAGACTACATTAAACCATGTTTCACGATTCTCAAAAATTAAGTCAACTAGATTTGAAGTACCTCAATTACAAATCCTATAAGGTTCTTGTGATTAGGTAGATTTAAGGTCCAACCAAGCTCCAATCTTTGGATTTTGCTTAGACTAGTTCAATTATCAAACTCAATCTGAAAAATGCAAATGCTATGCTCAATGCAATGAAAAATATTTTTCTTATGCAATTTTCAAAGTTTTTAATTTTTTTATGGATTTTTGGAAAAAGTTTTTGCAAACTTTATGCAATTTTTGAAAAATATTTTGCAAAATGTTTTGGGATTTTTCAAAAACAAAAGATTTTTGGAATAAAAGCATGTACAAGTATTTACATGGGGATGCATCTTATTATTTACAAGAGTTAGGGTTTCTAAGAATTTATAAGGGATGTGTGATTATATATATACAAGTAATGAAGAATTTTAGTGTGATATTTATATTCCTCAAACTTATTTCAAAATGATTTTACAAACAAATTTGAAAACTATAGTCCAAAATATTTTTTACAAACATTAAAAAATCATTTGCAAAGGTTTTTCAAATAGTATATATAGATTTTTCAAATATTTTTGCAAACCATTTTCAAAACCATTTGCACATAGTTTTTAAAAACATTTTTATTTCACATAAAGAAAAGAAAATTTTACAACCTAAATATTTTTACAAAGGTAAAAACATTTTGCACAATAGTTTTCAAATAATTTTCAAAAGATTTTTCAAACAGATTTTTAAACTATTTTTCAAATATTTTACAAAAAATTTTTACCCGATTTATTAGTCGTATATACAAAACTAATTTGGGGGATAATATGCATCTTTTTATTAATTGAATTAATTGAATAGTGATTTAGCCATACTTATTAAAAATACGAAAGTACGAGTTATCGCTAAAGTATATATAGTGTATATACAACCCCCTATACATAGCTTGAGCTATGTCCTCATAGATCGAAAAGAAAAAGAGAAGACATAACTCGTATTGAGTATAGGAAAGACTATACTACAACGATGAAAGAATAATGAAGGAAAGAATGAGAAGTCAGTCGTCCCCCCTATACTTAGGATCAATTAATCTTAAGTATAGCAGACTGTACCTACATGGGAGGAGGGAAGAGGGATGGGATGAACAAATTACACTCTAACTGTCTCCCCATATACTTAGGGTAAGATATCCCTAAGTATAAATTAGAAGAGGAGACAGTGAGGAGGATCAAAGAATGAAAGAATTTCGGGGTGCACACCGCCTATACTTAGGACAAAGTACATCCTAAGTATAAAAGACTGGCAAAAAGGGGTGATACCTCTTTTTTTATTGTTTTTTATTATTTTTTGGTAGAAAAATAAAAATGAAAATGAAAAGAAGAAAAGAAGAAAAGAAGAAAAAAAGAAAATATGAAAACTTAAAGGAAAATTTTTTGAGTGTCATTATCTGAATATTGTGGTGCTGCTAAGGTTGTGGTTTCTCCTTAAGTGCATATCACTTGGACAAAGTTGACAACAACCAGGAAAGTGTCATGCTCGAGGTAAGGCTTTAGTAATTGACCATTGACGACAAACAATTGTGCATCAGGAGACAATTCTGATATCACAATGCTTCTGTTGTCATGCACTTCTTGTACTCTAAATGGACCTATCCATTTACTCTTTAATTTTCTCAGGAATATCTTCAACTTTGCATCAAATAGCCACACTTTCTATCCACTCTTGAAGGTCTTTCGTCTGATGTGCCGGTCAGGCTAGTGTTTAACCTTCTCTTTGCACATCAATGTGTTATTATATGCACAATCTCAGAATTTCAAGAGCCTGTTCAGATCCTCTTTTCTTTTCTGACCACCTTTTAGTGAGTCCAAATCTCAAATGTTGACTGCCCACAATGATTTATGAATCATCTCCACTGGCAGATGGCATGGCTTTCCATATACAAGATGGTAGGGTGACATGCCTAAAAGAGACCTGTAAGTGTTTCTGTATGACCAAAGGACTGAGTCCAAGAGTTGGGGACCAATTTTCCAGTCCAGCTTTACAAGCTTTTGGAGGATCATCTTGATTTCTCTATTTGATAATTCAGCGATGCCATTGGTCTAAGGATGGTAAGGAGATGTGACTCGATGCTTGATTTCGTATTCCTTCATTAATTTCTTGACCTCTCTGTTAATGAAGTGACTACCCCCATCTGATATCAATATCTTCGGAATCCCGAACCACGAGATGATGTTCTCTTTCAGAAAGCGACAACCTGTATGACTGTATGCGGCTCGAGTGTGGATAGCTTCAACCCATCGACTCACATAGTCAATGAAAAGAAGGGTGTGCTCATATCCATGACTATTGGGGAATGGTCCCATGAAATTGATACCCCAAGCATAGAATACATCTGCAATATGAATTAACTTCAGGGGCATTAAATCTTTAGTTGTAAGGGTACCTTTCAATTTCTAACAATCAATATAGAGCTTGACATAGTTGTGGCATCCTTAAATAGTGTAGGCCACCTGAGACCACACTGCAATACTTTCACTGCCGTTCCATCTCCAGAGTGGTGCCCTCTAGATTCGAGCGAATGACAATGCTCGAAGACACTATGATGCTCCCCCTGAGGGATACACTTGCGCCAAATGCAGTCCGCTCCTTACCTGAATAAAGAGGATCTTCCTATTGGTAGAAATGGATAGTGGAGAAAAATTTGTCCTTCTTGATCTTCATCTAATCCTATGGAACTAAACCTAAGACGAGGTAGTTCACAATATCAGCATACCAAGGGAGTGAATCCACAACTAGAATCGACTCATCAGGAAATGTGTCTGTGATGGGTGTGCTGCTCAGTGGAGGCTCTTGTTGCTCAATTCTGGAGAGGTAATCTGCTACCACATTCTGAACCCCAGGCTTGTGTTTGATTTCTAAATGGAACTCATGGGGGAGAAGGATCCATTTGATCAGTCTAGGCTTGACATATTTCTTCTGCTGTAAATATCTGATAGTAGAGTGGTCAGTATAGATGATTACTTTAGATCCAAACTAATAGGATCTGAACTTCTCAAGGGAGAAAACCACAACCATCAATTCTTTTTTTGTGACAGTGTAATTTCTCTAAGTCGTATCTAGTGTTTTGCTGACATAGTGATTGGCATAGGGTGCCTTGTCTTTCCTTTGTCCTAGAACAACCCCAACTGCTTTTCTCTAAGCCACATCTAGTGTTTTGCTGACATAGTGAATGGCTTAGGGTGCCTTGTCTTTCTTTTGTCCTAGAACAACCCCAACTGCAAAGTCTGACACATCCATCATGATCTCAAAAGGAAGAGACCAATTAGCAGCTATAGGATGGGAGCTTGAGTAACTAGCTCCTTCAGCTGATTAAATGAAAGGAGAACTTGCTGATCAATATTGAAATCAGTCTCCTTGCACAACAATTCGGTAAGAGGTCGGGTAATGCGACTGAAGTCACGAATGAATAATCCCACATGCCCTAGAAATGACCTCACATTTCTGACTGTCTGAGTTGGCTCTAAAATGGCAATCACATCCATCTTTGTTGAGTTGACTTCCATGCTACGTTTGGAAACGATGTGACCCAGCACAATCCCTTCTGTGATCATGAAATGGCTCTTTTCCCAAGATAAAACAAGATTGACTTCACGACATTTCTGAAATACTCTGTCCAGGGGTGTTCAAGACATGAATCGAAATTGTCACTGTAGATAGAGAAATCGTCCATAAGCACCTCGAGAGAATTGCCAACCATCTCGATGAAAATTACAAGCATGCATCTTTGTAATGTAGCAGGTGCGTTACACAATCCAAAGGGCATTCTCCTGAAACCATAGGCGCCAAACGAGCAAGTGAAGGTAGTCGTCTCTTGATCCTCAGGGGTGATTTCCACTTGGTTGTACATAGAGTACCCATCCAGAAAGAAAAAGAACTCCTTTCCGGCTGGTCTTTTCGATACTTGACCAATGAATGGCAAGGGGAAGTGGTCCTTCTTGGTTGTTGAATTAAGATGGAGGTAGTCAACACATACACTCCAGGATGTCAGTACCCGAGTAGAGACCTCCTCTCCTATGTCATTTGTATCCATGGTAAGCCCGACTTTCTTTGGAACTACATGTAGTAGGCTTACCCATTTTGAATCAGAGATGAGATAAATGAAGATTGCGTCACACCATTTCGTGATCTCTTTCATGATGACGTCCCGCAGATTTGGTTCAGTCTTCTTTGAAACTCTCGGGATGGCTGGCATCGTATTCTAAATAAATGTGGTGTGAGCACAAAGTAGGATTTATCCTACAGAGATCTGAGACGTGCCAACCAAGTGCCTTGTGGTTCTTTTCTAGAACCCCGAGAAGTCGAGATTCTTGATCCAGGGTCAGCATGCTGTTGATGATGACCGGATACATGTTCTCTTCACATGTAAGGAAAGAATACTGAAGGCATGCCGGAAGTGGAAACTCTGGTTCTATTCTGGCCTGCTTCTTGGTCACGTCGGAAACTATCCTAGTTAGCGGATGTTCTGCCATCTTTTTCAAAGGTGTTGCTCACCTCAGTGACTTGTTGTTCTAATGTGCCAAACTGATCTGCAGTGGGTTCATCATGTTCGGGCTGGAGTGAATCATTTGAATTGAAGAGATGCATCAACAAATTGGATTCTGCCTCTCAATTATCGTCGGAGCCAGTATCGACTGTGCTTTCTTGGTCCTCCTTAGGAGAGAGGATTTCCAGGGTCCATGTGTCGTTCAAAGAGAGTTCTGTATGTCTGACTTCTGCAATGAAGTCACAGTCTTCTTCAGGTGGTGTTGTATGACTTTCATCTGATACTACCTTTGTCTCACTGACCATGTCTATTGTAAAGTTGTTATTGCTCGAGCTGAACGTGATCTTTCCAGACCCATAGTCAACTACGGCCTCTGCAGTACACATGAAAGGCCATCCAAGGATAATGGGGGTTTGTATAATGGTGTAGGGGAGTCCATATCAAGGACCACAAAATCAATGGGAAATTGCATATCCTACACCTTTACCACAACATCTTCCAGTAAATCTCAGGGTTGCTTGACAGATCGATCCATGAACTAAAGGATCATGTGTGTTTGCTTCAACAGATCCTGACCGAATTCTTACAATAATGACGAGGGAAAAAGGTTTATGGAAGAGCAACTGTCAATAAGTGTTTGGTCAAAACTTGGTCGAATATCTCGCATCTGATCAATGATGCTCCTTTGTCTAGCTTCTTTTGCCGGAGATTGCTAATGGCTGCGTTTGTGGCCGTGGTAAGAGCATGCTACTCTACTTGCTAGCGTTTGTTGTTATACGTTGGCCGACGCTTGCTTGAACATGCCTCCTTCAAACCTTTCTTCACTACAGGCATGTATTCCATGGCTTTCATTAACATAATCTCAATAATCAAATTATTAAGAATATCAACAACTCTAGGATCAGATAATGCACTTTTTATTTTTGCATTTCTTTGGATTTTCTATTGCATCAGGAAAAGGAATATCTACAGTGCTGAAATCAAAAGAAGTGTTCTTAGTTACAACAAAATTCTTGTCCACAAAATTCTGTACATCCGGATCACAAAATGTATACATACTAGAGGTGAGGATTCTGCTACTGGCAGACAAGTCAAAGGTGTTGTCTTCGCTCCAATGGTTGGTGCTGGATCATCTGCTACTGTTGCCTCCTTCGTGTCTGGCACGACTTCACATCGACTGCGATCATCTTTTTTATTTTTTTAATTTTTTTGTTCTTTTTGTTGGTGGAGATGGGGATGGATGGCAGTTGGCATGGCTCCTCCTCCTTCTTCTTCCTCACTTGAACCTGTTGCTGGCGCGATTGATGCATATGATGATGATTAACCTATCAAAGCTTTATTCTTCCCTTGGATTGCAATAGATGTAGGCAAAGTCCTACCACTCCTGAGAGTGACAACATTAGATAAAACAAAATCATGATTACCTGACTCGACAAGCACATACAAGACATCACATTCTACCTACTCTTTCTTTTTAAAATTATCGGGGTTTGCTTCGACCTGCATCGGAATAAGAGTTTTAGTGGTGGTCAGGTCGTCGAGCTTCTTAGTCATCTCTACTAGACCGTTCACAAGTTAGGCCAAGCAATCCAAGGTGGGGTTTACTGGAACTGCCTTAGAAGTTTTAACATGCAGACCATGTTGTTGCTGATGGTTGCGAGGATGAGGATGGGACTGTTGATGGTGCTGTAGAGGAGGGGGAAGATGAAACTGTTGATACAGAGGAGGGGGATTTAGCTGCTGCTGTCCAGCCGCGTATTGCTGATATGGCTATTGATGGCAGTACTGCGAATGAGGATACTACTGTGGCTATCTCCAGTTGCCTTGATACTGTGGAGATAGGTGATTTTGGTATTGAGGCTGAGGTTGGAAGGACTAAGGAAAATGACCATCCTGAGGTTGGTGGTAAGGTCGGTTGGCTGTTAGCTGGCCTTGGTGTTTTCCTGTAGGACGGGTCAGTTGTGCAAAGTTGCTCCATACACAATTCACTTCCTGAATCAGTGGTGGTGGTAGAAATGTTGGGTCATAGGATTGAAGGAAGTTTGGCTGATAGACCACCATCTGCTGCTGCAGCAGGCCTTGCTCGGGCACCTATACACAGTATATGTAATGGATGGCCGGCTGCTGCTGACTCGGCTGAGGCTGATGTAGCGGTGATGGTTAGTCCTTCTTCTCATTAGGAGTCTCTAACGATGGTGTCGCCAACTAAACAGAACTGATGGTGCTCACCAGCAGCTCCAACTGCTTGGTGATTTAGTCCAGCTTATCTAGGTTTTGTATCCTTTGTTCGATCACAACAAGCTTTTCAAGATCTTGTCACTGCTTCTCGATTATGTCAACTTTGGAAAGTAGTCCCCTGATGATACTAAGGTTAGAGCTCTAATCTTTCTCTGCCTCACAGGCTACTACCGTATGAACTGACTTTTAAAGGACCTAAGGCTGTCTCTAATAGGCATATGATGAAGATAGGGCAGCCTCTCCTTCAGCCATTTCTTTAAAAATATGTCATACCACATCTTCATCCTTGTTGAAATGAGATCCTCTGCATGCACCATCTACTAACATTTGACTTTCTACATTCAAGCTCCGAAGAAGTGCTGGACCAAGCTGGTCTTTGGTATCTCATGGTGGGGTCATTTCTCTTGTAGGTCCGTAAATCACTCCCAGTATTCATGCATAGACTCGTGGGTAGTTTGGAGAAGTTGCTGATCTTGGATCGCATCTAGTTGAGTCGAGCAAGAGGGTAAAACTTGTGAAGGAACACAATTTTAAGTTCCTACCAGGTTGTCACAACCTTTCCCAAATGATTGGCATAGTATAAGGCCTTGTCTTGCAGGCTGAAGAGGAACTCCATCATCTTCACTACATCCAATGGGATGTTGGGGTAGTGGGTAGTTCGACAGATGCGCAAGAATTGTTCTAGGTGAATGTATGGCTCCTCATTGGTACTTCTGTAGAATGATGGCAGAAGAGTAAGGTACTGTGGCTTTAACTCGAAGTAAGCATGTATTGGTGGAATGAGGATCCACTCAGTCATCTGGCTGTCTCCAGGATTGTATGTCTCCTTTAATGTAGGTTTCTGCCTCTCATGTTCTGATTCTTCTTCATCAGGGTCCTCATGGGATCTGTCTCCGCCTCCTCCTCCTATTGGTATGTTTTTAAATCATTCAGCATATCCTGAAATGCGATCTGAACTAAATCATGCTATGTCAGCTGCTGTTGTATGGCCTGTATGGAAGGCAAACAACTAAGCGTTCAATTTGTTCTGGTTAGGTCCCTGACCCGACTCCATCTATGGAGGCTGCTGTCCTTTTCCTTTCCCTTAAGGTGTCATCTCTGGGTCTTAATTATAGGAGATGAATTCTGGATTGGGATACAGGATGGGGTTGGCTTCTATCTGAAATATGAAAGAATCCCAATCAGACCACTTGAAATTGAATCCTAGCTGCCAAGATTAATATGAGATTAAGATCAATCCCAGATTTTTGTGAATGGAGTAAAAGATGTAGACTGAAATTGACTCCCATTCACAACAACGGATGTGGGACAAGAGTGGTCCCGATTTATTAGATGATCAAGGGGGGTGGAAAGAAGACATGGAGTTTGGAGATCGGCCCGCAAGATCCGGATCGAGTTCTCGAGAATAGCCTCGAATTATTGACGATGTCGTGTCTAAGGAATCGATGTGGATGTCAACGGAATCCCAACTAAACCATCCATGGATCATCATCATGAATCAAGAGGAGATCGACGCAGGAGGAAATATACGGTGGTCAACAAGGAATAAAAAGGAGTGTAAAATAGTAGAAAGGCACGAACTAAGCAGGGTGTCAAAATGAAGACACAAATGACAAAATTTGCACAAATGCACAGAACTTGATCTTTGAACTTTAATCTAGATCCATACAAACACAATACAGAATTGGGTTTACCAACTCATGCCACATGAAACTGTAAGGGTTAATCAAGCATATCTTATAACAAGCCATAACAAAGTAACCCTATAGGAGAGAGAGTACTGCCAGAAATGTATCCCGTACTTGCCCTCCTCCTTTGTAACCCGTAGTATGCACTTTTTGAGGTCCTTGTATCCCTTCCCGAATCCCTTCTCAACCAAAGAAATAGAGGGAGAAAGCCCAAGGTGAATCCACTACTTCGGACCTCGCTCGCAATGGAATCACCCTTGAGCATGCAAGGACCTACTCGGGCAAAATGATGAGACAGACACACCCGTAAAGGAGTGGCCTTAGCTCAGCACTTCGGACCAAGTTGATGTTCCCACAAGGCGAGAACATCATCGCTGACAAGGACCTACTCAGTCACATACGATAGAAGTGCCATTACTTTAGAAATGCAGGCGATACACAAGGTAGTTGCAGACTGGATTTTTGGTTCTAATCCTTACCGGGTCATGCCTCACTCATGCGAGGGATTTTGGTCCCCTCCTAAGGTACCAGAAAACAATGAGGGCTTTATGAACACAAAGGGAATGATAGTCCATTACAGATTTTAGTTAAGTTCAAACTTTATTTACCAGTCTCCTTGTTTTAATTTTTAGGTTTTCACTTTTTTTGAGTATTTTGCATACAAGTGCCTATTGATTTTGTAGATTCCTTTTAAAGTCCTAGGTGCTCAAAATCAAAGGGAGATGGCAAAAAAGCCGTGCAAGTTTATTCTATGATAGAAATATTATCATTGAATATAATGATGCATGCTGAGTTAGAGAACTTACAGTGCTTCACAGCTCTCTCCATGTGGTATGCAAAGTATAATTTTTAAACTTATCTACATGGCGGTGTGCAATCGACAAAATTGTTCTAAACAGTAGCTTCTATTAGTCGTGAAGGACCATATGTTAATTATTTAGAAATGAGACCAAAATTCTGGTCTTTGATGCCACTAGGTGCCCGCCATAACTGGTCCTGCCAGCGTTGTATGTCACCTCTCTCAGCACACGGTCTCAAGTCCAAATAATTAACATTTATTAATTTGACTATATCCAAACATAACAAACTATAGGAGCATGCTTCTTTTTAGGGTTTGGACTTAATTACCGATACAAGCAACCTAAGTCTAGGGGCTCCATGCACACAAAACAAATAAAAAGAAAGGCGGAAAACACAAAACATAGAGAAATAAAGAAAAAGAAGGAGGTAAAAGCGCGAGAAAACCACGACGAAGCCCCCAGGTGAACAATCACCAGGGCACTGGACCTCGTAGAGTATAGTAGTGTCCAAGTCTTTAATTATTACAAATTATGAATGAATCTCTCTCTCACCAAAAAATAAATCTAATATACTTCGATGCTAAGTATTTTCCCCTTGCTCCACTTGCTGCCTTTCCAACTGGTCAAAGTGTGAAGACCAGTCTCAACCAAGCTTGGCTGCACCGGCCTCCAAAGAAGTCGTCCTCATGTAACGGGCCCTCGCAACAAATTCACAAAGAGAGGTATATTAGCAAATATAATCAAATAAGAGTATCGAAATGAGTTATATACATATAATAAAAGAATAAATATGTATAAAGAAATGAATCACTAATTAAATCAATAAATCAATAAATGAACAATTGAATGTACACAGAATATGCTACAAAATAGGCTACACACTTTGCTCCCCATCAACGACACCATTTGATAAACACAAACCCTCGAGGGTCGTATGGTTTCACAAGGCGAAACCACAATCGGTGCACTGACCACTCCAGAGACCCTGATTGATCAAGAATTAACCCACGATATAAATCAAGCAATGAATAAGACAAAAGTGGAGTTAAAATTTATTATTCTCTACAAAACTAAGTGTATAACAAGAAAGCACGTAGAGGTCGAACCACAGAGAGTAAAACATGTAGCCTACTATTATTACTAGTCAATGTATAGTATGTACAAACATGTCTTTTATCCCTTTTTAGTTTTTGTGTGGGTTTTTAGTTTTATATATTTTTTGGATTTTAATATATATATTTTAATTTTTAATTTTTATATTTTCTTTTTCTTATTAATATATAAGAACGATATATAAAGATGTATATATATACATTATGATTAATATATATATAATATATAAATTTCATAAATAGTCAGAAATCAGGAAAATACCCATAGGTACAATACTCTTTATATATATATTTATTTATTTATTTATTTGTAAGGTTTTTAAAATATTTTAAGAAATGTATAATATTAATAGTCATGTAAAACATATATAGGTAATTAGACATTGTATAACGTAATATATATAATAAAAAAATCAGAGAATAAATTGTTTTTGGTTGACATATTTTTTTAATGTTTTTGTGATATTTCTAGAACCTTTGTTATTTTTTATGTATTTTTAAAGTCAAAAATATCCTATATCAGGGATTAAATAATAGGCCGAAATTGAAATGAGGATTAAAAATAACAAAATAAGTCAAAAATTCTTCTAATAAATTATAATAGATAGATAATACTATAAATAAAATTCAGGAAAAAAATATATTTTTGGTGTTTTGGGTGATTTTCACATTTTATAAAAGGATTTTATAGCCTTTTAATTTTTAGTCTTCTCTTTTTCTATTTCTAAGGGTTTTTAGTCTGGAGTTACTAAATACTGAAATAGACAACATATAATTTTTGGAAAATTTTCAAAATGTTTTCTATATTTTGGTATTTTCTAATTCAAACAAGGGCAAAAATGTGATCAATTGAATTTTTATAAAGAGTTAAAATTCCAAAATTGCCAAAATGAAAATGTCGCGTGAAAATACAAGTTAGCAGTCATCTATCCCTATGTTTTCATATTTTGTAGAGCATGGGTGCTATTTTTAATAAATGAAATTCAAGCACCAAATTCCTGAACTAGGAAGGGCATATTTAGAAATAAAATAAACATCTAGGATTCACATGTAAATTTCTCAGAATTTTACAAAGTATATTAAAATTTATTGGACTTAACATAAATACAAAAACCTGCAAGGGAATGCTTGCAAAATGGCCACCTCACGTGGGACGACACGTGCGGTGACCTAATTTGGAACTAAGTGTAATATGCAAGAAATATGAGGGTCTTCATGTAAATTATCCTCATTTATTACACCATATACTTTATTTACAGAATTAATAAATAGATAAATAAATACAAAAAATGGCGGTGATAGATTTACAATTTACCCCGATTAAGCATGCCATGGGACAACGCAGAGTGTTTCACTTATATATGTGGTAGGACCCAGAGACTTGATGACGCTTCGCCGATCTACGATGTTGATATGATCTTGGGCTTCATCAGACGATAGGAGTGGTACGTGATTGGACGATCATGATTTGAACTGGGTGGCCACCTTAATCTGATGGTCACTGGTATCTACAAAGAACATGGAAGAAGGACCTTTACCCTGGACTTTGTTCCATGAATGCTCGCTCCTCCGACGGTCTCCGACGATGACCTGAGGCTCTACATGACTGGGAGGCTCATCTGTATCGACAGTTATGCTCAAGAAGCTCGAGGACCCAACGATGGGGTCCTGGCATGTCGTGGAAGATGAAGCACCTGAAGACCTTTGTCCAAGTTCAAATCCGACCCAGGAGGGGTTGATTTGGCATGGAACCTGCACGAAGACATTATTTGGCTCAAAGCGACTCGCTTCGACTAGAAATGAAGCCAAAATGCATGAAGGATGAGGTGGGCGGAGAGGGTCCGACGAGTGGCGGTGGAGGACCCTCGATTCGCTGCTTCATGATGGATCAGGTGGGCTCGATGGGTGAATCGGATGGAGAAAATGTAGGGAAAGGGAGTGGATGTGACGTGGTGGTCGGAGACAAATCGAGTCACGGTGAAACCATGCCGGAGCTCGAGAGCTCCGGTGAGGTATCCTAATCATTCTACGCTAATTCATTAATTAAAATTTGAAGGTAAATGAAGAATACAAAACATGGGTACTAAATCTACCTAGAACATGAATAAACACAATTCATATACCTGAGGTTTGCTCAGGGAGCAAGGTGGCCAGAGGACCACTATGGACCGCCTCCTATCCTCGCTCCGACGCTCTCCAAGCACGGGGGAAACTCGCTCTCACCAACCTTCAACGCACACACCAAGGAGTCAATCAGGGGCCCCAAGAGGTATCAAGCTTGGACGGAAGACCAATAAGTTTATTTATAGACAATGGGGTCCTGATGAATATCAAGGTGAATTATTGACAGGCTCGAGGAAGATCAATAATATCTAATGATTTGGCATAAGAGGATGTTGTGATGGGAAGAGAATCCATGAAGGTCTTGAGGTGATTCGATCAACCTGGTGGTCTAGAAGAAATCGTAAAAAAGGAGGGAGTCGAGGCTCTGACAGGTGTCAGAACTAAAGATGGAGAGTTGACTGGGGGTCAACAATCCCTAGAAGGTGATTGGGCCACGTAAGCCCACTACAGGACAAAACAATCCAATTTATTTGAATTGATTGATTAAAAATAGTAAATGTTTTTATTATTTTTTGGTAAATAGAAAACATTTATTATTTTATGTAATTTTTTAATATGTTTTTATTTATTTTTGGTGTTATTTATTACAAGTTAACTTTTAAGGGTGTATTTATATTTATATTCATCTATTTTTTTGTTATTTTATTTTTATTTTGTATATTTGATTTTTTTATTTTATTCTCTTATTTTATATATATAACTTATTTTTAGGTATATAAATATATTTTTATTATATTTTCTTGATGTTATTTATACACTTAAATAAATAGGGATATAAATTCTATAGGTATAAGTATGGGTATTTCATCTATGTATTTTTATATTATTTTATTTTTATGTTTTCTTTATGGTTTTATTCTAGTTTTAATATGTACATATACTGAAAATAATATTTACAAAATTATAAAAATATAGAATTATAAAAAAAATAAAGAATAAAGAAAATGAAAATTTTATTCGGTTATAGTATAATAGAGTCCAAAACGTAACTTTCACATATTAACTCCAAAAAAGATATGATTGAATAGATTATTAAAAGTTATATATAATTAAAGTGTGTTTTTGGTGCATTCTAAGTTTTTGTTTAGGAGATATGGGTTTGTGAAGTTTGTTTTTTTTTTGGTTTTATTCTGTGTATAAAATGTACACTATATATTATTTGTGTGCAAACTCAATTTTGTATTTTTCTGTACATTATTATCTAAAGTTTTTATGTACAAAGTTTCTTTTTTTGAGGTATAAATAATAAATAATAACATGGGCCCCAAAAATGAATAAATGGGATTATTGTACTATTGGCCCTTATCTCCTCCTATTTTATTCCTTGTCGACCAATTCAATTCTTGACTTAGTCTCGAGGTTTAGGGTCATAAAATACCTTAGGTTTTTTATTCTTTTTCTTTGCTTTTTTATTCTATAATTTTGGCATTAAAAAATTATTTTATACAAAATAATCGGAATAAATAATGAATGTTAATATGTACAAAATAATGTTATTTACACGCATTAGCTAGGGTTTTTAGGGCTAAAATTATAGTGTAAAGGTGATGAAATGGAGATTCATCACCTTACTCTTCCGAGAAGTGAAGAACCCAATCCATGGGCGCTTGTATGTAGGAGCTGTCACTTCAAACATGCATCTCCATCATACAATCCATGGTAACAGAGCCCTTCACCTTGACGAGAAACTATGGATGCCACTCATATGATCCTCCATACCATTCAAATTTTAATTAATCATTATGAATAATATTCATATTATTAATTCTTCCAAACTCCATCTTTATTCATACTAGAGTATTTATATTAATTGGATATAATTAATTAACTCATATTAAATCAATTAGTAATCCAATCAATCAAGCAATAAACATTTAGGGTTTGCTTGGTATTACCATATAGTATTATGCTCACACAAGTGCATATTATTCTTGAGTTTTACTCATATCATCCTATCATCGAGATGGATCAAACCAGGTCGGGAAAACAATGCTAACAGGGAGCGCGTCCACTCCAAATGCTGCGGAGGGTGCCAATTAAGTAACCCATTAGCATGTCCACGACCTAGACACTGCCACCATAATGATTCAAAAACAATAATCGTTAGATCAATGTGCTTGCAGTTCTATCGATCATTCCTTTGATGATCTATTATATATTAATCACTCATAAATCTTAGGCTTCTTAAAACATATTTTAGATGCTAAATTTCTACTAATATCAATCAAACATGTTAGTTTTGCGTGTAAAAGTTTCCCTTCAACTATCGTAGGATAAACTAGGGGTTCTGTCATGAAACATCCATTCAACTGATTGATGTTTAATCAAATATTTCCAAAATAAATATTAATCCTAAATTAATCATGGCAAATCCATAATTTCCTTGATTGGCATTGAATGATAAACATATTAAGAAAGTAATATTGATGATCGAATCACCATCTGACCCATCTTCACTAAATAAGGAATATCTAGGGCAAACAAAGTCAGAATCACATGAAATAAAATTATGCAATTTGCTGGTTTTATTCTCTACTTAATTGAATTATTTATTTCATATTTCATGATGGTAAAATAGTAAGCAAAAAGTAATTTGTTACAGATCCATGAATACATGCAAAAATAATATCACTGTGGGAACTTTTTAAATTTTAATTTATACGCATTTGGTGCCAACAATTGGCTATTTTGGGGGCATATTTAGACATTCTGAATACATTTTATTATCCAAAAAATTAAAAACATGCATCAAATGCAAAACAACGATACCCCGCACATCCGATATCCAAAACCTCATTCACATAGGGTTTTGGATGACATCCAAGACCTTTGGCCAAGGCTCTGATACCACTTGAACTCTAGGGTTTGGGCATTAGAGCATCACAGAAAGGTGTAGATTGCATTGAAGATGATCTCGGATAACTAGTCATACTAGTTGCAACGTGCAACGACATTTAAAAAATTTAAATAGTTGAAGCCACATGATATGAGAACAGTTCTCAAATCATTCCATCAAGATCACAAATTATTCAAAAGAATACTCTTGAAGCGTGATTGAGATTAATAATTTCTAAATAAAGAGACCTCCTGTCTCAAGCCTGACCTAACGAAGAATACACTTACAGGCGCGTGGATGAGATGCGTAGATCCCGAAGTCCCAGTTGATGATTTGAACGTGGAGTTTCCTGATTTCATCACATGAAATCGGTGTCCTTTCTCACGAGCAAGATGCACCGAAGAAGGTGGAGATCCACGAGTAGTCGATCCAACAACACAATGGCACAATGTTGATAGCGATGCTCTCTTGGCCAACATGTGGACAATTACGATATTGAGAGAGAGAGAGAGAATAGTGGTGAGGGCAAAATCCACTTTGAGTTAAGTTGATTAATCAGGTGTCATTGTGACTCAATTCATATCAGCAGCCAACGATAAAATTATTTAAACCACTATTAAATCAAGCAACGAAAACAAGCAGTCTTGCTACTTTCATTAACCTGGTCTAGCGACCAGAGTATAACGCAAGGAGCACAATTAAAAACTAAGTAGAAGATTCAAAAATCAAAGGATTTTTATTTGTCTTTTTAGTGTTTTTTATTTTGCAAATTTTTAATTTTTCAAATAAGGCAAACAAGATAAAAATGCACGTCTTCTTTTTGTATTTTTCAAATATGTCAAAAATACTTCGAAAAATAAGGTGATAATATTTTTGGATTTTATATCTAATGACTCGGATCTTGCGAGGGTCTAGAGTAATCCACACAAGGCGGGATCACAATGTCGCTGAGGCGACCGCTCACAAAACCCGGGTCAATCAACAATTAACCAACAATAATGATCAAATAATGAAAAGTAAGATGTAGAGTTAAAACTTATTATAACTCTACAAAATATGTGTATAGTGTGCAAGCATGTAGAGGTCGAACACAGGGAACAAGCAGGATAGATCGGGCAAAATCAATGCACAGGAATGAATGTGATGTTTTAGTCTATATAAGTGCTATTTTGGTGGGTTTTTAAGTTTATATTTTTTATTTGATTTTTTTGTATTTTTATATTTTGATTTTTAATTTCTGATTTTTTATTTTATATTTTATATTTTCTTTTTCTATAAAATAAGATATATAAAATAAAGAAAAGAGAGGTAATGTATTTATAAAAATAGGTAAAAATATAAAAATACAGGAAATAAAATATTTTTAGGCTTTTTATAATTTTCTAATGTTTTTGTGATTTTTCTATATTTTTGCTAATTTTTTGGTAATTTTAAAGTAAAAAAATACTTAAAACAGGGAGTAAAATAAATGCCTGAAATTGAAATGGAGATTAAAAATATCAAACATGGACCAAAATTCTCTAAATTAATTTTAAAATAAAGAGAATAAAATAAACAAAATTAGGAAACAGAAACTATATTTTTGTAATTTTTTCTGGATTTTTCTTATATTTATAGAGATTTTTGGGGTTTTGTAATTTTTAGGAGTTTCCTTTTATATTTTTTTTTGTGATTTTTGTTCTAAAGGGTAATGATACTGAATTGCACAAAAGATATTTTTTTTGGTATTTTTCAAAAATGATTTACAATTTTTATGAATTTTTTAATGCAAACAGAGATGAAAATGCATGTTTTTGAATTTTTATAAATATTAAAATGCAATAAAAATACAAAATAAAAATAAAGGTTGATAGAGCAATGCAACATGTACGTATGCTAATTTTTTGGGATTTTTTCGAAATTTATAAGGCATGAAATAAATGCAAACAACAAAGAGAAAATGGGCACTATCAGGGGTATTTTTGTAAATAGACGAAAGTCCTGGGGCCAACATGCAATTTTCCCACAAATTATATAACTAAAAAAATGTTTTTGGACTAAATATTAAATCCCGAAAACCCATGTGTATTTTTGCAAATTCGCCAAACACATACGTGACTGACTTGTGTCGGGCAGGGATATGTACGCAATTTTCCAAAATATAGGTGCTCAAATGCAAATTTTCCAAAAATAATATAACTTAGTTCAAAAGTTTTGGGACTTACTAGAAATAATAAAACAAACGAGGGGCCCATCGCAAAATGGTCACACCCCTCACATGCGCGAGTTACGTGAGGTGACATGGCCAAGGACCTATTAGCAATAATACAAAGCTCGAGGGATTTTTTGTAAATATTACAGAAATTCTAAAGGAAAATGAAAGGTTTAGTATACTAATTAATAAATACAGAAAAGGCCCAGGGGAAGTTGCAAAATACCCACGGCTGGGGATCTGACGGTAGATGCTATCTCACTTGCCACGTGTCGAAGATCCCACGGTCAACGACGATTCGCGCCAACGACCACAATTAGAAGGCCCCAATGGATTTGACGGTTTAGGGTTGGGATGATCCAATGGTTGCGGCAGACCTGGGTCGAAGATCTTGATCCGACGCTGAGGACAGGCGGTGGAATAACAGGGAGGACAGCTCGCCGCAACGAACTTCCTCCGGTGATGGCGTCCTCCTCCAGTGTTCTTGGCGGCTGCAAAATGGCCCAGGCTCCTCCGGGGTTTGTCCTCTGTTGGCTGGAAGCTCCAAAACACCTCTACGACGGTCGAGGCTCACCAGCAAGGACAGAGAAGCACGTCGGCTCCAGGTGCCTCCATTGAGGCGCAAAACGAGCTCCAGGCTATTCTTTGGGGTCAGGATCTACAAGAGAAGTGAGGGGAGGTCACGGGCAAATTGTCGCGACCTTCCAGAGGGGTAACGGGGTGGAGGTAGCGGGGATGGGAACTTGTTGGAGCGCGGCTCCGGCGATGTGATCGCGAGGTGAATCGACGAGGGAAACACAAGGAGGAGGATGGGGATCTACTCCTACGGCTACAACAAATAAAAAATGCAATAAAAAAAATAAAAAGGGAACCTCGAAGGTGGGGATCACTTAAGATAGACCTCGATGGCGAAGCTCACCAGAGGTGGGTGGAACGACCTTAGACGCCTCCTTGATCAGCCTGACGGTGGGAACATGGACCTGTCACCTCCTTGGTTCGATGGAGCACGAGAGGCGGAGAGAAAATTGGTCAAAAGGTGTTCAAGTTTGAATGGGAAGGTCAGGTGTGCATTTGAATAGGCTGACGAAACGGCGAGAAGAACGAGGCATTGGGAGCGAATCGATGATCCAGATATCGATCTGAGCTGATGGCGTAAATCATTGATCCAAGGGGAAGAAAAGTCATGAATACTTCGACATGAAATGGTGAAGATAAAGCCTCGAAAAAATCGCGAGTAGGGGTCAGAAACGAGGTTCTGACAACTGCAACAGTCTGACCCACCTGGTTGGTCCACGTGGACCAACCAGGGAAAATCCTTCTGAAAAAGATTTTAAAAATCATTTAAAAATAATAATCAATTTTATTAATTTTAGGTTATTAAATAAAAAATGTTTATTATTTTAGATATTATTTTATTATGATTTTTATTTATTTTTTTGAGGTATAAATCTTCAAGTTACCTTTTATGAGCTATATATGTATCTTTATATATATATTTTTTAATATTTTATTTTTTATTTTGTATTTTTAATTTTATTAATTTTGTTTATTATTTTATATATTTAAAACTTGATTTTTTATACTTATTTATATTTTTATTTTATTTTTCTGAAGATTTTTGTATAATTAAATAAATAGAAGTATTAATTATATAGGTATATTTACAGGTATTATACCTATGTATTTTATACAAGTATTTTATTTTTGTGTTTTATATATGTTTTTATTCCACTTTTAATATAAACATATATTATAAATAATATTTACAAAATTATAAAAATATAAAATTATAAAAATAATGAATATTAAATAAAATGAATATTTTAATCTATACAAGTATACAATAGTGGTCCAAAACCTAACATTCAAACCGTAACTCAGAAAAATATGAAACCACCTTCACTAAATAGATTATTGAAAATTATACACAATTAAAGTGATTTTGATACATTTCGAGTTTTTATTTGAGCGATATAGGTTTGGGAAGTTGAGATTCTGGAAATTATCCATATCATAACTTTTTATCTGTACATTATTTTTGTATGAAATAAATTTTGTATTTTTCTATTATGAATTATCTACAACTTTCATGACAAAGTTTCTTTATTTTAAGTATAAAGAGTGGAACTAAAAATAGGTTCCAATATGAATAAAGAATGAATTAAATAAAAGGGATTTTTATTGGTATTTTGGCCCTTATCTCCCCCTACTTTATTCCTTGTCGACCTCATCATCGAGATGCCTAGGTCTCGGGGTTTCATGTCATAAAATATTTACAATATTTTATTGTTTTTCTTTTCTTTTATTTATTCTAAAATTTTGGCTTCTAAAATAGTGTTTTATACAATATTTACACATACATTCATGGATGCTAAAATGCAGGAATTAGGGGTATTTACACGCATTTACTAGGGTTTTTGAGGCCAAAATGATAGAATAAAGATGATGAAATGTGGATTCATCATCCCCCTATACTTGCCTTTGCTAGTCCCTAGCAAAGGCTTTTGCAATAATTGCAGAAAAAAGAAAAACAAAGAAAGAAAAAGAAGAAAGATGGATTAAATTTAATTATCAAACTTGTCTTCACAAAATCAAAGTTTGGTGCTTAAGTCGGACCTTTGAAATTTTAGTGCGGGCGGAACCTTAATGGGAACCAGATTTAAAGTCCAACAGCCCTTGAGAATCCCAAAAACTCTTCTCAAGTCTCCTCAATAGCCAGGTCAGAAATATTTCAATTCATAGGCAAACCCTTATGACCATGAATCTAACTCGTACAATGTAAGTGATGGTGGCTCTCCCCAACTGAAATGACAAAGAGACTGACTTCTCTAGTCTGACAACCCAATGATTCCCCAATCCAATAACTCCTTCCTCGAGGAGTAGGGTATTCCCTTCCAAGTTCAAGTGACAACCAACTCCAGAGGAGGGGTGAAGAGAAGAATGGACGGTAGCCAGTCTAGCTACCAATCCTAGGATGCAAGACCAGTGTAGTCAAGTCATCTAGCTGCAGGCTCACATGATTTGACTTTGATGCTCAAGCTTGCTTATTTTCTATACAACATATACATACTCCGGCAGGCATTTTATTTTTGTACAGGACTGTCCACTTTTTTGGAGTTTTTTTTGAAATACTATTTACAACAGCATTGACATAGGGAGTTTTTCCTCTTGAGCCAGTAGACTATCCCTCTTTTGAAGCTTTATTGCAACCCACACTCTCCTGTCTTTAGAATTCCTCATCACTGGATGGGTTGGGGTGCACTTCCCTCCCTAGAGGAGGACAAATGTTTTCACTAGTGTGTGTCTCATACCAGCAAATCCAACCCCCTCACCACTCCAACTGAGTTGAGCCATGTGAAAGTGCATGTGTCTAAGTTAGGTAATCAACAAGAGTCATGTGTGTGCTCTGAAATACTCGTGCTCCGAAATACTCTACCTAGCACTTCCCTCCTTAGAGGAGGACATATGCATTTTTTATTTCAATTTTTTTGGTATTTTTACTTTTGCAAATGTTTTTGCGATTTTTGAAAAGAAAATATTTTGGATAAAAATTAGGTACAAATATTTACACGAGCATGTATCTTATATTTACAAGAAGATTTTAAGAATTCACAAAGGGTAAGTACTCAATTTTACAGGTATAAAGAATTTTAGTGTGATGTTCATATTCCTTAAACTTATTTGAAAAAGATTTTTCAAACAATTTTTGAAAACTATAGTCCAAAGTAATTCTTACAAACATTTTTACAAACATGTACACATATTTGAAAATCATTTTGCAAAGGTTTTTCAAACAATATAGATAGATTTTTCAAAATATTTTTGCAACCATTTTCAAACCATTTGCAAAAAAAATTTCAAACATTTTTGTTTCATACAAAGAAAATAAATTTTTCAAACAAAACATTTTTACGAAGGTTGAAAATATTGAACAAAATGTTTTCCAAATAGTTTTAGAAATAATTTTCGAAGAGATTTTTCAAACTATTTTTCAAACATTTTGCAAAAAATATTTTCTTCTTATTTATTAATCAGTAAATACAAAAAGAATTTGAGGAATAAAACATCTTTTTATTAAGGTATTTTTAATGAATTTTAAAGAATTATTAGCCATAAAAAAATACAAAAGCACGAGTTATGGCTAAAGTATATGCGTAGTATATACGACCCCCCTATACTTAGCCGGAGCTATGTCCTCGTAGATCAGAGAGAAAAGAGGAGACATAACTCGTACTGAGTATAGACAAGTCTAAAGAATAAATGAATAATAAATGAGAAGTTGACCAGCACCCCTATAATTAGGATCAAATAATCCTTAGTATAGAAGACTGTACACAAAGCAGGGAGGGTCAAGGGTGGGAATGAACAGATAGTACTCAGACTGTCTCCCCGTATACTTAGGGTAAGATATCCCTAAGTATAGACAAGAAGAGGAGACAATGGAGAGGATCGAAAAATAGAATAATTTGGGGAGCACACTGCCGAGCAATTCTTTGGTATGAAACTGCCTGTTGGGGACCTTCGGCTGTACAATTCTTTGGTATGAAACTGCCTGTTGGGGACCTTAGACTGTGTGTAGACCTGGGCTTGGGACATCACTGTCGAGTTCTCTATCATCTCCTCATAGATGGCCAAGACCTGGTCTTCACCCTTGGAAAAGTAGGACCCACCACAAGAGGCATTCACAAGCCCCTGCAGCTCCGGTGTCATCCCACAAAAGAAATGTTGAACAAGGTTGGGCTTTGATATCTCGTGATGTGGACACCGGTCAATGAGCTCTCTAAATTGATCTCAAGACTCATGGAACTGTTCATTCGGGATCATAGTGAAGTTACTGATCATAGCTCGCGTTGCATTGGTCTAGCCGAGTGGATAGTACTTATTCAAGTACTCGGTCTGAAGCTGCTCCCAAGATGTGACGTACCTATCTAGATGCTTCATCTAATAGGCTGCTCTATCAACCAATGAGAATGGGAAGGCAATCATTTTTATCGTGTCCTCGTCCACCAGTCTATCGTGGACAGTGCTACAAATCATCTCGAACTCCTGCAGATGGAAATGAGGCTCCTCGGTGGCCAGCCCATGAAACTTGGGAAACAATTGGATGGTCTAAGGGCGAAGCTCGAAGTTCCCGTCAATGGGAGGAAGCTGGATCCATCAGTGAGTGAGAGTTGCACCAGGGTTGTGCAACTGTCTCATGGTCCTCGGTGGTGGGCCCTCCGGGTGATGTTCTCCTCCTGCTCCGCCTCCTGCTTGTGGTATCTCTCCACCGCCCTTAGGTTTGTCTCCTCTGTCCTCTCACATCTGCGCCAGCTCTCTCATGATGTCACCCATGAAGGCTCCCTGATATCTGATCTGTCTTTGCATAGTCTCCAGGGAAGCTAATAATGAATTGTTGATGGCAGTCTGATCATACACATATAAAGGATGTCCCTGCTCGTATGGGCGTCCCTCACTGCTGGCCATATCTTGGGTCTCTGTAAAGGCAAAAGTACCCATATCAGGTGCATTCAAATGTACACAAATCTGTGTTGTACTATGCTCTGACACCAGGGACTGACAGAAGAAGAGGGGTGGTAAAGGGGGAACGGGGTGGGCGTAATCTCAGGCTCGGAGAGTGGGTCTAAACTCCCCGAAGCTGACCTAGATGAATAAGGAGGAGAGCTCGATAGCGGTGCCACCAGATGTGGCCTAAGAGATTATCCTCCCATCATCGTGATCTGGAGATAAGGGCGGATGAGATCTGGAATTCAAACAAGATGAGAAATCAAACCCCCGATTTACCTACGCAATGCCTGAGCTAATGACCGTAAAGGCTGGGTCGATTATCTTTTCAATTTTATTTAGGTGATCAATCAATCTATCAGAGCGATTAAGCGAGCTGGTAGGAACCCGATGCTCCTAGGAGACTGTCCCAATCTAAGGCTAGATCTTTCGCAGCTAGTATGAATTACGGACCGTTTACTGGCTACCCGATCAATTCACCCTGCTAAGGATGTCACGGTCCGCTTTACCGATTACCAGAGAGATCCTCACTGCAGAATGATTAATCCTAGAGCAGTAGTCTGAGAGGAGTTCAGGTATGGCTCTATCTTAGTGTGCGGGTCACTATCTCGCTACAGATAAATCAACCAATGAGGGGGTCACTCTCCCCAAGACAAAAATTTTGAGTGAGGTGAGTTTTAGGTCAAGTTTGCATTAGCAGTCCTAATTTTATTTGATTATCTCATTTTTAGTATTTTTCTGAATAAAAGAAATGCCTAACAAATTTTCTGATTTCCTTGGTTATTTTGAGTCCAATAAAATGGGAGAGGAAGTCAGAAAAGCGGATGCGCGATCAAACACAATGATGCATGCAAAGTTAGAAATGTGTACCTTGCTCCAGTATACTACATGCAGGGTGATCCGCACATAAGTTTGAAGACAAGAATTAAACTACCTATATGATGCACGAGGAAACCATCCCTAAATGAGAAATTTCTATTGATTGTGAAGCACAAGTAGCTATCGACTAGGAAGAGAGACCGGAGTCCGGTCTTGGATGCCGATAGGTGTCCACCACAGTGGATCCTGCAAACGTTGTATACGACCTCTCTTGGCACGTGGTCTCTAATCCAATTAAAATAGCTTTTTAAATGAATTATTATCTAAGTCCAATTACGATCTATAGGTGCAGGCAAGATATTAGGTGTGGGGCCTTAGCTAATTACGCCACAATAAACATAAACTCCTAAATCTAGGGGATAAATCCACGTGAATCAAATTGATAGCAAAAATCTAAAAAATGGCGAAAAATCATGCGAAAACCGACGAGCCCCCAAGGGAACAATCCCTCGAGCAATGGACCTCGTGAAGTGTGGTAGAGTCCTAAGTGTCATGTTTAAGTTATTACAATAATAGAGTCTCTCTCTCTCTCACTAAAATTACATAAATAAATAACTACACAAAAATGTTCAAAATATGACAGTCTTCTCAAGTTCTCCAAGTCCTCCTTTGTGCTACTTCAAAACCGCCTCACGTGGGTGCGTAGGTGATCTAAAGAGGAGCTCCTCCCTCGATCCGTGTACCTCGCACAAAATCTAAAAAAGGAGAGTGGTTAGACAATTCAACAATGTATATCAAACAAAAGAGAAAATAATGGAGCAAAAATATAGACAAAAAATCATAATCAAGCAAAGAAATCCAATCTATACGTTGTTGCTCCCCGGCAACAGCGCCATTTGATTACTCTGGGTCTTGCGAGGGTCTAGAGTAATCCACACAAGGATCACAATGTCATTGAGGCGACCGCTCACAAAACCTGGGTCAATCAACAATTAACCCACAACAACGAGACAAGCAGGATCGATCGGGCAAAATCAATGCGCAAGAATGAATGTGATGTTTTAGTCTATATAAGTGCTCTTTTTGTGGGTTTTTAATTTTATATTTTTATTTGATTTTTGTTTTGTATTTTTATATTTTAATTTTTAATTTCTGATTTTGTATTTTCTTTTTATATTTTATATTTTTTTATATTTTCTTTTTCTATAAAATAAGATATATACAATAAAGAAAAGAGAGGTAATGTATTTATAAAAATAGGTAAAAATAAGCAAAATATAGGAAATAAAATATTTTCTAATGTATTTTCTTTTTATATTTTATATTTTTTAGGATTTTTATAATTTTCTAATGTTTTTGTGTTTTTTCTATATTTTTGCTAATTTTTTGGTATTTTTAAAGTAAAAATACTTAAAACATGGACTAAAATAATGCCTGAAATTAAAATGGAGATGAAAGATATCAAACAGGAACCAAAATTCTCCAAATTAATTTTAAAATAAAGAGAATAAAATAGAGAAAATTAGGAAATAAAAACTATATTTCCGTGATTTTTTTCGATTTTTAATATTTTTATAGTAATTTTTACGGTTTTGTAATTTTTAGGAGTTTCCTTTTATATTTTTAGTTATTTTTGTTAGGAATGTTAAAGACACTAAATTACATACCATATAATTTTTTTGAATTTTCAAATATCGTTTTATAATTTTTATGAATTTTTAATGCAAATAGGGATGAAAACATATGTTTTTGAATTTTTATAAATATTAAAATGCAACAAAAATGCAAAATAAAAATATAGCATGATAGAGCAATGCAACATGAATGTATGCTATTTTTTGGGATTTTTTAGGAATTTATAGATTCATGAAATAAATGCAAACAACAAAGAGAAAATGGACACTGATAGGGGTACTTTTGTAAATAGATGAAAGTCCAGGGGCCAACGTGCAATTTTCCCACAAATTATATAACTAAGTAAAAATGTTTTTGGACTAAATATTAAATCCCAAAAATGTAGGCGTATTTCTGCAAATTCACCAAACACGCTCGTGGCTGACACGTGTCGGGCATGGATCTGTACGTAATTTTCCAAAAATCTAGGGGCTCAAATGCAAATTTTCCAAAAATAATATAACTTAATTCAAAGGTTGTGGGACTTAATATAAATAATAACACAAAAGAGGGGCCCTTCGCAAAATGGCCACACCCCTCACGTGCGCGAGTCACGTGGAGTGACGCGGCCAAGGACCTGTTAGCAATAATACAAAGTTCGAGGGGTTTTTTGTAAATATTACAGAAATTCTAAAGGCAATGAAAGATTTAGTATAATAATTAATAAATAGGCCGGGGGGAAAGTTGCAAAATACCCACGGCTTGGGATCTGACGGTCGATGCTATCTCACTTGCCACGTATCAAAGATCCCACGGTCGATGACGATTCACGCCAACGGCCACGACTAGAAGGCCCCAGCAGATCTGACGGATCAAGGCTGGGATGATCCAACGGTTGAGGCAGACCTTGGTCAAAGATCTTGATCCGACGATGAGGACGAGCGGTGGAAGAACATGGAGGACAACTCGTCGCTGCGAGCTTCCTCCAGTGATGGCGTCCTCCTCCGGTGTTCTTAGCGGCCGCAAAATGGCCCAGGCTCCTCCAAGGGTTGTCCTCTTTTGACCGAAATCTCCAAAACACCTCAGCGATGGCCGAGGATCACCAGCAAGGACGAAGAAGCACAGTGGCTTCAGGTGCCTCCGGTGAGGCGCAAAACGAGCTCCAGGCTATTCTTTAGAGTCATGACCTGCAAGAGAAGTGAGGGGAGGTTGCAGACAAATTGCCGCGATCTTCCAGAGGTGTAACGAGGCAGAGGTAGCATGGATGGGAGCTTGCCGGAGCGCGGCTCCGGTGAGGTGGTCGCGAGGTGAATCGATGAGGGAAACGCAAGGAGGAGGATGGGGATCTACTCCTACGACTACGACAAATAAAAAATGCAATAAAAACAAAGAAAAGGGGACCTCAAAGGTAGGGATCACCTGAGATAGACCTCGACGACGAAGCTCACCGGAGGTGGGTGTAACGAACCTTAGACGCCTCCTCGATCAGCTTGACGGCAGGAACAGGGACATGTCACCTCCCTGGTTCGATAGAGCACGAGAGGCGGAGAGAAAATTGGTCAAAAGGTGTTCAAGTTTAAATGGGAAGGTCGGGTGTGTATTCGAATAGGTTGACGAAACGACGAGAAGAATGAGGCATTGGGAGCGAATCGATGATTCAGATATCGATATGAGCTGATGGCGTGAATCATCGATCCAAGGGGAAGAAAAGTCACGGACTTCGACGTGAAATGATGAAAGATCTAGCCTCGAAAAAATCGTGAATAGGGGTCAAAAATGAGGTTATGACAAGTGTAGGAGGCGGGGTCAGACAGTTCACCCGCGGTCAACGGTCTTACCCACCTGGTTGGTCCACGTTGACCAACCAGGGAAAATCCTCCTGAAAAAGATTTCAAAAATCATTTAAAAATAATAATTGATTTTATTAATTTTAGGTTAATAAATAAAAAATGTTTATTATTTTATAAATTATTTCTATTATTATTTTAATTTATTTTTTTGAGGAATAAAATTACAAGTTACCATTTATGAGCTATATAGGTATCTTTATCTATATATTTTAATATTTTATTTTTTATTTTGTATTTTTGATTTTATTAGATTTGTTTATTATTTTATATATTTATAACTTGATTTTATGAACTTAGATATATTTTTATTTCATTTTTTTGAAGTATTTTGTACAATTAAATAAATAGAAGTATTACTTATTTAGGTATATTTACATGTATTATACCTATGTATTTTATACAAGTATTTTAATTTTAAATTTTCTTTATTTTTTTATTCCACTTTTAATATAAACATATATTATAAATAATATTTACAAAATTATAAAAATATAAAATTGTAAAAATAATGAATAATAAATAAAATGAATATTTTAATCTGTACAAGTATACAATAGGGGTCCAAAACCTAACTTTCAAACCGTAATTCAGAAAAATATGAAACCACCTTCATTAAATATCTTTTGAAAATTATATACAATTAAAGGTGATTTTGATACATTTCGAGTTTTTTTGAGAGATACAGGTCTGGGAATTTGGGATTCTGGAAACTTATTCAGATCATAACTTTTTATCTGTACATTATTTTTGTATGAAATAAATTTTGTATTTTTCTATATTTAATTATCTACAACTTTTATGTACAAAGTTTCTTTATTTTAATTATAAAGAGTGGACCTAAAAATAGGTCCCAAAATGAATAAAGAATGAATTAAATAAAAGGGATTTTTATTGGTATTTTAGCCCTTACCTCCCCTACTTTATTCCTTGTCAACCTCATCATGGAGATGCCTAGGTCTCGGGGTTTGGGGTCATAAAATATATACAATATTTTATTCTTTTTATTTTCTTTTCTTTATTCTAAAATTTTTGCTTTAAAATAGTGTTTTATACAATATTTACACAGACATGCATGAATGCTAAAATGCATGAATTAGGGGTATTTACACGCATTTTCTAGGGTTTTTGAGGCCAAAATGATAGAATAAAGATGATGAAATGTGGATCCATCAATTTCTTTTATAAGGTTTTGGGAATTTTCAGATCTTTTTGTGATTTTCTAAAAATCAAACAATGATAAAACAAGCACACAGCGTACAACAAAAGTGTTTTGAAAATTTTAAAAAAAAACTAAAATAAATGGAAATGATTTTTATGGAAAATATGAAGAAATATTTACAAATAGGAAAAATACAATATTTGGATTTTTTGTTGAATTTTTATGATTTTTTTATTGATTTTTGAATATTTTGCAGATTTTTAGGTTTTTATGAGGTATTTTTTAAGAAAATTTATACAAAAGCTAAAAGATGATAAAAGACAACTACATAAATTTTATAGAATTTTTGAAATATTTTTCGAATTTTTATGAATTTTCTAAGACAAACATGGGTTTTTTATTGTTTTTGCATTTTTAATAATATGAAATGCAAGCAAAATGACACACAAAAATCACTACGCAAAGAACAAGTCAGCAGGAGCTAGCAATAATTTTTAGGCAATTTTTGTAGTTAAATAGCTATTTATTGTAGTTAATAGAAGAACATATTTTAAAATTGTGCAAAGAAAACCAATATGCAAATATTTTAAGTTTTAGGGCCTGTAGGATAACAACTGTTTAAAGTCCAAGGGACACTATGCAATTTCTCCAAGCAAAACGTGCACAACACGTGAAGAAGTGCTCACAGGAGCATAGATGCAATTAATGAAAACTTTTAATTCATTCAATAAGCAGTTCAAAGCACAGAGTAAAATGTGCAAATACGACAGTAAAACACGTGAAGCTACACGTGACTCATACTCGGGTTGACTAAAGTGCAAATACAGAAAATACAATGTCCAAAATGCAAAAAGTTTTTCACTAATTTTTACAATTATGGTACTAAGGCAAAATAAAGGGAAGGAAGGGGTGCAAGGGAAATAGACCCTTGCAAGCGTGGAGCGACACGTGACACCGCTTGGATCTAACAACTCTGGCTCGGCACGAACGGACGACTGGGAAGGCTCCACTTATGATGAATGGTCCCGATCTGCTGGTACCTTTTTGATGATGAGTGGCTAGGAATCAATCCTCCAGATGATCAGACGATCAGGGGGGGTCTCCAAAATGGATGCATTAGATTAGAACTGGGAGACCCCCTGATCGAACTGTCGGGGAGATGTCAGGAAGAACTGGGAAGAACTCGCCTCCGGCGAGTTTTGGATGGTGATTGCATGGGCTTCCGATGACCTCCGAGGCTGCTCAGATGTTATTAACATCGTTGTTGGCTATCCGTAGCTATTGGTGTGCTCAATATAGTCCAAGACTTTGAGATGAGTCCTGGAGATGCATATGATTCCTGGAGCTTCCTGGACTGACGAGCATATGCGAAATGCCCTCCACATGAGGTTGTCTTCGGTCCTAGGGCAGCACAAGGGGGTTTTCTCAGAGAGGGAACTCCGGCTTGGGGTTAGAGTATTAAATGAATGTGGGAAATGTGTATGGATCATGTCCTATGTTGAGTGAAGGATCGGGCCTAAGATTTGACCCAATACGATGATTGGGTTGGTGACTAGGGTGCAGAGCGAGATAGAGAAGGGAACGGTGAAGCGTGCGCGGCATGTGTCAAGTCGAAGTGAACAGTTGATCGAGTGAACATGATGAGTATAGGTAAACTACACAGAATGAGAGAATCAAGCTAAAACGAACAACTTTGATCTGTAAATGGTACCAGTGGGTGAGTGAAATCGCTTGGGATGGAGACGAAGTGCCTCCGGGGTTAGAGCCTCGATGGAGCGGCATAGCCAGAGGCAGAGCTCCTTGCGGTGGAGCATGACAGAGATGCCACTGGACCTAGGGCTCACTCACGTCCAAGCCCTTCCTGCTAGCTCTCTCACACTACTGTCACTTTGGGAAAGGAGCTGGGCACAATGGAGGTGGTGGAGCAGCCAATTGATGTGGTGCATGGGCTTTTGTAGGTGCCCCAAGTTGGAGAAGGATCGATCGAAAGCATGCGAACCGAGGCACAGATCATAGAGATGGTGCTCGGACGTGGATTAGGAATCCATGATGTTCAATCAGGGCAAAGGAGTGTGGGCAAAGTCGATCGGGTCGGGTTGCCAAAATTAGGCAAAGTCTATGCTAAATCTGATCTGAGGAAAAAGGAAGAGGGGGGACCTGCTGACTGGAGTCAACAATCCCCTGTGGACCAATAGGAAGCGACACAGAATTGAGACAAATTAGGCTACTCGACAAAATAAGGAAATAAATGAATTAAATTAGGAATAAATTAGTAAATGATTTTTAAATAAAAAATGACAAAAATAAAAAATGTTTATTATTTTCAAGCGACTTTTCTATGATTTTTAATTATTTATATGAATTCATATATATAATATTTATGATATATAGTATTATATACAAGTATAGTGTGCCTATATATTTTATTATTTTATTATTTTTCACAAATATCCTTTTCTTTATATTTCATATATTTACAAAATAATTTAAGGATTATAAAAGAATTTTTATTTGCTTCTTACAAATTAAATAAAGGCATTAAATGAATAGGTATTATGTACAATATATACAAATGCGGCTGGTATACAATAAAATTTCGATTTTATTTTGTGTTTTATATTTTTTAGTTTATTTATATTTTATTGTTAGAAGTATACAAGTGTTTGAAAATACAACATACACAAATTATATGTTAAAATAATTATATATATACATACATGTATTGGTAGTGTCTAGCTGTACATGACACTCAAAAAGCCAATTTTTACACCATAACTCCAAAATTTATGAAACCACCCTTATTTTAAAGATAATTTAATTTATAGTCCAATAAAGGTGATTTTGGTAGAATTTGAGTCCACATGGAGCTGAAATTAATCTTTTAAGTTCTTATTAAATGGCTTTCAATGAGTGGTATTATTTGTATTATGTACATCAAATCATGTTGCAACTATTTTTATTATCTAGAAAACATTTTTATTTACAAGTTTTATTGAGAAAATAATTTATTTTGAACTATTTTCATTGATGGATAAAATAGAGGAAAGATATGTACATAGAATGCCTAGTGATGAATATACAAAAACCCTATCTCCCCCTACTATATTCCTTGTCGATAAGGTCAATAATTAACCTTCTCTTGGGTTTGGATCAGTCTGTACTTATTATATAATTAAATCCTTCTTCTCTTTTTATTTTCTCTTTATTCTTTTATTTTTGGGAAAAGGTGTTAATTAAACAATACTAACAAGAGTATATACAATGGTTATTTATTAGATTTACACATATTTACATGTGTTTTTGCTAAAATATATGGCTAAAATAAAAGAATAAAGAATGATAATCATAGATTCATCATCCCCCCATACTTTACCTTTTCTAGTCCCTTAGCAAACACTTATTTGAAAAAGAAGTGAAACAAAAAGAAAAGAAAAGAAAAAGGGATAGTCAAAGTTGATTATTAAACTTATCTTCATAAAATTGGAGTATGGAGCTCGGTCATACATTTGTATTATTAATTTAGCGGAACCTTATTGGGAATCAGGTTTGAGACTTAATATCGTTCAAGTTCCACAAGTCTGTGGTCAGGTCTCCTTAACAACCAGGTCAGAACAAGTCAACATACGAAAACTCTAATGGTCATGATTTTTTCCTTGTACCGTGTAAGTGATATGTAGCTCCACACCTCAAAAATGGCAAAGAAACAACCTCCCTCAACAAGGTAACACCAATCCCCTAGTCTTTGAACTCTTTCCTCGAGGAGTGAGGAATTCCCTTCTAAGTTCAAGTATAACCAACTCAAGAAGAGGGGAAAGGGAGAGAATGGACCGTGACCAGTGTAGCCTTGTATCCCTTGGAGCTTTACCAGTACATCTAAGTCTCCAGCTGCAAGCTTCCATGATATAAGAGAGTGCAATACAAAAGCTTTGCTTATTCAACTATATATACTCTAGTAGGTATTTTATTTTCAATCAGGCATGCGTCCCCTTTTTTTGGAGTTTTTGTATTTTTGCAATTTTTTGTGTCATATATATCTACACCGTGCAACACGTACATGAGGAGTTTTTCCTCTTGAGCCAGTAGGCTATCCCTCTTTTGAAGCTTTAATGCAACCCACAACATCCTGCCTTTAGACTTCAATGCTATTGGACCAGGTTGAGGTGCACACCCCTCCCTAGAGGAGGATTTGTGGTTCCTGGTAGCTGTACTATACCTGTATGCTAGTCCAAGCCAAAGGATTATGCCTCCTCACCACCTCATCCGTGTTGAGCTACGTGTAAGGTGTGTGTCCAAATGAAGCCATTATCTCTGAGAGTCATGCGTGTGTTGTTAAGTGTTCTACTTAGGCCAATTAAGATGACGTGATCATAGCCTAGTGGACTCAAAGAATTAAGTCTCTATGGACCTGAAAAAGTCTTAACCCCAAATCTTATAAGGTTCCTCTGAAGTTAAGTGGATTAAGGTCTTAACCAACCTCCATTCTTCAATTTTATTCTAGAATAGTTTAAATGTCAATCATAATTCTGAAGAATGCACATGCAAGTTTTTACAAAAACTCTTTTTAATGGGAATTTTTAAAACTATGCAATTTTTTATGGAATTTTTAAATTTTAAATTTTTAGGTATTTTTGAAAAAGTAAAAGAAAGAAAAGTTTTCACAAAGATGTTTACATATTTATAAGTTGATTGTGCTACATGTTTTATATATAAATGGATTTTAGTTACAGGATCTCGAACTGGCTTTATTTAGGGGTATTTATTTACAAAGAATTGGGGGTAGATTATGTATATACAAATAATTTTTATACCCCATAGATAATTTCCCATGTAACAAAAAAATTTTGAAAATATTTTCAAAATATTTTGCAAACTTTTTCAAAAGATTTTTAGAACTATTTTTACAAACATTTACAAACAATTTTACAAACTATTTTTGCAAACATTTTATTTTCACGCAATTTTCAAAAATATTATACAATATACCTAATTTTGTTACAGAAAAATAATTTACAAATCTTTTGCAAACGAGACATTTTTACAAAAAATTTTATAAAATTTGTACAAAATAATTTTTCAAAGGTTTTTACAAACAATTTTAACAAACATTTTTGAAAATACCAATGAAAACATTTTCAAAATATTTTTATTCCTATAGCCATGTTATTAACACACACACAAAGTACGAGCTATGGCTAAAGTATATATAAAATATATAAAACACCCCCCTTTACTTAGCTTTCATGATGTCTATAGAGTGATCATAGAGAGAAGAAGGAAGACATAACTCATGTTGAGTATAAAGAAGTGAAAATAATCCTATACTACAATGACCCAAAAAATGAAAGAAAAGAATCAATAGAAGTCAGTGATCCCCCTATACTTAGGATCAAGTAATCCTAAGTGTAGAAGATTGTACATAAAGGGGAAAACCGAGGAACGTAATGTACATATATTACCTCCCCTATACTCAAGGTAAGATATCCCTTAGTATATGCAGCAAAAATAGAGATAACAGAAAAATGAATAATCACATGTTTAATACCCCCATACTTAGGATAACGTGCACCCTAAGTACAACAAAATCATAAAACGAATCCGGGGTATTAAACAAAATGAGTGAATGATATAGACAATATGGATCTATATAGAAGCGGAGTAAAAATCAGGTATGAGATGCAGATGATGCGAGTCAAGGACTACATCTCATACAAAATGAATATGGGCAACATCAACGATCACTAGATCATGATCAAGATATGGCTTCAGGCACTGACTGTTGACTCGAAAGATGGACTTAGAAGACAACTCAGATATGTCAATGCTATGGTTGTCACGCACCTTTCTGATCAGGTATGGTCCCTTCCATTTACTTTGTAATTTCTCTGGAAATAATCTTAACCTAGCATCAAATTGCCATACTCTCTGGTTTGGCTCAGACTGCTTATGGCTGATGTGAGAATCATGCCATATCTCACTATGTCCTTATACTGTAGGCTACTTTAGAAGGTTGTCTCTCTCAGCTCTTACAGGGCTACCAATTCTACTCTCCTTTGATCTCCTATACTCTCATAATCCAATAGTATCTCAGTGACTACCCAAAGTGACCAATGCTTGATCTCCATAGGTAAGTGGCATGACTTGCCATAAACGAGTCAGAAATGAGATGTACCCAAAGGTGTCTTTAAGGAGGTCCTATAGTCCCACAAGATCGTGTCCAAAAGCTGTGAACAATCCTTTTGGTCTGGGCAGACAACCTTTTGCAAAATAGTCTTAATCTCCTTATTTGAAACCTCAGTAAGACCATTCATCTGTGGATGATATGGCTCTTTATGGTCAATGTTGAACTTCGTAGCAAGGACCCATACCTTTTCATTGATAAAATGAGTCCCCCATCAAAAATCAAGACTAGGTACCCCAAACAATGATATGATATTTTCCTCAAAAATTTGCAAAAAGTCTTTGCATCTGCGACTCGGGGGGGGGGGGGGGGGATATCCTCAACCAAACGACTCACATAATCCACAACCAACAAAAGGTACTCAAATCCATGATTCTTAGGGAATGGACCCATGAAATCGATGCCCCATGCATCAAAAACCACACATAAGTGAATGGGCTACATCGACGTCATATCTTTCTATACACAAGTGCCCATCCTCTAACAGTTAGTACATATCTTCACGAATTCTTCTGAATCCTTGAAGAGGGTAGGCCACCGAAGGCCTGATTGGAGGAACCTTCTGCACTGTCTGTCTTCTAGAGTGATGTCCTCTTGTGTCGATCTTGTGGCAATAGGTGAGGATGCTATGGTGCTCCTCCTAAGGAATACACCGACGCCAGACACTATCCCCCCTTCATGGCGGGATCCTCTTAATGATATGACTTGGCCTTCGCAAGAAAGGTCTCAAGTCGCTTCCTGAGCCACCTTTGTGGAACTTTCTTGGCAAAAAGATAGTTCACAATGTCAGCATACCATGGAAGCGAGGTTATAGAAAGAATCATCTTGTCTGGGAATGTCTCAGTGATAGGTGTGGTTATATCATAATCCACAAGATGCTCTAATGAGGAGAGGTGATCTGCCACCACATTCTTGACTCCGGGTTTATCCTTAATCTCAATATCAAACTCCTAGAGTAGAAGGATCCATTTAGTTAAACTGGCTTTGGCATCCTTCTTGGTCATTAGGTATCGGATGGCAGTGTGATCTGTATAGATAGTCATCTAGATCCAAGAATATAAGATTGAAACTTATCCAGAGCAAATACTACGGCTAGCATCCCTTTCTCAGTGACAGTGTAGTTCCATTGAGTGGCTTCCAAAGTTCGACTAGCGTAGTGTATGGCAAATGACAAATTATCCCTCCTCTGTCAAGGCACAACCCCTACAGCAAAATCGGAAGCATCCGTCATGATCTCAAATGGGAGGGACAAATCGGGTCACTGAAGGATCGAAGCCTGCACAACCAAATTCTTGAGTCTCAAAAGATGAAAGACACTTATCATCTACAAGGAACTCGGTGTCTTTTGTGAGCAAATAAGTTAGTGGTTGGGCAATCTGACTGAAGTCCTGTATGAACCATCAGTGGAAATCGACATGCCCCAGAAAAAACCGCAACTATCTCAGATTAGACGGTGGAGTGAGCTTCTTGATGATATCCACCTTGGCCGGATCAACCTCCATGCCCTACTGGAGATGATGTGACCAAGGACCATCCCTTGAGTCATCATGAAATAACTCTTCTCCCAAGATAAGGTTAGGTGGACCTCAATGCAGCTTTGAAGAACTCGATCTAGGAAAGCAAGACAAGCATCAAATCATTGCCGTAGATCGAAAAGTCATCCATGAAAACCTCTAAACAGTCGCCCACCATGTCCGAGAAAATGGAAAGCATGCATCTTTGGAATGTAGCTGGGGCATTACATAATCCAAAGAGCATCCGTCTAAAAGCATACATTCTGAATGGACATGTGAACGTAATTTTATCCTTATCTTTTGGCACTATGTCCACCTAATTGTACCCTTAGTACCCGTCAAGAAAGAAATAATGACTCTTCCCAACCAACCTCTCAATGATCTGATCAATAAATTGAAGTGGGAAGTGATTCTTCTTGGTGGCTTGATTCTATCTCTGTAGTCCACACAGACTCTCCAAGAAGTGGGTACTTGGGTAGTTATCTCATCTCCAGACTCATTCACAACTATAGTGATACTCGTCTCCTTGGCTGCCACATATAACAGACTAACCCATTTTGAGTCGGAGATGAGGTAGATAAAATCGATGCTCCACCACCTAGATATTTCCTTCATGACTTCGTCTTGAAGATTCGAGTTCAGCCTACATTGAAACTCACGTGATGGCTTGGTGTGATCCTCGAGATATATGTGCTGAGAGCACATGGCTGGACTTTTCCCCTAGAGATCAGCTACAATCCATCTGATTGCCTTGCAGTTTCTTTCAAGAACCTCCATCAAACGAGATTCTTGGTCATCAGTCAGATCTTTTGAGATAATGACTGAGAATATTTCAGGCTCACTCGCAAGGAATCTATACTTCATGCTCTACGACAAGGTCTTTAGTTCCGGGTATATGGGAGCTGGCGGATCTAGTCTCTGAAAAGTCTGAGTGAATGCAACAAATCTGCATGAGAGAACTCCTGTTGAATCTATGAATCTGACAAAGACGACCCTTATGGTATGTCTATCAAATGTACTATCTCAATCTCCGCCCTAGCTGTGGGCTCTATGGACATCAGATACAGTAAATAATCATCAAAATCTCGCCAATAAAAATGAATATCTGAGACCGAGGGATCTGAATTGGAATCACATGAAATATACTCTGCTTTGCTAGCCAAATCACTTCATTAACCTCTAAGGTATCATGTGTCATGAGTGTGCTCTACGAACTCTCATTTGCTAGCATCTATAACTCTGCAGACTCTGAAGGTGTGACAAGAGCTCGTGAAATTGGATCTGTCCAAACTGCTTCATCATCTGTGATCATAAAATCACACTCATGGTTGACATCTAGCTCTGAATCTGTCATCTACTCCGAACTCTGCTCGGAGCAAGTTGGACCTATGGCTCTCAATTCCTCAATCGTCTCTATTTGTAGACTTTCGCCCTCGACACGAAAGTATATCTTCCCGTTATCATGATCGGACACTGCCTTGGTTGTTGCCAAGAAAGGTCGTCCTAAAATGATGGGGATATCAGTCACACATTCAGGGATCTCCATGTCTAACACAACGAAGTCCACAAGAAATTTCAAGCCCAGAATTATGATGACAACATCCTTTAATAACTTCTTAGGCCTCTTGACAGATCTATCTGCAAATTGGAGAACTGTCATGCTCCATCTAAGAGGGCCAAACTCAAATCGGTCAAGTAAGGCATCTAGAAGGAGATTAATCGAGGATCCGATATCTAATAGAATCTGATTAAACCGCTGCTCATGGATATGGCATTTGATATAAGGAGCTCATGCATCAGTTCTCTTGGTTGGCAACTGATTCTAGAGGGTGAAGCAAGTGGCATGAGTGAGCACATGGAGTTCTACATTGTGATTTCACCTCTTCTTCCTACGGATGGTAGTCTTCTCTCTGAGGTTCTTTTGGAAGAGGGGGATGTGCTCAAGTGCCTCCTGAAGAGTCTACTGGATCTGAAATCTGTCCAACATCTGCTCATTGAACTCTATCTGTTGTCTCTTTTTTGGGTTTTCTAGTTTTTTGTCCATACCTAAGCAGAGTGCTTGAGGGAAGCGGATAGGGGGACCCTCCTCAAAAGAATGAGGGTCAGGAGTGGGTTTCTAAGCATTCATAATGTTGGAATCCATGCAATCATCATTAATCACAATAGATGGATCCAAAGGAAATACATAAACCTTTTCTTTATTCATCTTTTTGATTTTCAAAGTTTTTCATTTTTTTGTGTTTTTTCTCAAAACATCATTATGTACATATGAAGAGGAAGGCCACATGAATGAATGACTCTAGGTGACATCAATACCACCGAGAACATCTGAACTGGCGCCATCAGTACTACACTCTGGCCTGGCATCTGGAAATTTGATGGAATCAACACCACCATTTGTAGAAACTGGAGATATGATGACATCGACACCGTTGTTGGGATCATCATCCTTGGTGGCTTCAGTGCTATCGTCATCATCATTATTAGCAGCATCAATACTGCTCTTGACTCCATCTGGCACCCTAGAATTTGCATCGGTATGTCGCCTAGATGAGTCATGACCAGCTGGAATCCTACCGCTCCTAAGTGTCACAAAATCAACATAAAATAAATAACGAATGCCGTACAAAGTCTAACTAGGAGTGGTGGTCTCTGTAGATCGTACCTGCTTAGATTTTCTCTTTAGATTGTTCGGGTTTGGTTCAATTTGTGCAGGTATGGTGGCCTTGCTCTTTATTATATCCCTCATATTTTGCTGGAACTCATCTATCTCTCACCAGAAGGTAGATTGTTGCTCGAAAAGCATGCTGGCAAGATCGTCTAAGGTTGGGTTCTCATACGAGTGTGCATGAGAACCAGACGGGTTGCCTTGTTGAACGAGTTGCCTCATTGAAAATGAGGCAAGCTCTGTTGCTGCTGCAGGTACGAGTGAGGGGGAGACTGTAAGTACTACGGATGAGGATGATGCTACCTCCACTGTTGACCTTGGTATGAGGGTCGAGGACCATGCTGCTGCTGGGAGTACTGGGACTGCTGTGGTTGGGCTCCTTGCCAAGCCTGTGCCGGAGGCTACTGCTGGGATTGAGAACCTCCAGTAGACCATCGGAAACCTAGGTGTTCATCACGGATCCTAAGCTTCTGTTGGTACTGGGAGTACCAAATCCCATTGACTTCCATCAACGACTCCTGTTGCTCATGGACTTGTGGGGGAAGCGATGCCAAAGGCTAATCCGAATGATATACCACCATGAGTGTTCGAAGGTTGTGGTAGATGGGACTACAAGAGACACTGAATGGGCTCTACCTGGATGTAATGGAATTGCCGATATGAGCGGAGGGCTGTGATGAACTGCTCCCTAGATCAGATTGTGACATGGATGTGGCTGAGAAGCTATTTGTGCCTCTTGGAGACACATGATCTGAGTTTTCATGTCACTAAGTGTTTGGGCCAACTCATCGATCTTGTTGAGCTTGTCGAGGACCTGCCACGTTTTTTTCTCAATAATCTCAATCCTCTTCAGATTCTGGTTGATAATGACCATGTCGGCAGCTGAGGATTCTTCTAGTGCTACTGCTGTAGAAGATGAAGAAGGACCGACCACAATGTGTGCTATCTTTGTTATGAAGATGCATGTTGGGAGGCTTCCCCTGAGTATAGGCCAGGGTCTGGGACACTGCAGTGTAACTTTTGGTGATATCCTCATAAATGGCCCAAACCTAGTCTTTGTCCTAAGTGAAGTATGAGCTTCCACCAGAGGCATTCATATGCCCCTGCAGCTCAGGTGTCAACCCACAGAAGAAATCTGGACGAGATTGGGCTTGCTGATGTCATGGTGGGGATACCTATCAATGAGCACTCTAAAGAGATCCCAAGCTTCATGGAATTGCTCATTAGGGATCATTATTAAATTGCTAACCATGACTCTAGTTGCATTGGTACGATCGAGTGGGTAGTACTTGTTCAGGTACTTGGTCTGTAGCTGCTCCCAAGTAGTGACAACCCTCCTCAAGTGTTTCAGCTAGTAGGCTACTCTATCAACCAACGAGAATGGGAAGGCTATCAAGTTAATGGTGTCCTTGTCCACCAGCCTATTGTGGATGGTGCTGTAGATTATCTCAAATTCTTGCAGATGGAGGTGGGGCTCCTCGGTGGCATGCCCATGGAATTTGGGCAACAACTGAATTGTCTGGGGGTAAACCTCGAAGTCACCAAGGATGGCAGGCAGATGGATCCATCGGTGAGTGAGGGTTTCTCTAGGGTTGGGAAACTGTCTCATGGTGCGTGCCAATCTCTGTGGATCACGTGACTCCTCCTGGTGTTTGTCATCTGCTCGACCCTCATGTCTGGATATTTATTCACCACCAGCTAGTATATCTGGCTCTTCTCTTCTAACTCTCATCTGAGTAATCTCCCTCCTCACCTCTACCATGGAGATTCCTTATCCCAGATCTGTCTTTATATGGTCTCCAAGGATGTTAACAATGTGTTGTTGATGGTGGCCTGGTCTAATATGAATGATGAAGTCTGAGGCTGCTCATCGGTTCTATCATCGATGTCCATCTCTTCGATCTCTGCGAAGGCAAAAGACACTAGCTCAGGTTCTATCAAATGAATGTAGAGTTGTGCTGGCATGTCTGTCTGTACCTCAGGATTGGAAGAAGGGTGGTCAAGGGGGAACATGGTGGAGGTAAATTCGGGTTCATAGAGAGGGTCTGATCTCTCTGAAGCTGCCTTAGATGAAAGGGTAGGAGTGCTGGAAAGCGGTGCTGCTAGAGGCAACCTAAGAGACCTCCTGCCCATCATCTTGATGTGGGGATTTATGAAAAGTAGATCTGGACTGAAAGCAGGATTAGAAAACAAACACCCAGTTCATCAACTAAAAAGTGTACTACCTTTGTTAATAAAGTTCAAGTGTCATGTTGTAATTTATTTGTAATGTTAATTGCCTATTTACAGTGGTTCTCGATTAAGATCATGCTGGTGTAATTAAAGGCATGTTCATTTATTCTTCATTGCGTGTGGTTGCGTCGAGAGTGGTTCTCGACGTGATTGGCTATTTTAGGTCAAGGCACTACGCCAAATAGACATATCGTAGGTCATTTTTGCTTTATCTAAATCATAATTTAGGACATATCATTTGATCTCATAAGATTCACAATTGCAAAATTCTTAGGAGATTTATTGATGCACTTAGCATACGTTCTACTTAGTCAAAAAGAAAATGATTTCTTAACCTCTAATAGAACTTCTGTTAGGTGTGACATTTCGATTTGCATCATTTAGATAGATTTTTATCTTCGATCAATGCATCCACGTGGAGAATGCTGGGAAACATTGCAAGTATCTCTAATTGACAACATTCATCATAGTTTTTTGCTGCATTCTGATTTACAGTTTCTTCCTCAGTTTTTAAAACTTAGGATTAAAATGAAAAGGGATTGTTAGGTAGACGTTGATTGTGTACTCACATTAAGTCAAGCGATAACCTAATCTCCTAAAATTGGGACTGAATTGATGCAAGTTGACCAAATTTAATTTGGAATAAAATCAGCCTTGTATTATGGTTGCATGTACTTACCCCCAAACATAGTGGGTGAGGACGTATCCCCTAAGGAATAGAGACAAAAATCCTTGGACTTGTGCCCTATGAACTTGGACTCACTTTTAGGGTCCTATTATTGCTGCAAGCACTTGCCTCCGACCATTAGAAGAGGTCGTCTTGATTCTTACTGGTGTGTTCCTTTGGCTTGAACATGAACTACCTTAGGTGACTACACTTGTGAGATTGCATAAAATTGTTTGAATCATAGAACTATAATTGACAAGATAATAAGTCCATCATCCTCGGCCTTCAGCGTTGAGTCAGTGAATCGATTTAGAGGTGTTTGTATTTATTGTTTTATGTGAGTAAATCTGCACATTCACGTGCCCGGTAGTACTAGAATCTTTCTGTGTCAAGCATGCTCAATCCTCTTATATTTTTGAAACTCGTAGATGGATAATTGGTCGGATTTTTGCTCGAACTTTGTGAGCTCGTCACTGAACCACCCAAATATTACGTATTCACAGGTCCAAACACCTTCTTCTTCTTTAATTGGACTGTCCCGGTTAAGGAACAACCCTTGTTTAGAACTAGTGTATCATGATTCACTCCTCAGATGTAGTTACAACCAAACCAACCTCTTTCTTTCTTCTCTACCCATAGAGGAAGATCATTGCCTTGGTGAGATCGATTTGCTTTCGTTATATTTATCTAGATATCACTCCAATACTTTTTTTGATAAAGGTGATGAAGACACTGTTAAGATGCCTCCTAAGAGATAAAATGGGGAGGAGGAAGAATGAGAGGACCCAATTCATGTAGTACTGGCTAGGCTAACAAAATCTGAGTAGAACCAAGCACTTTTGAGAGAGAAACTTGGCTAGTTATAGTTGGGTAAAGGTGCACCTATGGACGTGGCATACAATCCTTGGAAATATCAGATGATCAATTGGTTGAGCCCGGTCAAAAAATATGAGTTGAAGACACAGTACAAGAGTTTGTTCCTTCATTTTCATGGGAATCCATACAAGAAGTCATACGCATTCCTTAGGGACTTTGAGTTGGTTTGCACTAACCTTAGGCATCCTAGGGTTAGCCATGACTACATTAGGCTCAAAGCCCTTCCTTTGCCATTAAGGACAAGGCTGATTATTGGATGAAGAATCTTAGGGTAGTTATAACTACTTTTGTGCAGTTCAAGGACCTTTTTTGAAGAAGTTCTACCCTTTGAGTAGAACTACTTGATGCGCTCACACATCACGAGTTTCTCCCAACTCACCTAATGAAGCTTTTTGTGATACATGGGAGAGATTCAAAGATCTCTTATAAAAGTTTCCTTGACACGACTTAGAGCCTACCATCCTGGTTCAATTTGTTTATTGCAGCCTACACCCTGAGGTGCATGGTTCAGTTAGTGCTACTTGTGGAGGTAGCTATACTTCACGAGGTGCAGACATCGTTTGGAAGGTGTTCGGGATGGTTGAGACGAGTAGAGCACAAACTACGAGTAGAGCTCAATTAGAGTCCCCCATACCATTCTTATCAAGTGGGGGAGTGAAGGCTACTGTGGATCCTTTTGACATGCACACCATAGCAGACAAACTCATAGTAGTTGAGAGGTCGATAGGCGGATTGATGAGTTATATGGTAACTTATCCAAACTGCCTAAGCCGATGGCAGAGCTTTCTAAGAAGGTATCCAAGTTGAGGATACCTGTCACGACTGCAACTGCAACTCCCGTATACTATGTTCACCATATTCGGGAGCAGAAGATGTTAGGGCGACCACAACCATGGGTAGAGGACTAGCCTTTAGTCCATTCTTGTCAGCAGCAACTACCTTCTATTTTACATTTTCTGAGGAGCCTTCACAGTTGTGGGAGGTAAATGGTGTGTACTACACCAATGAACCTGCCATGTAGGGGAGTTCTAGGGAATATTTCTCCTACTAGTGTCCCTATACCTTCTACTACATATCATTTACTCCTACACCTCCTCCAGCACCACAGAGCTTTGGAGCCATTCCTTCCCAGGCACCGAGGCAGCCGCAACAGTAGTACGTCCATCAGCAGATGTACCAGGTAGGCCAGCAACGTCCACATATTCAGCATCATACTCAGCAGCAGCAATTCCATGGCCATCATGGCCGTTCTTCACGTTCTTCATTACCTTCTTCACAGCAACAACGTTCATCTTCAGGTCCCATTGATTTTTAGAGACATATTCTTGAGGAGTTGCGTTCATATAGGAATGAAGTACATGATTTGAGGGTTGATCTCAACCGTCTTTCTCATTTACATGATGATCGCACTGCTCCATCTACATCCATTATCGCCAAGGTTCATGCTAATCCCAACACCTTGAAGAAGACTCAACAGTAGCGTCATCATTCTTTTGATCAGGTATACTCCTCAGATTCTCACAAATCTGAGCACAAGATCTTTCTGGATTGTGTTAATCATATATCTCTCAGGAGTGGGTGGACCATGGTCGTACCTGATCAGGAAAGGGACATGGAGAGGACCTATGCTGAAGCTTGGTCCGAGGAGACTTCAGAGGATGATGAAGCCAAGCATATTCATAGTAATGATCATTAGTGAGCAGAGACTTCTAGAAGGAGAATGAGGAGGAGTACGATACAAGCTCAATACACATCAGATTCAGAGTCAACAGAGGGGGTTGTACCTTTCGATTGAGGAAAATGCACATTCAGCATGCATTCCCCAACCTATAGTAGATGATTCAGTTTTACATTCCAAATTAAATGTAAAAGATTCAGTTGTGAAAAACTCAGTTCCTAAGAATAATAAAGTGCATGTTTCTATTCATGGTTATGAGTATTCACATTTTTCCTTATCTATCCCTTTCCCCCATGATCTTACAGCAGGAAAGCGCATCATGAATAAGATTCAAAAAGATGATCTGGAAATGGTATGGTTTTGTAGAAATAACATTATGTTTAAGGTGCCATTTGATGAGTATGTGACCAATCATTCTGAATTTTAAAAATACTTGAAGGTGAGATGCACACCTAGTAGAGGTAGCAAGAAGGAACCGAATAGTTGTGTCAAGACACATGTTCTCTCGGTTGCCACAACTTTTTTGTCTCAAGAACCAACAATTGCCAAAGAATAAGAGATATTTAGGTGCATAGTACGTGGTGAGTAATATCGATGACATCGTGTTTTCACGCACTCTCCAAGACAATGGCTCTTCGATCTACTTGTTACCCTTTGCCATGTATGAGAAAATGAAGGTTGGACTCTTACACAGATCTAGAGACTTACTTCAATTTGCAGATAAGTCGATGAAAAATGCAAAGGGTGAGATCAAGGATGGCATTATCTTGATTGAGGGACAAGACTATAGGGTGGACTTCACTATCCTTGACATGGACATCCCCAATCATTGGAGAGAGTCACAAACTTTACTTGGACGGCCTTTTCGTAGGATCGCTAGATCTTCATTCAATTATCGGACAGTTATGATGAAGTTCCGTTCTCCAGGAGGAGAAGTGGAACTACAGATGAAGCAGACGAAATGGCAGCGTCCTGATTCAGAGTCTAGCATAAATTTCTCATCATGTTCAAAGGCATACTGCAAAATAGTTAGCATAGTTAGGATTTGGATCCATAACCTGACAATACAGAGCGAGACCCTCTCCTCTGAAGAGGACAGTGTATGCAGAGCAGTATACGAGATGTTGCCAGAGTTCTTGAGATTTTCATCTCCCTACTCCTTTGATGACTTCGAAGTCCCTTTGGCCTTGTTGGTTCCTTTTCCTTTGGAACAATCAAGGGAATTAGATGATGAGTCGGACGCGGCTTTGGCCGAATTACTGCATTTCTTTGGCGATATGACTCCTTGTTCTTCAATATAGTTGGGGGACAACATTATATATAGTTCATCTCCACTATGTAGCATAGATAAAGATTTAATGGCCTTTCAACCTAATTTTCCTGACGATTCTTCTTTTCCAGAGTTGAAGCCAGTACTTCCGACGCTTAAGTTTTCCTTTCTTACGAGACAAAAGAATAAGTTTCCTATTATTATTAGCACTATCTTGACTATAGAACAGTAGACTAGGTTGTTAGAAGTATTAGAAAAGAACTACAAGGCTTTAGGATGGACGGTGTCAGATCTTATGGGTATAAACCACGCACTCTGTTTATGCCATATATATATATATATATATTGAGGATAATCCTAGACCTTCCCATGAGTTCCATAGGAGACTTAATCCAAATCTACGGGAAGTAATTAGGAAAGAGATTGAGAAGTGGTTGGAGCGTGTTTTATATATCCAATCTCTGACTCCAAATGGGTGGTACATGTTGTCCTGAGGAAGTCGATAATTTAGATGGTCTCCTAGTGGCATGTTTGTGTCAATTACAGATGCCTAAATGATTTGACCAAGAAATGTCACTTTCCCCTACCTTTCACCGATCAGATTTTGGAGAGATTAGTGGGGAAAGAATTCTTTTGGTTTCTTGATGGGTATTTAGGCTAGAATCAAGTAGCCATCGCCCCTGAGGACCAGGAAAGACCACTTTTACATGCCCTTTCGGCACATACATATTCAGGTGCATGCTTTTTGGGCTATGCAATGCCCCAGGTACTTTTCAGCGGTGCATGATTGTTGTGTTTTCCAAAATGGTAGGGGATTTCCTAGAGGTATTCATGTACGACTTCTCGATCCATGGTGATTCATTTGATTCTTGTTTAGCGCACTTAGACCGAGTTCTTCTGAGGTGTAGAGAGGTTAATCTGGTACTAACCTAGGAGAAAATCATTTTATGGTTAAGGAGGGTATCGTGTAGGGGTACATCATCTCTAAAAAGGTAATGGAGTTGACCTAGACAAGGTGGATGTGATGAAGAAACTTGATACGCTAACCAACATAAAGTCAGTGCGGTCATCTCTGTGGCACATTGGATTTTATAGACGATGTATTCAGGATTTTTTCTAAGATTGCCCGACCCCTAACTGGCTCTTAGGAAAGGACATTGAGTTCTTTGTAGATCAGAAGTTTCGAGAGTCCTTTGAGCTCCTTAAGAAGAATATTTTTGACTTGCTAATTCTGCAGGCATAATTGGTCTCTTCCCTTTGAGATCATGATTGGTGCTTCGTATTTTCCTACAGGAACCGTATTGGGGTAGCGACGAGATCGGATTTTGTTCATGATTCACAACGCAAGCAAGGTTTTGGACCCAGTATAGAAAAATTACACCAAGAACGAAAAAGAGATGACTGACATAGTATTGGCTTCAGAGAAGTTTAGGTCTATTATTCTTGGCTCAAAAGTGACAGTGTATACCTATCATTCAGCCATTAGGTATCTCATGGAAAAGAAGGGCGCGAAGGTGTATCTTCTTAGGTGGATATTGTTACTTTAGGAGTTTGATTTGGAAATTAAGGATAAACCCGGGGTCAGGAATGTAGTGTTTGATCATCTTTCAAGGATTGAGACAAAAGATTCCCTGGATTCTGAGCCATTTCGAGAAATCTTTCTGGATGAGTCGATCTGTCTAGTTGACTCACTCTCATGGTATGCCAACATGGTGAACTACCTTGTTTCAAAGCAAGTTCTCGATGAATCAACATTTCGTCATCTTTATTCATTTATTTTAGCTTAAAATCCCTTATAAAAAACATGTATATATTACTTAGTCCATATTCTTACTAACCTTAATATGTATATAAGTATTGTACATTTATTACTATTTTAACCTAAAATAAATAAAGAAATAAATAAAGGAAAAATAAATAAAATAAAATATTGTATATATGTAATAGATACAAGATGGCCCAAACCCCCAAAGAAGGTCAAGAATTGAACTGATCGACCAGGAATAAAGTAGGGGGAGATAGGGTAATTAATCAGAAAATCCAAAAAAATATTTTGTAATTACTTTTCATTCTTTATTTTGAATTTATTTTGTGTATATATGTATAAAACATACACTATTTTGTTTGTTCACAATTGACGTCAAATTAAATAATTTTCTAAACAAAAGTTGTAAATAAAAATGTTTTATAAATAATAAAAGTTTTTTATAAATAATAAACATACTTGCAAAATAAAAACTTGTACAGAAAAAAGTAAGCACATTCGGAAAAAAAATCGTAAAGCGGTATTTGAAAGACCAATCCCAGCTCTATATGAACTAGAATTGAATAAAACTCACTTCGATCTTATTCTAAATTAAATTATCTTTAAAATGGCAGTGGTTTCATAATTTTTGGAGTTACAAATTGAACGACTATTTTTGGGGTGGTTTTTGCAATTTTACCATTTATTTATTCATATTTATTTTTATACATAATGTGTTTTTAAATAATTGTAAATAATTTTTTAATAATTATTAAAAAATCAAAATACAAAAATATATAAAATATAAAATAACATAATTTCTTTATTTAACTATGTGTATAATATACCATATATATGTATATATTATATGTGTATATATATAGGATTTCTTTCAAATAGGACGCAGTCCTTCCATAGTTAAGGAAGGCCAGCCCTTTTTTTCTATAAAACAAGATGACTTTGGTAGAATACATTTACAGTTTTGTATTATAATGTGCAGTTTTAATGTTTGTATTATAATACGGAGTTTTGTATGCGACTTTGTATTTATAACATGCACCTATAATACAAAATGTATATGCATTATACTAAAGTGCTCGTTTTTATACAAAAAAGGGTCGGCCTTCCTGAACTCAGGAAGGACTGCGTCCTATTTGGAAGGCCCCATATATATATATATATATAATTTCCTTAAATAACCACAACAAAAAATAAAAAACTAACATTTCTTATTTCATTTAATAAAATAATGAAAATGTTTTATTTATTTATTTATTTAATTATGTAAGTAATATACCATATGTATATAATTTAATTAATTCCTTATTAATCGGCCACTAAGGTGTCTCCTTAGGTTATTGGCATTTATTATTATTTTAATTAATATAATTTCGAAAATATTTTTTCATTTATTTAATTAATTTAGTTCCTCCACTGGCATCTCTCCCTTTATTTCCTCTCCATTAATTCATTTTTTGAAATTCATTTTTTTTCTATTTATTTGGCTCCTCCTCCCTCATTCTAATTTGATCAAGCCTTTGGAGAGAGGAGCCTAATCTCCAAGAGCAATCTTGTGGTAGAAATGTGCCCAGCTTCTGAGTTGTCCAGTGATAGCAAGTTGGCCTTCGTCGAAGCAATCACGACATTCATCGATTCCCATTGGTGAGATCCACTTTATTTTTCGTCATTCATCTAGATGATTTTATATTTAATTGTTGTTTTGATTTCATTGTTCGATTTTAGATCATAGTTCCTGATCAATCATCGTGTTTGATTCCGATCTGATTCCAATCACCACCTCGTTCTTAATCCTTACCCGTTCGCGTTTCTCCTTATGCGATCTCTCACATCTGGCCATGTATGGTGGCCAGAGACACGGTTCACTTCCATCACAACCGCCGGAACCTCCTCGCCCACAAATTCATGTTTGATTTTTCTTGGACTGAGCCATCGTGTTTGAGTTGGACATTTATCTTTATTATATTGTAGGTACACATGATAAAAAAAATTAAAAAAATCATCTGTTTTCCTGTCAATTTTTTCTAAAAAAAAGAAGAAAATTTTTCTACTCCCAAAGACATCACGGCCAACGTCCATCTCGACTTCCGCCAGGAGTCAGTCACCCCACCGTCAAGCTTCACTGCCATCTGGAGCCCACATTTATGCCGTCATACTTCTGTTGTGGCTTAGCTCTTCGTCATCGACCCTCTTTACCCTCTGTCGGGAGCAGCTTTGCCGACCAACGGGGGCGTGTGTCGACCATCACCGCCGAGCCTACTCGCCTTCAACCATCTTCACCAACCAGTGCTGACTGTCGTCGACACCCTCCGCCACCTTCCCTGGAGCCGCACCCGCCACCTGCAAACACCGCTTTTCCATAACCATGCCGTCATCACCGTCCTTCTAACTACGAGACAGTCACCTCGAAGAGGAGCTCCACCATTGCTCCTGTAGCAAGCACCACAGAGCTACCATGAGAGACCTTGCACTGCCACCCGATTCATCTACCACAACCATTAGAACCTTATCACCCCGAAGAGTCGCACCATCGCACTCCCATTGTCTTGGGCAAGAAGAAGGAGTGACGTCTGCCCCCTTTGACTTGTTGAAGAAAGGGGCGACACCTCCCGTTGCTTGGGAACGAACAAAGGAACATATACCCCCCCACCCCTAGCTTCAACCCTAGTGGTGCAAATTCACCCCCAGACATTCTGAAAATTGTGCAAAACCCCTGCTAGATCCAGCACGTGCGACGTATCTGTTTCTTCTGTAATTTGCGATTTTTTTCCTCTCTTTATTACTTGTTAAATTTTGATGCAAAACATTAAATAAATGACTATTCAATCCCTATTTTCCATACTTTAGTTTACTTGTTTTTCTTGTTGAAATAAATATCATTTGGTGTCAATAAATTATCCAAAATTCAAGTTAGACTCCTGATGTGTGCATGTTCATAGTACGATTTTCTCATTGCATTTTGTTTACATTTTATATTATTAAAAATTCAAAAAAGTTGCATTTTTCACTTTTTGAAATTAGAAAACTCATAAAAATATGAATATTGCACTATAAATTCCTTATAAATTAGAATATTTTTATTTTTATGTATTATATTTTCTATGTAAATTTCTAGCATTAAATATTTTTAAAACCCAAAAAATTGCAACATATCAAAAAACATAGAAAATTATAGAAAATTCCAAAATTTGTGATTTCATATTTGTAGAAAATTTCTTATAGTTTTTAGCAAAAAGAAATTCAATCATTTTTTAAGTTTATTTGACATTTTTAAATCGCAAAAATATCCGTGCTTGTTCATTTTTTAGCACTATTTTGAGTTTTTTATTTTTATAAAATCCATAAAACTTGAAAAAATCTTCGAAAATCACCAAAAATATTATAAAAAGTATAAAATAAAAAAATAATTTGGACCGATTTTTATAATTTTTACTATATTTCAATAATGAAAAACTACCCTTCTTTATTTTTATGTATAAACTTTCTTTAAAATTATATTCTTGAAAAAATTAAAATTTGCAAAACTAAAAACCACTAAAAATTAAAAATCAGAAAATATAAAAATTATAAAAAAACAAAATACAAAAGAAACCAAGCATAGTGTACATTGAGATTCCTTTTTCTTTTTATTTATTTTTCTATTATTATAATAACCCTCGGGATTTGTAACCTCCCTGAGTTAGATCTTGTTCGTTTATACATGTAAATTAAATAACAAATTCTCTTCATACATTTTCTGTATTTATTTCAGCTTCAGAATCAAATATTTTTTGTTTGACACTTTATTGGATTATTGTGACACTTGTGCATATACATCTAAATAAAAACTTGAGAAAAGCGTTACAACAGTTCCTCATGGTTGGACTAGGGGTAGTATAGACTGACTCAAGTCGAATTCGAGGAAACATCATTGTGAGGATCCTTTTTTTTCTTTGAAGGACTGGATTGTGTATGGAGAAGGTGTATTCCTTGGGAGGAATACGAGAGTGTACTCATGTAATGTCATTCGCTTGAGGCTGGAGGACACCATTCATGAAAAAGAACTGCAAACAAGATGCTACAATGTGGTTTATTTTGGCCGACCTTGTTTTGAGATACCATTGATTTTGTACGGGCATGGCCTGTTTGCTAGAGGATGGGAGGGATTGATGGTTCTAGAGATGAGATGCCCATGCAGCTTGTGATTTTTTGTGATGTCTTTGATGCTTGGGACATAGATTTCATGGGTCCTTTCCATAATAGACAAGGTTTTTAGTATATTTTGTTAGAGGTGGATTATTTATTGAGATCGGTAAAGGCTATTACAACCCAAGCCATCGACAATAGGATTGTCCGTAGGTTCATAATGGATCATATTATTTCACGATTCGAGGTACCCAAAGTTTTGATTTCAGATGGGGTAGCCATTTTGTGAATAGACAGATGAAATCATTAGCAAAGAACTATGGTTTTGAGCATAGAGTAACTAGTCCTTACCACCCACAATTGAATGTCATGGCAGATGCTTAAATAGGGAGGTGAAGAGCATTCTTCAAAATCTAGTCCGTCCTGATAGAAAGAACTGGTCTCAGTTGTTAGACCAAGTTCTTTGGGCCTACAGGACATCCTACAAGACACCTCTTGGCACTTCACCTTCTAGAATGATATATGGCAAGCCATGTCATTTGCCCACTTAATTAGTTCATAAATCTGAGTGGGTAATAAAGAAGATCAATTGGACCTGTCACTTAAGGAAGTTATGTAGAGATCTTGACCTAAATGAGTTGGTGGAAATCCTCAACCGAGCATATGACAACAGTTTGATATATAAGGACAATGTTAAGAAGTGGCATGATGCGCATATTACAAGCAAGAACTTTGTCCCATGACAAAAGGTATGGTTGTTTAATGCAGAGTTAAAGATTTTCAATGGGAAACTTAAATTGAAGTGGAAAAGTCCTTTTATATTAAAGGAAGTGCATGAAAATGGCAGGGTAGAGACGTTAGAACTTTCAGAGAATGCACCTTCCTTTGTGGTTAACAAGAAATTACTTAATCATTTTGTGGAATCAAAGGAAAGATTAACTCCCACTGAAGTGATTGACTTCATGCCAAGTGATTGAAATTCAAGGTTTTCGGGAAAGGCATGATTCATCAACTTAGATTCACTGCATCAACAGATTCTTATTCTTTTTGATTTCATTCTTTTATATTTAATTTGACTTTTATTCTTTTCCTTCCTAGACTTAGGTTATTTTCAGCCTAAGTATAGGGGGAATTTGTTCCTATATTCTTCATTATTTATTCTTGAGTTTATTCTTCGATCTCTTCTATGTGTTTAAGTATTATTTTTACTTAGGTTTTCTAAAACCAAAGTACAGGAGGGACCATCCATGTATATTCATTCTGGCTTATTCTTTTCACACTCCCACACATGTATTATTCTTTGTCATCATTTCTCGCATTCTTTTATACTTAGTTAAGTTATGGCTTCGTTTCACTTCATGCTATGTGGACATAGCAAAAGCTAAGTATGGGGGTATATAGTATATATTGCATATATACCTTAGACATAGCTCTCTTTTTTTCAAAAAAACAAAATCTCACTTGGAGATAAGGGTATCGGATTATATTTTTAAATAGATGTTTGTAAACAGAATTTGAAAAATGATTTTTTAAACTATATACATCTTTTTACATGGTTTCCAAAATGTTTTATTTGTTTTAATTATGGTTCTACTTCTTTTGAAAAATCTTTTGTAAAATATTTTGAAGTCCTATACTTATGTGAATATGTTTGTATAAAATTAGCAAAATTATTTTCAAAAGTCATAGGTGTGTGGGAACTAACCTAACTCTTATAATAATTTCTCACTTAAAAAAATATTTTTTTTATGTTATGTATCTTTAGTCTCCTTTAGTGCTTTAGATCCCTGAGAGGTTGTGACTGTTCATTTAATCATGGTGTCCTTAGCCTTTATAAGGTTGTCCAATCTTAGATCTTTACATAACCTACATGGAGGAAAGTCTTGATTTCAACTTGATATTTTGGATGATCAAGTCAATCAAGAGTTCACTAAAAAGAGTGATGCCAATTGAGGAACATGATTTATTAATAGAAGAATTAGACATGAAGATGCCAACACCATTTCTTGAGGTTGTTCAGTTTATGGATTATCCCATTTCTTGTAAGTTGGGTCATCCTTGTGTCTCTAGTTTTTTTCTTCTATGGAAACCCCAAAAGTCTGTTATAATATTCCAAGGTTTTATTCGTCTTCCCATGATTATGATGAATTTTGAGGCTTCCCATATGGATATGGATATCACTTTTGAGGAAGAATGGCATCATTCTAGAAGATTTAAATTCCAAGTCGATGTTGACCTTTCTTATTCTGATTCCAAAATGTTCTCTGTTAGCAGGAAGCAGTTGAAAAATAAGGTAGATTGTGATTTTAAAACTCAAAGATCTAATCTTGATTCCTAAGGATCATGCATCGGTTTTGTTGTATTGGGTATCTCAGTGGAGTTTGTGTTGTTGTGCTAACTTGTCAAGGGTACCCATTCTGTTGTCTTTGTCTTAATAAAAACTAACAATTACCACAATTATTTTGTGAATAATTAACTTATTAATTGATGTTTCTGTGACATTTTCACCATGTACTCAAGGCTTGAGATGATATTTAACACTAGGTTTAAGGAGTCCATAGACTTAGAGTTATCATGTCTTAATCATTAGGGTCTTGGACTAAAAGTTCAAACTTCTCTAGTTAGAAGATATGTAGGCTACATTACATGCTCAATCTCCTTTAAAAGAATTTGACTATCACTCGCATGCACAACTACATTCATGATTGAGATGAGTCGAGATATCACTGAGGAGACTAGGATATGAGGCTTGAATTTGGACTTGATCTATATGATGCTTGAGGATGGGATAAAATAGTGATGGCTTCATAAAACACAAGTGTCAGCGTCTTTAGCCAGTATGGGACATTGTTTAATACTATTTTGGCTTTGACCTAAAGTGCTAGGGTGTGATGACATAAAATTAATAAGTTGATCAGTGTGTTCCAATCGTTGGTGAAAGCAGTGGAGCTAGCCAAAAAGAAGGGAAGTTCCATCACAATAAATGAATGAAAAATGATGAAAAATAAAAAAAATGATGATAAAAAACTAATTACATTATAAAGCTACATTATATAAGCTTAAGTTTAAGGCGAGCACTCCCAACCTTTAAATGTCCACTTGGACCAAAGTTTTAGGCTTTTATGAGTCATCCTAATACATCAAAAAGGGCTTTGCATCATTAGCGCTACGAGTCTGGGTGCAAGTATATTAGATACTTTAAAAAGACGTACCCCGGTGTATTCCTAGGAAAACAAGTACAGACGGATCAATATCTTTTGACAGGCACACATATTAATAAAATAAAATAATTACAATTGTGTCGAATATTAGCACTTGAGAGAACCGTGTTCCAATGAGTGGAAATGAAAATAAGTACACAATCCCAAATATTCCATCAACTGGCCTTTCATCTATACCTTCCAAGTATGATAAACAAAAGAGACGGGGAATTGAAGCAGGACTAGATTTATTCGCTAGAGTTGAGGGTTGGGTCCTAAGGAGAAGTTTCTTCAATTAGAGTTTTTTGTGATATCGAGATTATACTCCTATAAGTGCAGTCAACATAAGTCATACTTCTTATTTATATGTACATTGAGAGTCTAACAATTAGAGGAGTTGAATTCATTTTGAGTAACATGTGGGTCAACTTAGAGTCTTAGGATTTCTAAAGCTAGTGTTCTAGGTCAACTCGAGCCTTGTATACTCACTAGCACATGTTAGGGATCTCACAGATTAAGCTAACCCTCTAATTATTTCTTTATTTATTTATTATCTCGAGGACGATCTTAGCTTTTTAGGGGGTGATAAATCCCAGATTTATAAATATTATTTTATATTATTACCTCTGTAACTTAATCTATTCACCAATGTTCATTGACTATTAACAATAATTAATAATCTGTGTGTTGTAAATAATTGATCCTAATTAATACATATTATATAACCCTATTATTTTGCTATTATTTTATGTATTTATTTCTCATTAAAAAAAAATAAAAATAGAATAAAATTGTATATAATGAATTCTACATAAAATATAAAATAAAAATCCAAAAAAAATAATAACCAAAGAAAATAAAAGATAAATGTTTTTACTGTTTTAATATGTAACTAATTTTTATCTATGTATAGATGACCTCCTCTCTCGTTGACTTCTGGAAGTTGTATCTACAACTTTCATGTTGAACACATTTTCTAAAATCACCTATAACTATTTCTTTTGACTTTATAATCAATTTTATCTCTTTTCTCAATTCTGATTGGGCCACATGACACTTTCATATCACATCACATGGCCTAGTATTCACCCCATCAGAGTCAGTATCCTCAGTCGTCTGATAGTTCTCATCAGACGACTATGATTCTTCCCCCTACTCTTTAATCTCTGTTCGCACAATTTATTTAATAAAGCATTCATCACCCTCCATTTGCGACCAAATACAGGCGCTCCCATTCAGATCAAATGGTAGGAGGATCATCTTCAACCTCCATCCTATTGTTCCTTTGAGGCACACCTCTGTTAACCACTCAACTTCACCAAATCATTCTAACTATTCCTGCAAATTTCTATCCCAACTGGTGGCACTAACTCCTTCCCCTAACTTCCATAATCCACACCATAAACATAACCTCCAAGCTTATCTACCAGTCACACATCTGTAGGCAGTTGCAACTACTGACAAAACCACCTACAATGACATCACCTTCCTCTTCAAATACTCTTCACTAACAACCGCCACCAGTTATCCACCACTTGGGGTGCCACCTCCTAGCCTCCTTCCGTCCTTCTTTGAAAAAGATAGAATAAAAAGAAGAGCGACGATAGAGATTGATTTTCGGAGAGATCCGCATTGTATCTCTTGTGTTGCAGCCTCCATAGTGACTTGCTTAATCTTCAAGTTTAACCTAGCTAGTTAAGCGAAGATCCAAGCAGCTAATTAGCTTCTCATCGACCAAGATTCAACCTGAAATCCTTCTTTTTCTTGATGATTCTTAGGTAAATTTCATATTTTCTCTTCTTTCATCAGTTCACCAATTATTATGCATTCAATTTTCATCAATCCATCCATCTGAAGGCAAATCCACTATCACCTCTAATCCATGATTCATGCGTAACCTTCCTCTATCTTTTCCTATTCTCCATGTTGTAATTCACCTCGATCATTTATATTATTATGCAAGAAGAGGATAAACCACAAGGGTTCAACTTCCTTTCTTTGAGGAGACCTCCAAACCACTCCATTTCCACCCTACTGTATTTGTCTAGGCTTGGATTATCTACTCACAACTGCAGGAGATGCAAAGAGCTTTAATAATTAGAGAACACAACTTCCCTCCAGGTTCGACCTTCATCTCTGACTACTCTTCACCAAGCCTTCATTGGAGATCATTCTAGCACTTCATATGTATACGAGCATATTCGTGAGGGATATATGGAGTTTTCCTAGCATTCACACCGCAAAGAGAGGAACGAAGGAGCAAATGATATCTCACTAGATCCATGCCTGTTATCAGCTGCTTGTGGAGGAACTCTGTTGAGGATGATGTACACCTTTGGATCTTCCAATTTGGGCATGATTCAATGCTCCAGATCTAGACACTTTGTGGCACCCGAGCTTGAGCCGAACTACTAGAATGTGCCACATCATCACCGAGCCTTCCTTCGAACTTCAAATAAATCACGTGTTTTTTACATGTGACCGAGACTTTTTTACAGAGAAAAGCCCCTCCATGTTCTCAATATTACGATTCAACCCTTCGTTCAGAGTGTGCAAAGCACGTGACTTCAGGAGAATTTACAGATAAATCCTGAATATTTTGTTATTTGCATTTGTATTCTTCCACCTTTTGTAGTAATTGCACACTAGCCCTTGCGACTTTGTTTTATTGCATTTAAGACTATTTTTTGATCTATTTGTGATAAAAACTATGTTTTTATTTCAATTATGCCCTTGGATTGCATCTTGAAAAACTTTTTATCTACAGATCCAATTGAAGTGATTTTGGTCTCGTTGGAAAGCTGGTTTAAAATTCTATGTGTTAGTATGTTTGGATAATTCATTTGACAATTATTCCACCCATTCACTGTATGGGGATTTTTTTTTGATATATTTGACTCCTTGTTTGAATTGAAATCAATATATTGTGCATTATTCAAGTAATTGAATACCTGAATTTATTTCTTAATTGATTAGGTTCACTAATCTATGCATTAAAATATTTATTCTGGATTAGTTAATCATTAGTTGATTACTTGGAGTCATATTCTTATTAAATACATAAAAATCAAGCTTTGATTAATTTTATTAATTGAGACTTATTCAACTTCATTCTGGTATTGCTTATCATTGATTAAATATTTCATCAATAAAATTCAGGAGCTTTGTTGTATTGTGGAATCTTGTGAATTGTTTGTGCATTGCTATCTTCAATTAAATTGAAGGAATGTAAACATGTTTTAAAATTTGCATTCATTGTTGTGTAATTTATCTGCTCGATATTATTAGCATCTAGATCGCTATCATAAATATTTAACACTTAATGATAAATCATAAATTGCTCGTGTCCTTGTTTTCGACCCTGAACTTCCCAAATTCATAAATTAAAACTATGTCCTCTTTGCTGAGAAATCTGACCTAGTTTTGTGTAGTTAACTAAGTGCCTGCATCACAACAAGTACTTCTTATCATACAAATTTAGCGAGTTATGACACCATCATCCTCTAGTGCCCTTCTCTCTCACATGACGCACACTCCTCACCACCCCATCTTCTCCACATTTTCCCAACCGCTCCATAACACCTCCTCCTTCAATTACAACCTCCCGACATTGACCACACGACACTCTTCCGCACATAATCCCTAACCTCCCATTTCACCCTACGTCACCATATGGGGAGGTGTTTGAACACATCCCCTCGCTCGCTTGGAAACCACCTTCTCTCTTTAAATGAATCACCTTTGGTCGTCATAGTGATTGTCCACCATTTTCATAAGCTTCATCCCAGACGCCCCCTCCTCCTATGATAGAGGAGGTATGCTTGGAGGTGCGACGACTGTCGATTGCTCTAGTTCGATCCTTGGCCACTCTATCCATGTCTTGGCCTCTCTGATGGTCGTTTAAGTTACACTCCATGGTTGGGCATGCCCAGCAAAGGTTGTAGCTCCATTTGGAGCTCAACCCAAGCCCTTGTTCTACCTTGAGTGACGTCTTCTATCTCAAGGTAAGCATTGATTTAATTAACCTTTGTTTTCTTCAATTTTTTCAGCCTTTTACAAGGCACCTCTCCCTTATCTGATTAGAGTACAATTTTCACCTATGGTAAATGATCCTCGTGGGAGGTCCCAACCACCTTCCTCATTCCTCCAGAGACTCCTCCACTCATCCCCATTTTCTCTGCCAACACAGTGGAGGAACGCAACCCGATCCCCACCATCTCCGCCTCTCCAGACCTTCATTCACCTCATATTGCACACACATGTACTTGCCTTGTCTATCCACTTACCAACTTGCAAGTCATTGACTTCAACAATCGGACTTTGGGCAAGGTGTCATTCTAGAGCCTCTCCTCCGACGAGCATACTTGAATACACCATCATAGAGGGCTTCCTCCAATCACTAGTGCACGATCTTCATCATTGGCTGATCAAGGAGTTTACTGGTCCATCAACAACAACATAGGAGCCTACAGGAGGACGATCTCCTTTGTTGGAGCTTTAATAACAGTGCCATCGATGGGAGGAGGAGAAGCCCCGAAGATGTAAACCTACCGTTGGATTGCACCCTCTCACTGTTCATCCAACAGTTGTAGTGATGCCACACCAACACACAAAAGCTAGTGTCTTGGTGGTATCGAGCCTCATCTCGAGTCTTTAATGCAGCATGCGAGTCCCGTGGCACCTGCATAGACCTCGAACCACCAACATAGCTTTCGCCCATCCACTCGGCACATGTTAGCTTGGGAATTTGGCAGACATCCATATATTTTCTTTATAACTACATTCAGGTCCAGTTAGGCATGTGAATCACATGTGTGCATTGCATCTATGCCCTACTGACTTCTAAAAATTGCAAAATAATCCCCGTACGTGAGGAAAATATCAGGGAAGGTCCTTGCAGTATTTCATATTTGCAAAAATATCCCTCGAGGACCTATTTGTGATGCACCTGTTATTTATTTTTTTGTTTTATTTGCAATTATGCCCCTAGAGTATAATCTTCATAACTTAAGCAAACTCATTTTTCATTGATTTCAATTGCATTTTGATGCTTGCTTTAAATATCTATCCAATGGCATACTTTATTCCCTTATTTGACACATGTAACAATACGAATTAATTAGTGATGCTTAGTGTCATGTCCCCATGTATTTAAATGATATTAAATGAAATTGGTGTTATCTTGATGCATCAAATATTCATGAAATTAAATCTGTAATCATTGCTCAATTAATGGATTATTTTAGGGATTTATTACACTATATACATTTGTTTGCATTACATTACATTCTGTTTCATTTTATTCTTAATCTAATTTGCATAAAATTTAAATAAAATGCATCATGTTGCATATGTCTTGTATTGCATTGTTTTATGTTTTAGTTAACCTAGATTGATTAATAATCACTTAACTTAGGTGTTATAAATTAATTTATCACGAGTATGGCTCATGTCCCTTAGATCAACCCTAGACTTGTCCTAGGTAATAAAAAATTTACAAAATCGAACCCTCCTCACAAAGATACTTTGAGCTCGATTTCTGATAGATCGATGAGTGGTCGTCCTACAATTCGACATTATTAAAAATATCACTCAGTAGTTGATCAGGATAAAGCTATCCACAATAATTATTGATGGTGTTGATAATATCCACAATATCCAATTGAGAATTGATTTTGAAAAGGGTTCTTAAATTAATGTTAATGTGAATTGGATTCACATTATACAATAAATGAAGATATATTTTACCTTTAGTTCTGGATCTGTGAATATGATTCATATTTGTCATTGGCCTATTTACAATTCTCATAAACATTTTGGAATTATTTATCGATAATTGAACTTTTAAATAAAATAATTAACAAATAAATATATGGTTGTTGAAATAGTGCAACCATAATTATAATAAAAGAAAAATAAAAAGGAGCTCCCTAAAAGGAGGGACGTCCATGGTTGTAACCGCCATTGTTGACATCCCTAATTTAGGAGCATTCTATTTATTTTGTGTTTTATTAATTATTTGTTGGTTAATTTTTTGAGAGGAATAAATGGATAATTACATTGATAATTGTTATCCCTAAAAGAGGTTATGAGCACCTTTAATCATGTCCATCGATTCAACAATTAGGATTGCAATCCTAATGGTCCGAAAATGTATATAAGGAGGGGTACACCCTGCCTTCGAAAATACATTAATTCCATGAGCAATAAGTCTCTCTCCTCTCTCCCTCTCTCTCTCTCTCTTTCTAAGGGGTGTCCCCTCATAGGTATAATGCCCTTAATGTTGGATATCCCCCCTTGCCTCACAATGTGATAAACTAGAGGGAACCGATCTACCGTTCCTAACAAGGTCAGAACAACGTTGTGATGGCCGACCCTTAGTCTATCAACAATCAACCCACAATGTGTATCATAATGAAACGTGTGCGAGTCAAAATTTATTATAACTCTACACACACACACACACATATATATATATATATACATGTATGTATGTATGGTAGAGTGTCGAACACTAGCAAGCGAAACTGTGGTTTTAATGTACTATTAATTATTACTAATTAATAGTAGTTTTAGGATTTTTATTTTTTTCTTGTTTTTATGTGGGTTTTTAATTATATTTAAATTTTATGCTTTTTAGATGTTTAACTTTTTTTAAATTTTTAAGATTATATTTTGTTTTTAATCTTGCACATTTTTTTATTTTCAAAATAAAATAGATAATTAAATAGATATAGGTGATATATAAAATATCAACAATATATATGATATCTTTTTTCATTACTTCAAAATAAGTAAAATATAGTAAAAATACAAAAAATAAAGTGTTTTGGATTTTTGATATTCTTCTCTGTTTTTTATAATTTTTATTATATTTTTCTAATTTTATGGATTTTTAAAGTTGAAAATATACAAATAGGGAATATATTAAATTCCCAAACTTGTTAGGGTCTAATAAATATATATAAGTTCAAACTAGCCCTAAACTTTTTTTATGTATAATATATATATATATATATATATATATATATAAAAGTAAATTAGAAAAAGAAAGATATGTTTTAGGATTTTTCTAGATTTTTTGCTAATTTTTATAACTTTTTTCGAGTTTTAAAGTTTTTAGGTTTTATATTTTGTATTTTTAGTGATTCTTGGATATGTGGTAGAATACTAAAATATAACTAATATATTTTTTTTGATTTTTTTTTAATTTTTTTAGATTTTTATGGGTTTTGAATTACTAGATAGAGAAAATAGACATGACTTGTATTTTAAAAATAGGAAAATAGATTTAAACCCAAATATAAATTACACATGCAAGAGCATGGTTCTAGGATTCTAACCTATTTTCCCATAATTTTTGGCATAAAATAAATATTTAATACAAGCAAAATACAAAAAACAAAACTATATGACATAATAGGGACCTATTTGCAATTAAAATAAACTTAGCATGTGTTTCGTAGCAGGCCCTTAAAAATCATGGGTATACATGCAAAATGTTCAGATGCCTCACATGGGGAAGCACGTTAGGTGACCTAATATAGGACCTATATGCAAATATAAAGAGTTTGGGGTCCAAACTTCAAGTTAACCTAAAAGTATTAGAATGTGTTTAATATTTACAGGTATAAATACAAAAACAGAAAATGTAGAATGGACTGAATGCAATATACCCTCTAGGACATGCGCCTTGCGTGTGTGGGAGATCTAATGGATGATTGGTGCCCACTTAAGTTGATCTGATGGCCCTCCTCATGCAACGCTTCTCTTTGATTGGACAACCCAGATTAGATATGGGTCGTGTTCTTGATCTAACATTTCCAATGGGTCCTCCAAGAATAAGGAAGAAGATCTTCTCCCCGATCTTCGATCTGAAGCAACTCCTCAATCCGGCCACCTTTCTTGTTAGGGATGAAGGTTATGAGAAAAATCTTCAGCACATCATGGAAGTGTGAAGACTGCATCATATATGATCGGGAGTGACTAGTCGCACTAGTGGCTCGGTGCTGCGGAATTTAAAAAGTTATAGCAATGAAACCATATGATCTGAGAACAATTCTCAAGTCGTTTCATCCAAACCACAAATTAGATATAGGAATAACTCTTGAAGCATGGTTGCGATGAAACATCCAAACGAAGAGACCACATGTCCCAAGTCTGACTCGATGGAAGAGATGCTTACGAGCATGTTAATGAGACATATCCTTCTCGCAATCCAAGATGTTGATCCAAGCGATGGATCTCATGATTTCATCACATGAAATTCAAGGTCTTCTTCATGTACTAAAAGCACTGATGAAGAAAAAGATCTACGAGCAGTCGAAGCGGCAACATGACAACATAACGACAATGATGATCCTCTCTAGCTCAGAAAGTGGACGACCACTTAGAGAGAGAGAGGGGGGCATGTATGATGAGAGAGAGAGAGCATGTAAATTCCATGATGTAAAAGAAGAGCTAGGGTTGCCTCTTGTTTTATAATATTTTGGGAGTCCATGGATCACAAATCCAATGGTTGAGATCAATTTGTGTTTCTTTCACTGGTCATGATATTGTTGTAAAAATACGACGACAAATAATTTAGTTTATTATATATATTAAAAAAATCATCAATATAAATTAATGGGATTTTTACCCGGCAGACCCTATAAACTTTGCCAATTACCTCTACGACCTTTTGCACAATGTAATTACCCCGTCAACCCTAAAAATTACCCCAAGAACCCTCACAGGCTTCAAACATATTAACCGGAGGGTTCATGGGGTAAGAGTTCGCAAGTTTACGGGGTCGAGGGAGGAATTAGGTTGTTTCAAAGGTCGTAGAGGTAATTGACAAAATTTATAGGGTCTGCCGGGTAAAAATCCCTAAACTAATTAAATCAAATCAATACGTCATGAAGGATTAGGAAGGAGGCAAGCATCCATACAATTAAGGGGGGACAGCCCCCTTTACACCTAAATCAAGTGTGGTCGTCTACCCTCCTATTATGGAAGGGGGCTTCCTTCTTCTTATTATAAGAGATATCATATCTCATATAATCCTTCATTATAGACAACAAATTTTATTTTATATTATTTCACAAAAACAATTGCAATCATGCCATTGGAGATTTGTGAGTCATATTCACACATCCAAAATAAAATTAAAATTGTATTTTCAATTAATTATCTAATGTTAATCCAATTCTCATCAACATTTAAATTGTAAATTTTATTTATAAATAGCTCTCTCTAATATATGAAAAATCAAATTTATAATATCTATGATTAATATGGATAGTGCTATCTACGTTATTCATATCCATTATAATTAAATCACATTTAATTATTTTGGACCATCATTTTCATTCATCTAAATAATATGAATCATATTCACGTTATTCATGATATTTAAATCACATTTAATTATCAATTTCTCAATGCTCAGATATACAGTACATCAATGGAATTATTCTTGAAATCGTTCAAGAATAATGCATTTTTTTCAGCGGATACTTGGAGAGAAGGATAGGGAAATTATACGTTCCACGTATACTAACTTGGATATTGAGAGCGTATCTCAAATCCAGATCTCAGGGACCTCTCATAGATGCTTGATTATACCAAAGCCATAAATCTAATCTTCTCATTGCATCTGAATCATATTCAGATCAATGTCCAATATTTTGACTAAGATTATATTACTTCTCTATTGAAAGGAGACACTAAAATCCAAACATGTTTCGTCTCACCCTCAGAATGAAAGCTTCATGGTTATATAATTGTTTATGATCACACTACTCTCGAGTATTCCTAATACCCGTACATCCTATATAGTGTAAGACATAGAATAAACATGAAGTTTTAGATCTTATTTAGATTATCTTCTTTAGGGTTTTATCATTAGGTTTCTCATCTAATCATTAGGAGTTGGTATCAATCATACACTTTCCAAAAGCATATATCATACATAGTTATTAATCATATACTTTCTAAAATCATTTATCAAACCTACAAATTTGGTCAAGCTTTCAAAGCGAGATGATAGGTACACGGAATTTGATCCCAATATATCATGAGGGAGATCATGTCTTCTTATTCAGTAATGAACTTGTATGATACTGTTGAGAGATCGTAATACTCACATGCTCTTGTATGCACAACATCTCACTGGTGTATATACCGTGATAAGATCATCAACCTATCGGTATGCCAAATGTACATACTCAAACATATAGTAATGCATATGTCTCCCAACAAAGTATGTGTGCCTATATCATGACATCATATGACATAAGACTTTGGTTATCTTGATCTCATTAAGTCAACTCTTTGACCTAACTTATCTAACACCTCTGAATCTCTATTCCTATCCAGAGGAACTGCATCAAGAGGTCGGTTAGATATCAGCCTATAGAGAAGAATTGTCATCTTCCTCTCAGGTTGGAGATCCTCTCTTAACAATCACTTGATAGTGTTTGATGAGTCCTCATTCTAACTCTTTAGATATCATCTAAGCGCCATCCTGTATGATTCAACATTTGAATCAACAGGTATATAATCATTCAAATGGTCATGATACATAACCCTAATTGTACTAAGGGACCTAATATGCAAATTAGTTATTCTTCATTTCAGATAAGGGAATGAATTACAATAACATTTATTGCATAATGGTTCTTTGTGGGTTTGAATGCCCAACAATCTCCCAGTAGCCCAAAGACCCATTAATGGGCTTATCTTTAAACCCACACTCATGTGCAAATCGTAAGCTAATTAGAAAAATAGCTTGGTAAGTGATAAGTAGGTTTTTTGCATGCATAAAAAGTGTCGGTTGTAGAAGAACCGCTTGAGACAAAATTTAGTTGATTAAACATAAATAACACCAATTAAAAGAATTGGTATTTTATTATTTATTTATCCATGTAATTGTGCATGGTTCGAATACAAGGATGCAGAAAATTACACCCGTGATTTTCAAGGGGAGAAAATAATTTTGTGATATTTTTTATTTTTCTTTTCTTTTCTTCTTCAGTGATAAAACACTTTTTAGTGTTTTAAATATTTGTTCTTTTTATTTGATTTTAAATTTTCATTTTTTATTTTTTTTAAAAAGGATATTTTTCAATTGATTTATCTACGATCTAGTATGTGAAAAATAATGTATATAGATGATATTATATAGTAGATATGTAACTTCAATAATGGGCTCGAGAAAGGACATGAAAAGAAGTCAAAACAGATCAAAAATCGAGAATGAAAATCTAAGTTAAAAGCATGAAGAAATACTTGAAATTCGATGCGAAAAATAAAATGTAAAGATACAATGACGATATAATATTGTCTATGAGTCCACAATGACCAAAAAAGTCTTAGAGTCTAAGTAAAAATGTATAGAAAAAAGTACAAATAAAAGGAAAAATGTTCTTGTAATTAGGTCCCTTGACAGGGACCTAAATGCAAGAAAACTCTGGAAAACCATATAATTAGGTCCCTATGAGGGACCTAAATGTAATTGCGGAATCTTCTTGAGGTGGGATTTAATAGTTGGACGCTACAAGGGCCACATAATAAATTTTCCACTATTTAGATGATGAAAAGTTGTGATTAGAAGGATCCCCTATGATCAAGGTCGTTGATTGGTCTCTACATGCCGGTGACCGGTAGCTTGCGTTCTTAGTGAGTGTTCTTCCCCAAAACACGATGGACGACGATGATCTTAGACTCCGTTGAGCTCCATGGTTGATGGTCGATCGGAGGTGGGGCCAGAGAGGGTGCTCCTCGCCCTCTCGAGCACTCCCAATGCATGGGATGTTGAAGATGATCGGAGAAGTCTGACTAAACGGTGTCTAGGGTTTGGCTTCCAAGAGTCGCTGCTACAACTCCGTTCGACTGATTGGCAATGAAGATGGCTCCTATTGATTGATGATGAAGCTCCAGAGATTGTGAAGACTTGCAAGTCAAGGTGATAGTTCGATTCGAAGTGGAATCGGTCCATGATGTGGAGATATTACAGGTCAAATAATATGATTCCAGGAAGAAGAAGTTTAGATGGAAACTGGGTGCAAATTGATTCAATTCAAAAGTTGAATTTGATGGGTGTTTTAATATAGAGGTTAAGAAATAGCTAATGATGAGATTAAATGACTAATGAGACATGAGAATCTATGGAATTCAGAGTTGAAGTGGAGGTGTACCTACAAATGATCATGTAGGATCCTCGGTCTTCGCTTGATGATGGGCACTTTACTAGAGATCCACGTCGCGATCATGGCGATCAAGGTTAGGAGAAACCTTGGAACCCTCCTCCAACGTCTACTCTTCCATATGGCTAAAAAAAACAGGCCTTGTCACGGCCTACAGCGGTTGGAATTTGGTGGAGAATGTAGGGTGATGACCAGTTGAAGATAGAACTCAAATCAGTTCGGTGAAGTTAGTTTGAATGGTCAATCTTGTGATTAATAAATAGATTAATCGAGAGGGTGTTGGTTAGAATATAAGGGTAGGCGAGTAGGAGGGATACTAGATTTATAAGATTATGGGTCAAGATTAGGTTTTGGGTGGAAGATGAGCATGGGAAAATTGTTTGAAGATCAACTAGAAGAACAAAATGCACCCAACGGATTCTTGTAGAAGAAGCTCCAGGTGCTGACATGTGTCAGCACCTAGTAGGCTGAAATAAAGAAAATACATATTCATTAGTTAATAAATAGTAAATAGGCTTACTATAAATAGATAACATAAAAAATGTAAATTATTAAATAAACTAATTTACTATGTAATTTGTTTTTATAAATAATAAATATCTAATAATTTATTAAATAAGTAAAAAGTAAACTTATTAATTAGGGTTTTGATTTTTAATTTAATAATTTAATAAATAACATGTCATTTTTATATTTTATTAATTAATAGAATAATAAATATGATTTATGTGGATTTCTATGGACTTTAATAAATTAATTTAGGTATATAAATAAATACAGGTACAAATGTCACAGTTTAAATTCATCTATAAATTAGGGTTTTGAATTATTTAAATAGTGTCTAAAAATTCTGAAATATTATATAAAATATAAAAGATCAAGAAAATAAATAAAAATTATAAAATTGATAAAACTACAAATGGTATGTTCTAAATAAAAATAAATAGCCCAAAAACCTCGTCGTCATTAGGTCTCAAAATTGACTTTTTGCAAACAAACTAATATTTTAGTGAAATCACCTTCATTAATTAGAGAATATTATTTTATGAAATTTAAAGTTGAGTAGAGTGAAATTGGAGTTCGTATGAAGAAGTTATCATGTTCGGATGTTTAGAAATTGTCAAATTAATATTTGTATTTCTTAGGATAAATACATGCTGGGATTTTTTCCAATTTTTTTTATATTTATATACATTTTTAGAAATAAATAGTAGAAGAGTTTGGTGAAAATCATATACAAATTAATTAACTAAAAATCATAGAAGTTTTTATAAATATTTGATAAATAATGAATAATATATGAACTGAATTATTAATTCTTTTTGTGGTTATCTTCCTGATCTCCCCCAGCTTCATTGTTTGTCGACCAATCCATGCTACTTGCTCTCGTGGATTAGGTTATATAAATATATCTTTCATCGATATTTATATTTTATTTATATTGTACATATTTACAGTCTTACTCTCTTTTTGTTTTCTTTCTTTTTATTCTTTTATTTATTTACATGATTTTAATGCATAAGAACGCATTTTTAATCACGAATGACATTTTTATAAGAAATGAAAATTAGTGTTTATTTACATGCATTTGTTAAGGATTTTAAGACAAAATACGACAGAAGTATTAATGAATCATGGATTCATCAGTAAGATGGTCAGTCACTCTGTTCCCGAGAAGTCACGCCCTTTAACGGTATTTACGTATGTACTAGTAACGGTGCTCACATCTAATGAGAATGTTGCATCTTATGCAACCAATACTCAATTTTTTTACAACGATTATAGTGTCTTTGACACTACAATTTAAAGGACGTTATAACCAGTATTTAATTTCTATTATCCTTATTAGAATTCCTTTATTCCAGGAGATCTCTATCTCCTAAGTCTAAGACCTAGTCTTAAATCTTATAAGGCATATCCAGTTAAGACCTTTTTAGATTACTATCTGTAAAGTCTTAAATTCTTGAAGATAAGACTTTGAGATCACTATATCAAAAATATTGTCATCTTTGAAGGTGTGTTAATTACTACAAATAAGCATTTTATCTCCATAGTAGCCTTAGTAACAGTTACTACTCCCACTACATGGCAGGCGTCTAGCTTTTGTATACATATAGCATACATCAGGCTTCTTGTAACCGATGCACAAGTGCAGGCTACTTTATCTTCACTTACTCAACTCTTTGAGGTGTTATCCCATCAGATAGGTCAATACCATATCTTAATGGAAGGAAACCCTCCTTGTGTTTTCCAAAAATGGAACATGTCCAAGGTGTACTATTAATGTGACGATCCCAATACCCTATTCTCTTTACTTCTGAACAACTTCAAAACTAAAATCTAAGAGGAATCCCTAAGATCTTTTATCTCGAGGTATGGAAGAACTGGATTTTAAACACTTATCATCATCCTTATATCTTTCCAAATGATTAGGACTTTATCTACATTTAGCATGATGAACACAATGGCACTCCCACTAAGCTTCACAAGGTTCATCAAGATTCTATCTGAAATCATAACATTTATAATTTCATTAACTCTAGTGTTCCAACTACATGAAGCTTATTCGAGTCCATAGATGGAGTTCGTTAAGCTTGCACACCTTGCATTTCTCATCCATGAAGCCATAGGGATACTTCATATGAATATTCTCGTTGAGGTACTCATTGAGAAATGCAATCTTGACTTCCATCATACAGATGTTGTAGTCAAGTTGCGTAGCTACTTTTCAATATTCGGATTTGTTTAAGCATGATAACTAGAAAGCAAGTCTCATCGCAAGCTATGTCTTCTTTCTGTGTGTAGCTCATGTGTACGAGAAGTGTTTTGAAGGTCGCTACCTTCTCAAATGCCCTCTTTCTCTTGAAGACCCATTTACACCTAAAAGGTTTTACTCTTATAAGTGGATCCTCGAGGGTCCATATACATCACTTCTATATGAAGTCTACTTTAGACTTTATTGCTAACATCCATATCTATCCATGTCATGATCCTTGGAAGCTTCATCATATGAAGTTCGATCATTGTCAGATTTCTCTGACACATGGAATCCATACACTTTAGGTGGCCTTACCACCCTCAAACTAATTTTAAGAGGGATTATTATTTCATCTTTAATTTTCCATTTAGTTTCTGATTTCAGGAGCCTCATTATCTTCTGAAGATTCAATGGGTTCCTTTACTTAATTTTTATCTTGATTCTCAAAGAAGTCATCCTCTTATAATCATATCCTTAGAGATGAAGCCTTTTAAGAATCTCAAGGTCATAAATTAGGTAACAAATAACATCCTTTATATTCCTAATGAAGTACCCCTCTCTGGTGCTAGATTCCAACTTACTTGCATCCATGAAAAGGTTATGGACCAAGCAACCTAAAATCCTCTAGTGTCCAACACTAGGATAGGTTCCAAACCATAGCTTATGAAAGTTTTGGGGTTTATATTTGCATGGAATATTATTGAGGATATATATGGCAATCTCTACTACATATATACCCGTAAACTAAGAGGTAAATATGCTAATAATCATCATTGATATAATTGCATCTCCGTACAACTCCATTGAGCTGAGATGTATTAGGAGGAGTGAGATATGAATGATATTCCTTTCTGCATAAGGTATTCTTTGAATTCATGTAATAGGTACTTGCTACCTTGGTTAGATCAAATTCATTTAATCTTCCTTCTAACTTTGGTCCCAAACTAAAATTATGAATCTGTGAACATTTCAAATGTCTGTAAGGTGAAGGGAAGAAATATCTTATCACAAATAATCATCAATTGATATCACATATCATTAGTGTTTATTATGATATAGATGATCCACATACATTAATATGTATGAGATCTTGAATACCTTAGCATCTTACACCATTGCCAAAGAAGGGTGTATCAGACATTTTACTTTGAATCTCTATTGATATGTATGCAAGTTTTTAACCTTCGGACAATCTAAAGTTCATAATCTTACTAGTCTATTGATCATATCAATAGACATATGATCAATGCTTGATGCCAGATCATTGTAACATTATATTCATCATCCTATTGATTTTTAAGGTTTATTTACAGTATTAGAAATGTAAATGAACCGTTCATTAATTTTCTAGTTTAGTAGCGTCCTCTAGATGTTAATTACTATGTGAAATATATCCATCGTAACTCTTTATGATAGGTCTATTCTAGAATGCATGTTTATTTCCAACATTTATAAATAAATAATGAATGTATTCTAATATCTAGGTCACAGAGACATTCTCTAAGACTAAGGTCTCTCCTAATGAAAATATGCAGTCTGTCCGTGCAATGGAGATTGTTGTAATAATTGTATCAACATCCATGTGGATGACTATTAAACCTTAAGATCAAATTTTCTAGACTTCTAAGACATAAGCAACCAATTTCAAGTTTCATAAGAAGAAATAGATACTTTTACCAGACTTCTAATCTTATATAATAAGAAAGGCAACTTCAATAATTAAGTGTAGATGTATAATATGTCGATGCACTATTTGATTCCTTCTATTAGGATCCTAGATGGTCTAGAAAGTCATACCATAAATACATCAGCTTGTTGCAGTATTGGCATTCATCCTACTCTTTAGATGTCATATATGTGGAAATTATAGGAGTACAATCAACTATTTGATTTTACTTCTCACTTGGGTCAGACTCATGTTTCTATCGTGCCTCCTTCATATATAAAGAACCATTGATTAACATAAAGGATCTCTTATGTTGAACTCAAAAAATTTCAATATAAGAGTATTTCAACATTTATATATGCTTCATTCAATTCATACAATATGAATATTATGAAGCTTCATGAATGACTAGAGTACATATAGTAAAATGATGACATTCATCATATCTACATCCTTCTTAACTCTTAAAGACTTTGGTTGAGGTAGGTACTCAAACATTTAGAGTACATCATCTCTTATCGAGCCACCATTTGGCATAATGCAGTAAAACTTGTCATTCATGAATAAAGGTCGAGAGCACATGTGTATGCCTGATGAATATGCATTTCATCATCTTTGTTCATTTATTTTAGATTAAAATCCATTATAAAACAATTGTAAAAATTAATAAATCTCTCCTTTTACTAAACCTCATTCTGGTGTAAATATTGTATATTTATCACTATTTTAACCTAAAATAAATAAGACATAAAGGGAAAATAAAGAAAACAAGAAGACTATATATATGCAATAAATATAGGTTGACTATGAACCCGATAAAAGATGAAGACTTGATCTGATCAACAAGGATAATGCCTATTAGTCTGAATAATATATAAAACCAATCCTCACTTGGGTATATTAAGCATTTGTATATCACTGTATAATAAATATATCTCTAATATTTTATTCAACATGAAATTCATCTCAAATAAAAATTTTCATTCTTGAAACTTGTACATAAAAATGAGTTGTAAATATTAAAAATATTTGCAAGAAGAATCATTGTAAAGTGTGTAAATAACAACACTTTGGAAATACCGTAAAGCTAAACTTGTCCGATCAATATCTTCTCCATAAAATTAAAAATAAACCAAACTCACTTCATTGCATTCCCAATTTAATAATCTTTAAAATAGAAGTGGTTCCACAAAAATCGGAGTTAAGATGTGAAATGTGGCTTTATAGGGTGCTATTTTATATTATACCTATGTATATTATTTATGTATATTTATTTTTCCTTGTATTTTTTGTATAGACTGTGTTTTTTCACTATTTGTATATATATTGTATTTTCTTTATAGAAAATAAAAATAAAAACCACAAAATCGAGAAAAAGAATTAAAAATAAAATAATGTATATATTATATATGTACCACATACTTATACTGTAAATATCACTTTATTTAACTTAATAAATCAATCCATATAAGCAAAAAAATACTTTTAAAATCCTTGAAAATGTTGTAAAAAATTATAAATTCTTTGTATATTTGTAAAAAAATATTATATTAATAATGCAAGTGTTGCATATATAGTTATATATATCTATGAATAAAAGGTTATAGTTAATTTTACCTATGTATATAACTTATTTAAATCATTAAAGATCACCATATATAAGATTATTTATTACTAACATTTTTATTTTCAAAACTTTTTTATTTGAAATCTTGTCCTATTTTGTTTTAAATTTATATTACATTTTTGATCATTTTTGCCATTTAGTGTCTTTGTCATGTAGCTGGTTGCACTCGTATTGGAGGAACCAGGTTTGTTGACCCGGGTCAACTCCTTATTTTCCAACCATCGCCCGAAAATTCTCACGCTCACAAGAGCTCTGTTGGAGGATGTTTAGTCTCTCTGATTTTCACAACAGATGGAGGCCACAATTCTTCCCTACTCAACTATACGTAATTTCAGGTAGTTTTAGTACTTTTGCTTTTCATTTCACTTTTGATTATGAATTCTAATATAAATCTGATCCTCCACCATCCACCTTTGATCTTTATAATTGTAGGTTCTCTGATCGTCGTTATTAACTTCTGACATCTACACTACGTCGACCATATATTCTTCACCCCTCCTCCATAATCTGATCAACCGATCTAATTAGGCTCTGGAACCTCGACTCATCTCCAGTCGCCATCAATGAAGTCGACCCGTTCACCTCATTAGTTTGTTGGATGCTTCTTCTCTGATCATAGAACCATTTGCAGGTGCGAGGGAATGCAATGAGAGCGTCATTCGCATCTTGAAGCTCCACCTAGAACTGAAATCCATAAGACCTGCCAGATCGAGGATCAGAGACCATCTATCCTCATCGATATATCCAGATGATGAGGAGAAGCTGCAGTGATCAATTCAGATAACCATGAGGAGTTTTGGGGGATGATCGATCGAGATACACTCGATTGAACCTCACAAACATCGAAATGCTTCCAAGTTCATTCAACATCCTTTGTGATCGTACGATCGAAAACATGGAGCCCAGATCAGATCTCAGCCCACCATTTCGCCCCAAAAGTCAATTGCCGATGAATCCTTCTAAATTTGATCCAAGTCATCCGATTCAGACATGCCTGGACGTGATATTGGTGATTAGTTGCACATTTTCCCATGTCATTTTCATGTTTTGTAAATAAGTCCTCCTAGGGACGTGTGTCAGTACACTGTGCTTGGATTATTTCTGCCATTTCCCTTGTCATTCGTGATAATTACATTTTGGTTCTTTTTTAATTGAGAAGTGTGCTTTGCACATGTCATTTATGGTTATTTGCAATAAAGGCCTCCGCATTTTCTTATTATCTATTTGATCCCTTAAATAAAATTCTTTGCAATTTAGTTCTCGTTCTGCAGCCTTTTTAGTTATTTGTTAATCATGCTTAATAATAGGAAATCACCATTAAAAGTTCCATAAAAGTTCTCATTAACTTCTGGTAATCACATCTTTTTCCCGAAATTTCGATTTTTATTTTTAATTAGTTTTATTATTTTTAATAATTCGAAAACTACAAAATAATCCTTATTTATTATTTTAATTCAAAAAAAATATAAAAAGCTTTTGAAAAAATCCACAAAAATTCTTAATTGTTTGTTTTTATTTGTATTATATTATTTCCAAATTTCATCTTTAAATTCCTTTCAAAATTAAAATTAGCGAAACATTAGAAATACTAAAGAATTCATAAAAATTCATAGATAAATAAAAAAATCATATAATTACTTTCTAGAAAATTTATAAAATCATCTTTGTTTTTGTATATATTTTCTATATTTTTTATTTTATTTCTATTTTAAAAACCAAAAAAATCTGTTGTATTTTCTTTTTGCTTGATTTCTTGATTTTATTTAAATTGAAAACCTTAAAAAATCTAAAAATCCTTGAAAATAACAAAAATAGTAAAACATTGTCAAAACATAATAACAATTTTATTTGATTTTTTTGGACATTTTACATTATTTAAAAAAAAAAGAACTTGTTGTATTTATTTCTTATTCCTTTGTTCAGTTTAAAACACTAAAAAGAAAAACATTTTCAAAATTTAAAAAATCACTAAAAAATACAAAATAAGAAAACATAAAAAATATAAAAAAAAACAAAATTTCATTAAAAATTAAAAAGACAAAAAATCACATAAAAAGAACATGAGTTGCATAATAAAAATTTTACTTTTTTTATTCTTTGACTTTCATTGTTTTAATAACCCTCAGGAATTGCAGCCTCCATGAGTTCGATCGTGTATGCTATACAAGCAAATAAATAGCACATTCTCTTGCTTACACTTTACTGCTTGATTCTTTGCTTGAGAATTAAAATAATAATATTTTTTAGGTATATTTAGGGTTGCATTGAAGCTCTCCAATAAGTCAATAAATTAAACCTTTGGTAATCTATGTTCAACAAATGGCGCCGTTGTCGGGGAGGCACGGCGAGGGTAACTAGGTTCTTCTTTTTGCTTGTTTATCTTGGTTTGTGTATATATTTCTTTCTCTTCTTTTCACGTGTATGTGTTTTTGCTATTTTTTATTTCTTTTATTTTTGCTCTATTTTTACAATTGTGATCTAACATATCTTTTGCTTCTCTCTTTCTTGTGAAGGTCTGAGGAGCGAGGGTAAAATTCTTAGGATCGTCGACACACCCGAGCGAAGCGGAGGTGGCTCATTTCTTCATCAAGATGCTTGAGAGCGTAGGAGGAAGAAGCTGAAGACTTGGAAGAGTTTGGAACAGAATTCTGCACATGCATTTTTTGTTTTCTTTTTAGTCTTTTATTTCATTATTTTTATAATAAGTTGTAATAATTCTTTTGGAACTTGCCTCTTTTTTGTTTTTTCTGAGGCCATTATTTACCCTTGTGGACTGCGGGGTATGTTTCACCAAGTGCCATTGCACTTGGGAGACATCACCTGTTTTTGTTTTTATCGATTTTATTTTTATTTATTTTCTCACAGTTTTCGTGTGCTTGAGACGTTGGAAGTAGATTCTATTTCTTGTTTGAGTAAGGTAATCGATTAGGTCTAAAGCTCCTAAATAAGAACATATGTTCCTTTAGAGTAGATAGTAGGATTGGACTTAGTCAAAATAATTAGTTCTTTCCCGTTAATAGAAGTTATTGCTAGGACGCTTCTGATGCATCATGTAGGTTAGTTTATTTTCTATCTTTATTTTTATGTGAGGATCATTTTGCTTGTAGACTATTGGCATAAGGTACACATCTTCTATCTCTTACATGCATCATTTATTTCCATCTCATCGACTTTTTTGATCACCTCCCTTATTTTTCTCACTTATGAAAAAAAGGAATTGGAAAATTTGTCAAATCAATTCTTTGAAAAAAATCCAAAAAAGTGGTAATAAAAAAAAAGGATTGCTAATCATACTTGACTTAAACTAAAAGTAACGATAAAATCATCATTGTTTTGGAGAGAGTAACCCCCTCTCTGTTGCAGGTACTTACCTGCAGACAGAGTGGGTGAGGACGTTGCCATAAGGATAGAGCCAAAATCCTTGGAATTGTGCGCTATGCTCATGTGCCTTACTCTTTGGTGTACGTTTGAGATGCAAGCACTTGTCTAAGACGTTAGGAAATCGTTTTGGCATGCTTAGCTTCTTATCTCCCTTTAGGCCTGAACGCGGCATCTCGGGAAATGTTTCCACTGTTTTGGGAGGTTTGAGGACGTACGCTGGCGATAGGGTGACAGCAGCCTTTTTGGTTAGTAGTAAGTAACTGTTTGTTGATTCATTAAACTAAAATATAAAATTTAAAAGATCAAACTCTTACGATCCTCACATCTTCTTCAGTTGGTGAATCAGGGGTTGGTATTGTGTTTGTTTATTAGTGTAAAGATCCCTCCGTGCCCTTCGTGACTTTTCTTCATTTTTCTTCTTATCTTGACATCATGTTCTTACATCTCGCTTCTTGTCATCGAAGATGTCAAATTGGAGTACATCTTGTTCGTACATTGCGAGATTATCTTTTCACACTCTTGTCCAGTCCTCTGCTATTCAGAAGGACTCACTTTTCGAGTATCCCACTTTATCCATGTCACCAGTTTTTTCACCAATAAATCCTTTGTTCAATATTGACTCTAATATCAAACTTACATTTGAGACACCATCGCTTACATTTGAGACTCCAACATTTCTATGGACTAATCAAATATCATGTACATTTTCAAAGACTGATTCTGAGCACTTGTTGCCACTGAAGGGAAAGAATCCAATGGTAGAGAATAGTGAGATCAACAGTATGATGTTAGCTTCTATTTAGGCCATTCATGCATAGTTGACTGAGCAGGATGACATCTAGGCCAGACTGAGAGATATAATCTTCGAGTTAAGGAACTATATAACAGATAGGTGATAGGAGGGTGAGCAGATGAATGGAGGAGAGAATGGAGGAGGTGAGCAACAAGTCACAAGGCATGGGACTATTTTAGAGATTTAATGGAGAAGTGTCCCCGTCAGTATATACCAAAGATAAGCCTCGTGATGAATTTATTTGGGGATTTGCGTAAAGAAAATCAGAGATTGGTTGATGTCATTTATGGGGGTCCCATTTCAACAAAGATGAGGATTTCGTTTGGCAGATTTTTAAGGAAATGGCGGAGAGCTCAATCACTCTATCTTCTTCCCGCACATTTCAGTAACATCATCATACTCCTTCACTACCCCATAAGGTCGTCAACATGACAACATCTCACAATGTAGATAGGGGGACAACACCGATCTGACCATCATAGGAAATCAACTCTACAGTAGATATAGTGGAGAAATGATTAAAAGATCTTGAAAAATTACATGTGATCGAGTAGAGGACAAAGCAGTTGGATAAGCTGGATGAGATTACGAAGCATCTAGATATTCATGTAAGTACGATACATTCATTTCAAAATGTGAGTGCCACAACCGATACTTCTACTCCTAAGTAGACTTCTTCCACGATTTCAGCAAAACAGAGTACCAGAGCACCGTCCACTGTTTAGCATATTTACTACGTGCAGACCCCAGATCAGGTCCCGTGGCAGTCACCTCCAACATGCATTCTACTGCACTACTAGGAGCATCCCTACATTTCTAAATAGCAGTTTCCACCTTCACCGCTCATTCAGGAGGTGAACGGTATTTGGTTTGAGCGAGAGCGCAACCAACCTCGTCAAGGTCAGTTTGGTTCCTAGGCTGGCCAGAGGCCAGTTCACCAGTTTCAAGGTGGTTGGCCTCATCATTTCTAGCATGGACAACCACAACCTCATTTTTCATCTCCACCAACCTTCCAGACTTAGAGACATTGATAGAAGCAACTATAGCCTACGTAACCTTATCAGTCTTATTATTAGCAGCAGTCTGTACAGTTTTCACTCCCTCCTCCTCCTTACACATAACAGCTACAGTCTGTGTATTCTAGGTATCGGTAGCCTCCACATTACCAGTCTCAGCATCATCTAGTAGTTGAGCATCTAAAGGCACCTTCAATGAACCCAACATTGGATCGACTTGCACTATTGATGTAGAACATGAATGATTTGACTCAGAGTCTTGACGACTTGACCACCACGAAGGCATTTATACAATCTAGGTCGAAGCCAATCCTAACAACTTCAGACATAAGGAGCAGGTAGCCCATGATCCATCCACCCCTAGGATAAGTATGGCTTTTGATTTTACTTGTTTATCTGACACCATTCATCTCAGGAAAAGTAGGAGTTTGTAGTTTCTCGTACAACAGTTGGGATTGGAGATCAAGCCACTAATAGAGCTACACTGATTTCTTCATCTTCTTCACTAGTTGAGCAACAACCCAATGTTATAGAGCATGGAGGATCACCTTCTTCTTCATCATCTCCATCATTATCCAAAAAATCCAAAAGATAATAAATGAAGATGCATTGTCGAGTCAGCCACAAAGGAGAACATACCCGTCGTAGAGTCTTCTTTAGCACTAGTAGACTAAGCGGCCCATCTAGTTTTACCTTTTTCTTCTTCTACACATGTATTGAATGATACTATACAGACTAATTTTGATCATCTACATGTACATCATGATTCTGATTTGAAGAAGTGAAATGAGCAGTTTGATGTTTCTTCTGATTTTGTTCAATTTCTAGATGCTTTAAATAAAACTAGAAAAAATCAAAAACTAAAAACATCACTATCTGATCCTTGCGTGGTAGAGATACTTCTGAACATCCTGTTAGAGATACCACTCCTTAAGTCCATGGAGTACATGCTCTCAGTTAAAAAGGGAATGAAAGAAGCATGTACTAGGAAGCATCAGCCCAAGCAGAACACACACCCAAAAATAGAAAATTGAATTTTGACCACTACCACAGTTCATCAGCAACCTCCCGCCCAAAACAAAAGACAAGGGTGAAACTTACATCCATTGTCAAATTTTTTATCAGGAGTTTGATTACACTCTTCTCGATAGGGCAGGTTCTCCATCAATATCATGCCATTCTCACTACTAATTAATTTTGGGTTGGGGCCTCTTATATCTACTAGGATGATCCTTCAGTTTGCTGATTGATAGATCAAGAGGCCGAGGGGCATTCTCGAGGATGTTATAGTAATGGTACAAGGAAAGTGATTGCTAGTTGATTTTGTTGTCATGGATATGGATATCTCTTAACCATTATTCCATACCCTGATCATACTTGGTCGATCGTTCCTTCGAATGACCAAAGCGGTAGTTGATTATGGTACTAGAGAGATCACCTTTAACTCTCACAGTGATAAGGTGAGTATTGAGATGATCCTAGATCTGAGGCCATCACCGCCACCAGCAGCATATGAGAGAGAGCTAGAACAACATATTCTGAGGATTATGACTTTCTTGCTGAGATACATGATACGGACTTTTTTACTGTTTTCATGGACACCCAGAGTTCCTTTCCCAGAAGGAAACTCTAGAAAGCACAATTGATTTTTGCTCCCATGTTTATGATACTCAGTTGTCAGCTAATGGATTGTTTGAGATGTTCTTTAAGGATCATTCTGACTTATTTTTGGAGGAGCATTATAAGATTCCTGAGATACATTCTTCTGAGATTATTGATGATAAACCTCTTGTAAAGATTTCTGAGATATATGTTGATGAATTTACAGAGATTTGTGAACATCCTGAAGAGAACCCCCTTTCTGAGCAGAGATTATTAATTATCAATCTTTTTGAGACACTTCTTGTTGATCCTACATAGACACAGTGGATAGCTCATAGAGAGAAAATGATATACCTTCTACCATATCAATTGCAGAAGTTGTTGTAGAGTAGATTCAGACCCCACCTAAGCTCAAATTTTTACCATAGACGTTGAAGTATGCCTTCCTTGCGGGTATGCCCGAAATGTTTCCGGTCATCATCAGTTAGTAGTTAACCAACATCCTGGAATCTCACTTGCTATAGGTTAAGGCCATAGGCTAAAATATTTTGGATCTTTGTGGGATTAGTCCAGCTTTGTGCTTGCATCATATCTACTTAGAGGATGAGAAAAAAACTATCACGTGAGTGTCAGCGTCGTCTAAATTGTTCTCCGAGATGTTGTTATGAAAGAGGGAAGGAGTTCTTTTACTTCTTGGATGGGTATTTGGTATATAACCAAGCTACAATCGCTCCTAAGGATCAGCAGATGACTACTTTTACTTGTTTGTTTGTCACCTACACCTTTATATGGATGCCCTTTGGATTGTGCAATGTCCCCGGTACATTCCAGAGGTGTATGTTGGTCTTTTTTTGTCGACATGGTAGGTAGTTTTATAGAGGTCTTCATGGATGATTTCTCGGTCTACAGGGATAATTTTGACAAATGTCTTACTCATTTAGATCGAGTACTATAGAGATGTTGTAAGGTAAACTTAGTGCTCTCATGGGAGAAGAGTTACTTTATGGTGACTAATAGAAACGTATTAGGCCACGTCATTTCAAACATGGTATGGAACTTGACCCGGCTACGATTGATGTGATCTCTAAGCTAGAGCTGTTGTGGAATTTGAAGTAGTTGATGAATCTCCATATCATCACCTTTATTCTTTCATTTTGGCATTTATTCTTAGTTAAATGTATGTAAATAGCATTAATTTAAACAAAATAACATTCACTATTTATTCCATAAATATTGTATAAAACATTGTATTTGAAGCCAAAATAAAAGAATAAAGTAAGAGAAGAAAAAGAAATAAAATGCCGAAGGTATTTTTTGATCCTAAACCCCGAGACCTAGGCATCATGATGACTGGGTCGATAAGGAATAAAGTAGGGGGAGGTAAGGGCCAAAATCAACAATAAAATCCCCACTTATTTTGCCAAATAATATAGTTTTGTGGACCATTTTATTTAATTATTTTCATATCTCCAATCAATAAATTTTATATATGAAAGTTGTAAATAAAATATATAGAAAAATACAAATTTATTTCACATAAAAATAATACATATCGTACATTCTACACTCATAATAGGAATCCAAAATCCAAACTTCACATACCCATATCTTCTCCATATTAATTAAAAATTCATCAAAATCATCAATTGCGTATAACTTTTTATTAGCTATTTAATGAATGTGGTTTAATTTAATATGGATTTAAGATGTAAAAGTTAGGTTTTGGACCCCTATTGTACAATATACCTGAATACTTATTTTAATTATTCTTTATATTCTTCATTATTTTATATTTCTATAATTTTGTATATATTATTTTTAATATATGTACATAATAAAAAATAAAATAAATATGTATGTTAAAATATATAGATGATTTGGGTAGATGTATACCTATAATTATTTAGGTGTATATATTATATCAGAAAAATACCATATATATATGTATTTAAAAAAGTTTTAAATATATAAATAAAGTGTATACAATTTTAAAAAACAAAATAAAAATAAAATATACAATATATAGGTAAATATACCTATAATTATACATGTAAATATAAACTCAGAATAAATAACCACATAAAAATAAATAAAAAAAGGAATTAAATACTACATAAAATAACAAACATTTTTTACTTTATAATTTAAAATTAATTAATTCATTTACTAATTATTATTAATTTTACATGGCATTGTTTCCTTCATTTATCTGTTTGGTCAACATGGACCAACCAGATCGTTTCGTTTGTTGACTATGGATCAACTGCCCCCTTAGCCTCCTCTGCTCTCACATCCACCTTGAGCACTAAACTTTTCGCCTTTTTTCTAAAGATCCTAAAGATCGATTCACCTTGAGCATTGGATAAAAAATGTAGATAGCATATCCGTGACTTGTGCATAATCCTTGGATCCCGTCAATCTATTTCGAATCGTCCTCCATTAGATCGGCAACTTCATATCTATAAAAGTTCTCCTCCAATCTTCATTCAAGGTTTGATCCCTCTACGAGCCCTGTAACCCCAATCCTACGTTTGTGTGTGTGTGCTTCTTGCTGGCAGTAGGAGTACCCCTGAGATCTCAGCGAGGAGAAAGGAGGAGGAGAGGTGGTCCACCACCGTCGAAGCTTCATAGCTCCAGCATGGGTCCCTGCTCCCTGGAATACCCAGGTGCGAGTTGTTATTTTTAGCATTTTAACGTGATTTTTATTTCCTTAGTGTAATGGTATCTAAGGTTTCTTCAATCACATCGTAATTTAGTGTATTTTTCAATATCTTCTATCGTAGGAGCTCCTTGCTCAGCCATGATATGTCGTCTTCTCGACCATTCCGACCCCGCAATCCATGCTAAACTCGCTCCTCATCAACTGATGCATCGATGGCACCCTTCAAACAAACCGGGCCATTCTTGGATCTGCGAACACAGGCTCATCATCTGCCCTTCGCCAGAGCCTCCCCCCCACTCACTCCCATCTTCATGTGTAGCAACTTCGTTTTGGGTCAAGGCGAGTCACCTCAACCCATGTTCCTTCCTTTGCAGGTACATCACGCCAAAGACCTGAGGAGGGTCAATTCTAGAGCAGGAGGAGGGCTACAGGTGCCCCGACATTCATTGTGCTCCGGGCCGCTCTCCAGCAAGCCCCGGACTTTCTTGTTAGTACCAGTAATTGTGGAGCACTTCTAGGAAGCTCAGGAGTCCATCAATGAAGCAGATGGTAGCTGGGACGTGGAGGAATTCCCTATTAAAGAGGGATCAGGGAGATGTTCTTCCCTGTTCTTCCTTGGCCCATCAGAGTCATTAGATGCCATGTGTGGCCCAGATCTAATCTAGGTCGTTAAGATCAGATGAAGCGGTGCCTCGACTCAACCGTCTAATGCACTTAAGTGTGCCTACGTGGTGCACTCCTGGCCGTCCATCCGCGCGCGATTTGGGGGAACATTGCTTAACCCCCTCAGCCTTTTACATTTTTATTTTAACCTTGTAAATATGATTTGTGATGTGTGTGTGTGTATATATATATATATATATATATATATATATATATATTTGTGGAATAATTGTGTAAAGGCCCCCAAGCTTTCATGGGGTTTGCAATTTTGTTCTTGCTATCTCACCTCACGTGGACCCCCACATGAGGAGGGTGATTTTTGCATAGATGCCCTTTTGGCTTTTTGTATTTATATTTAATTTAATAAAATGTACATTCAATGTAATATTTTGTGAAAATTTTGAAAGTATGGACCTTAACGTTTTGTAAATTGCATTTATACCTCTATCAGGTACGTGTAATATATATATATATATTGGAAATTTTGCACATGTACCCCTGTATTTTGTATTTTTGTTATTAAATGCATTTTAACTTATTTCTAATTTCCAATAGGTCCATTATCTTTGTTGTATTTTTATTTTTATGTTTCTTTTTATTAAAAATAGATCCTTTTATTTTTATTTTATAAAATTTAATCTAGATGCCAGCAATTATATACTTTCATACCATCTTTTTTATTTTTCATTTTGAGGAATTTTATTATTTAATAGAAATCAAATGGTAGTTATTTATTTACTGTCTAAATAGAAAAATACCAAAAAGTATTAAAACATCTCTAAAAATTCCAAAATTTAATATTGTTTTCTTATTGTAATGTGTGCTTCTAGACCAAAAATCCCTAAAAATAGAAAAAGGAAATCATAAAAAAATTAAAAAGATCGAAAATTCTTATAAAAATTCAACAAAAACTCCATCTCAAAATTATATATATATGTATACATTGTTACATTTTAAAATAATATTTGAGAATTTTTCACTTCAGTTAGTATTTTCAAATCTCAAAATGATATGACCTATTTAATTAGTCAATGTTTTTTTTTTGGATTTTAAAAATACCTAAAATTTATAGAAAATTCATGGGAAGTTGCAAAAACATTAGAAAAATATAAAAATCATAAAACATTTTATTATGAAATTTTTGGATTATTTATAAATATAATACCTTATATTATATAATGCATCCATATATAAATATATTTATATTTCATAGTAATATTAATCATTATACATATCCTATTAACATTTTTAAATCCTTTAAAAAGACAAAAAGGACTATTCTCCAAGTATTTTCCTTTTTTATATATTTATTATATATTTACTATTATATAATGCTTATATTATAATTATTACATAAATATAGTTGTATATATATATATATATTTACCTTTACTATATATTAAAAAGAAAAAGAAATTAAAAATATATATAAATGAAAAAAAATAAAAATTATTGTAATTAATTAAAAACCCCACAATAACATCAATTCACTAATTCATTAAGTGAGACTGTACAAAATACACCTATATTATCTACGAATTTTTTATTTATAAATAATATACCTGCTACACTGACTTGTCTCCCTGTGTTCGACACCCTACTCTGCTTTTCACTATACACACTTGTTATAGGGTTATAATAAATTTTGATTCACACATCAGTTAGCATTGATTCATATTATTGTGTGGGTTAATTGTTGCTTAGTCTCTTGGTCTTTATGTGAGGTCAATTTAGTAACTTCGCTCCCACCTTATATGTAGCATACGATTCTCTCATCTAATCGTAGTAGCTAAACAACAGTTGAGGTCATTCCTTAGTCATGTTGGAATTTATAGGTTATTCATTAAGGACTTCAACAAGATCTCCAAGCCTATGACTAAGCTTCTATGCAAGGAGAGTGAGTTTATAGTTGATGAGAAAGTCCTTGCATTTCATCAGATGAAAGACATGGTTATGAGAGCTCTTGTCTTTCATCTACCTAATTGGTCTCTTCCATTTGAGATCATGACGGAGAAGTTAGACTATGCAGTCGGAGCTGTTTTAGGTCAGAGAAGGGATGGGATACCATTTTCCATACACTATGCTATCAAGACTCTAGATGAAACACAACACAATTATACAGTTACAGAGAAGGAGATGTTAGCAGTGGTGTTTGCTACAGAGAAGTTCAACTCTTACCTACTGGGTAGCAGAGTAATTGTTTACATGGATCACACTACCATGTGGAACTATCATGAAAAGAAGGATGCCAAACCTTGCCTTATCAGATGGATCCTTCTTCTTTATAAGTTTGATTTAGAGATTCGAGATAAACCTGGAGGGAAAAATGTTATGGCAGATCATCTTTATCTGATTACGGATGCAGAGTCCTCTGAGCAGTTAACACTTCCGATTTTGGAGACTGATGTTGTGAACTATCTTATCTCTAAGAAAGTTCAACAAGATTGGTCGAAGCACATGGTAAACAGATTTTTGTTAGATATTCATTTTTACCAATGGGAGGATCCATGCCTATTTCGTGAGTGTGTGAATTGTATTTGTTGGATGTGCATTCCTTTTGAGCATTGTCACAAATTAGAGTCTAGTGGGCAACATATGGGAAGTGCATGGCAATAAAGGTTTTACAATGCGACCTATATTGGCCTACTCTGTTAAGGATGCTACAGATTATGTTCGAGATTGTATAGATTGCCAGAGAATGGGAGGAACCGTCAGTTCCAAGGATACCATGCCCCTGAGATATATCCAGATTTCAGATGCTTTTACGCTTCGGTATAGATTTCATGGGCCTATTCCCTGTTAGTCAGGGATCTTAGTACATCCTAGTTGTAGTGGATTATGTTATTCATTTGGTGGAGGCTATCCACACCCAAGCCAGTGATAGTCGTATGGCTTGTTCCTTTCTCAAGGAAAACATTATTGCACGGTTCAGGATTCCCAAGATACTCGTTTCATATGGGGAATCCATTTCATCAATAGAGAGGTCAGAAAGCTTGTGAAGGAGTATGCCATTGAGCATAGAGTTGTGCCTCCTTACCACCCATAGACTAACGACATGGTTGAGATTTCAAATAGAGGGATCAAGATGATACTTCAGAAACTTATACATCCAATAGGAAGAACTACTCCCAGATGCTTGGCTCAGTTCTATGGCCTTATCGGACGTCGTAGAAGTCTCCATTGGGTATGTCTCCCTATAAATTGGTTTATGGAAAGCCTCGCCACTTTCCAGTTGAGCTTGTTAACAAATCATTATGGGTACTCCATGTATGCAATTTGGATTATTAGAAAGCATGCCATAGTAAGAAAGCATATTTGAACAGATTGTTGGAATTCCGAGTTTTTGCCTATGACAACTCACTCATGTATAAGGAGAAAGTAAAGCATTGGCATGATAGACACAATTGAAGAAAATCTTTCATCCTTAATCAGGGTGCTTGGTTGTTTGATGCGAAATTGAAGTTATTCACTGACTAACTTAAAACAAATGGTCCGGACCGTTCATTGCTAGAGTAGTGTGTAACAATTGTAGTATTGTCATATCTTTGTTGTCATTTGATGCGTAGCCATTTGTTCTGAATGGAGAGTTGCTGAAGCCATATCTAGATCATTATACATTCATGTCCATTGTTGATTCCATCCATTTGGTATCAGACGATGATCCTTCGACATCTTCTGCGTCTGATACATGGGATGATATTCTTTTGCATATATTCCTTTCTTTTTATTCTTTATTCTTACGTTGTTATCATTCACCTCTTTCCCGTGTGTGCTATACTTAGGATGTACACTACCCTAAGTATAGGGGAGGTGAATGATTTGATTTGTTCCATTTTTGATATGTTTCATCACTCCTAATGTTGTTTATACTTAGGGATCCTTTACCCTAAGTATATGAGGAGTGATGTCGTTCATTTTTCTTTTGTTTATTTTTATTTTCTTTTGCTCTCTCACTTGTCCTTCAACTTGTTGATATTCTGTTTATATACTTAGGTATCTCTTACCCTAAGTAGAGGGGAGGACAAGACGAGCGGTTGAGTGAGTTCATTCTTTTCCACAGTTTTGCCCATTTTTGTACAATCTTCTATACTTAGGATTATTTGATTCTAAGTATAGAGGGATTACGGACTTTGTTTCATCTCATTTCATTCTTTGAGTCATTTTAGCATGTGATTCTTTTCAGTTTTCTAAACTTAGCATGCACTACAACAAAAGTGCATTTGGCGTGCACAAACTTGCAGCCCCTGGGCAAGGACATGTGCTCGGTCGGTTCTGGGCGAGCACTACAAGACCACATGTGCTCGCCCACGTGTCTCACCAATTTGAATCCTGATGAGCAGTCGGATGGCGCGTGTTTGCCAATCTGGGCAAGCACCTCTATTGCACATGTGTTCGCCCGTATGTGCTCGCCCACTTGAATTTTTATGCGCGGATAACTTGAGCGCCTGGAAATTTCAGGGCGAGCACCTGCGGACTGATGGGCGAGCACATAAGTGTGCTCTCCTAGGTCTGTAAACAGAATGACAGATGCCCTTTCTTCCTCATTCTCACGCGCGACCCTCCCCCAAAAAACCCCTCTGGTGACCCGCCGACCTTCTTCTCTACCACCGACGCCCACCCTTTGCGTGTTTCGAGTAGATACACATCCACCCTTCAGTATAATACTTCATCCTGTCTCTTATTTTTTAAAATTTCATTGAAAGTTTGTCTTGTTTTGATAGTTTTAGGTTTCAATTTTTTGATTTTCTTGTTGGATATAGAGTATATAACTTATGTATTTCAATGTTTCTACATGTTTAGGATAGGAGTTGATCATTATATTCTTGTTATATTCGATTGTGGTTGTCTAATTACAAGTAGAATTTTACGCGTTGTAGGTGTTCGATAAAATGACTCATTAACATTAGGTCTAGACTTTGTAAAATAGAAATGATAGAAAGTCCATTATAACATTTACACTTGTTAGTATAGTTATTTTTTTTATAATTTCTAAAATTATGATATAGGAATACCATGCCATGATATTGTATATTTGTGCTTAAATAATTAACATTAGGTATAACTTGTGAATAACATTAGGTATAACCTGTGAATAACATTAGTTAGTCAATTTCATATAGTGTGGATATGAGATATGATAAACATCCTTAATATTAGTTAGGCAATTTCATATAGTGTGGATATGAGATATGATATACGCCAACATTCCTTCTATGATAATTTATTATCACATTACATTCTAGTTAATGTGACCAAGTATATCACATTAACTTATAGTTAGGTTGATAATAAGGCTAAAATACTAATCACTAGTTGTAACATTAAATCGCACAAAATCATTCACACACAGTGCGTCCCTCCACACCGGGTGGTGTCTGGCCCTGCACACCGGGAGGCATATTGATGAATCTCCATTTCGTCACCTTTATTCTATCATTTTGGCCTTAAAAACCCCAACAAATGCATGTAAATTGCATCAATTTGTCCATAATAGCATTCATTATTTATTATATTTATTGTGCATAAAATAAGGTTTTTAATGCCAAAATTATAGAATAAAGAGACGAAAAGAAAAAGGTATAAAATATTACAAATATTTTATGACCCAAACCCCGAAACCAAGGCCAGCATGGAATTGGTCGACAAGGAATAAAGTAGGGGGAGATAAGGGCCAATAATACAATAAAATTCCTCATTTATTTATTCATTTATTCATTTTTGACACCTATTTTGTATATAATTATTTATTCATCAAATAGAAATATTTTGTACATGAAAGTTGTAGATAATAAGGTGAATAAAAATACAAAATTGAGTTTTGTAAAAAGAATATACAGTGTACATTTTATACACAGAATAAAAAGCCAGCATCTCAACTTCACAGACCCATATCTTGCAAATAAAAACTCAAAATTCACCAAAATCACCTTTAATTGTATATAGCTTTTCAAGAGCTATTTAATAAAAATGGTTTCATAATTTTTTGAGTCCATCTGTGAAAGTTAGGTTTTTGGCCTTCATTGTACATTCTACCCGATTAAAATATTCTTTATATTCATTATTCACCATTTTCATAAGTTTATATTTTTAAAATTTTTTAAATAATATTCAAAATACATATACATATTGAAATTAGAATAAAACCAAAAAGAACATATAAAATAAAATAAATCTATGAATACATAGAGAAAAATACCTAAGTTACCTATGTATATAAATAAAAGGGGATTTCATTCTTTTATTCTTTATTCATCTATATTTTTCTTAAATTGAAAATATTATCTATATTATATTAAAAATGAAAATCCAAAATAAAACCCAATAAAATTCATTAAATAAATAAAATGTATATAAAATACAGGTAAAATACCTATAAATATACCTACATATTATATATACCTATTTATTTAAATATGCAAATAAACTCATAAAATCAAATAAAAATATATTTAGAATCACAAAAATAAGTTATAAATTTATAAAATAAGAAAATAAAATAATAAAATAAAATATATAATATAAAAATAAATTATACAAAATACATGTAAATATACCTATAAATAGATCATTAAAATTACCCTAATAAAATACATCAAAAAAATAAATAAAAATCATAAATAAATACTACATTATTTATTAAACATTTTTTTATTTTATAGTATAAATAATAAAAAAATCGTTTATTATGTTTAAAAAATCGGTCAAAATAAGGCTGATGTGGACCAATTAGGTTTCATTGACCGCCCGGTCAACTTCTCTGCCCCCAGCCGCCTGGTGTCAGACGTCGTTTCAGCCCGTCTTCTCCGACTTTCCCCTTCTAATCCTTTCACTTACAGGCGTAGATTCCTTCATGAAAAAGCTCGATTGATGTTCCATTCTTCACGCCAACATCTCAGATCCACCTTCTGACCATCCGATTCTTTGTGGCACCCCGGTCAATAAGGGTGTGTCGCCATGTCTATACATAACTCCCTCGAACTCCTTCTCCATTTTGGTCTCCCTTCAGTCGTCTTCCACCCTTGTTTCCAGTCTCTAGAGAATCCTCGTGATAGGGGGATCCTCCTGGAAGCTTCAGCTGGTCGGAGGAGTTGAGGGAAGCACCCACAGCCGCCGCTCGCCGGAGGTTCTGCTCCCTGGTCGACAACCAGGTATAAGAGTTGCCTTTATCTTGTTTAATCGCTTACTTTTTGTTTTTAGCTTGTAATCTTGTAGTTAGCTTGGTCATTAGGATCATAGGTGCTCGGTTAGGGCCAGGTCGAAGTTCACTGGAGTTCAGCTACGGCGAACCTCTCCAACCTGATCTATGCACGATTCGACCCTCGCATCACCACCATTTCTTTCCCCTACGCGTTCTACACCTAACCCCCTCATCAGATCACCCAGATCTTCCCTAGCTCTACGAATCGAGGTCCAAGCTCCTCCACTTCGCCGGACCTTGCCACCCACGTCCATTTTCCACCTTTGACGCTTTAACCCCCGGTCGAGGGAAACACCCTCGAGCCCCTCAGTCTTTTGGTGTAGGTTGGGAGCTGAATGGAGCCCTTTTGGACTCGAATTGATCACCTGCAAGGCTCCAGGACCTGTCATGCTTCCTCAAGCTCGTTGGGCCGATTCAAGGGGTCCTGGACCTTCTGGAGTACCTCGGACGCTGCGGACCACTTCGCCGGACGTGTAGAGCCCATCGCCATCACCCAAGAGCGTCTAGAGGAGGAGGAATCAAGGATCGAAGCCAGGGAAGCCAATCGTTCTTCCCTGTTCTTCGCGAAGAGCAGCTACCGTCAGATGGAGGAGGCGATCCCAGGTCTTATCGTGGTCATCCAATCAAAGCATGCTTCGGCCGTTCAATTGAAGCCCAGATGCAATCCAGACCGTCAATCGGCGAAGCGGTATCAGGCCTCTAGAGCCCGCCGCGTGGATAAGTGGCGCACGGATCACCATCCATCAGCGCGCGTGTAGGGGTAATTTACACCTGAACCACCTCACCTTTTTGTATTTAATATTTAATCTTGTAAATAAAATATCACCTTGTAAATTAAATGGTTACTTTTGCAATGAGACTTCTGTACTTTATGGAATTACATTCTGGTCCCTCCCAGCCTCACGTGCAGTCCCACATGGGGCGCGTGAAATTTGCAAACATGCCCTGGCAGTTTTTATGTATTATGAAATGACGCCAAAACATTAAATAAATATTATTTCTGTTGGAAAAATTGCAACTGTGCCCCTGTATTTATTTTTAATTGCAAATATGCCCCTGCTAGGCTGATTTATTTTTACTTGCTTCATGGATTTATTAAAAATGCCTAGCTTGCTCCTAAAAATTTGAAAAATTAGGATAAGTGCCTTGTACCTTATAGATGCACGGTGTATTTTTTTTGGAATTTTTGAGCATTTTATCCATTTACTAAAAATGAAAAAGTATCTATTTTTGCACTGTTTAATTCAGAAAATACAAAAAAATATAAAATATTTATGAAAACTTACAAAAATTTATATATGATATATATATATATCGATTCCAAAAAGTGAAAAACCCTAAAAATAAGAAAAAGAAAATTAGAAAAATTTGAAAACTCCAAAAATAAACAAAAAAATATAAAAAATGCAACAAAAATTCTAAAAATATATGTTTCTATTCTAGAATTATCTATATATTATGATTTATGTATTAAAATTAATTTCGATAATTTTAACATTTATTCTATATTTTTAAAACCCAAATTATGCTGGCCTAGTTAATTAGTTCCATGGTAGGGGCATTTTTTTGGGATTAAAAATACATAAAAATTAGTAAAAATCCAGAAAAACAAAAAAATATATAAAAATATACAAAGCAAAAAATATATTATATCATGTATAATTTGAGTATTTATATAGATATATATTCTTATATTACTCCTCTCTTCTCTTATATATATTACATAATTTAAAAAAATAATATAAAAAGAAGACAAAAAAATATATTTATATTAAAAAATGACCTGGATGTACATGAACACCAGAGGCTACCCAATTTTTATTGCTTTCCGTGGTTCGACCTCTACATGCTTATACACTATTCATTTTATGGTAGAGTAATAATTTTTAATTCACAAGTTTTGGGACTTAATTGGCTTATTATGTATTGTGGGTTAATTTCTGATCAACCGAGGATTTTGAGTGGTCAATTCAGCGACTAGATCTCTTGCCTTGTGAGACTTCTTGACCCTCCGAATTCCCCAGTTATCAGATGGAGCCGTTGCCGGGGAGCAATGAGCGTAGCCTATTGCATTTTATCATTCTTGTATGGAAATTAATTTATTTATCATTTATTTTGTGAATATCTATTTATTTGCAATTATTTAGCCACACCTTATTCATTTATTTATTTTGATTAATTACTTGATGCATTATTTCATTGATTGAGCCTATACTAGTTCTATCTCTTTGTGACTTTGTTGCGAGGGCCCGCCACGCGAGGATGATTTCCTAGGAAGTCAAGGCAGCCGAGCTTGGAGGAGGTTGGCCTTCACTTCATGACTTGCTGGAGAGAGCACCAAGGATGCAAAGGGATGTGAATTAGATAGGACTCAAGCAATTAGGATCATTTTTGTAATTTATTGTGAGAGAGAAATTTTGGCATGTAATATAACTTGGACTCTACTCTTCACAATGAGGTCCAGTGCCCTGGTGTCTGTTCACTTGGGGGCCTCGTCGTGGCTTTTTCGTATTTTCCCCGCTTTATTTTCTTTGTTTCCCACTGTTTTGAGTTTTCCGCCTTTTCTTTATTTTGTTTTGTGTGCATGGAGCCCCTAGACATAGGCTTGCTTGATCGAGTAGACTAGATCCAAACACATTAAAAATCTTGCATGTACCAATAGTACGATTTGGACTTAGATCAAACTCTAAACAGTCGTCTCACCATCTTCGAGCCTACGCACCGTGAGCCCACCCTGCCAAGCGCTGCTCCTAAACTCGATGTGTCAAGAGGAGGAGGGGTGAGCCTAGACCGGACTCCTGGATTGAAGATCGGTGACCGACTTGTGGTTCTTCACGCTAATAGCAGCTAATGTTTAGGACGATTTTGTCGCTTGCATACTGCCATATAGATAGGTTTAAAAATTCTGTTTTGCATACCGCATGGAGAGAGCTGGGATGCATTGTAAGTCTTCTAACTCAGCATGCATCATTCAGCTTCGATGGTGAGATTTCCATCATGGAACCAACTTGCATGGATTTTCCGGTATCTTCCTCTGATTTTGAGCACCTAGGAATTAAATGAAAATCTACTAAAACGTTAGGCGCTGGTATGAAAACAGACTCAAAAAAAGTGAAAACCCAAAAACTAAAACTAGGGGACTGCTAAATAAACTTTGAACTTAATTAAATTTCGTAATGGACTCTCATTGTACTGGGTTCATAAAGCCCTCATTATTTTCAGGTACCTTCGGAGGGGGACCAAAACCCTACTCCCATGAGCGAGGCACGCCCCATAAGGAATAGAGCCAAAAACCCGGTCTGCAACTGCCTTGTGTATCGCCTAGATTTCTGAAGTAATAGTGCTTCTATCATACGTAACCGAGTAGGGCCTTGTCAGCGATGGTGTTCCCGCCTTGTGTGGAACATCGACATGGTCTGAAGTATCGAGCATAGGCCACGCCTTCACGGGGGTGTCTGTCTCATCGGTTTGCGTCCGAGTAAGTTCTTGCACCCTCATGGGTGATTCCGTTGCGAGCGAGAACCGAAGTATTGGTTTCGCCTATCGGCTTCCTCTATCTATTTCTTTGGTTGAGTAGGGATCCAGGAAGGGTTACAAGGACCTCAAAAAGTACAGATTACAGGTTACAAAGGAGGAGGACAAGTACAGGATTCTTTTCTGGCAGTACTCTCTCTCCTATAGGGTTAGCGTGTTAAGGACTTGTTAAATGATTTGCCTGAAAGAACAACTCTAAAACCGAAAAGATAATAAATAGCTGAACCTTCACGGCTTCACATGACGTGAGTTGGTGAACGCAATTTTCTATTGCATTTGTATGGATCTAGATTAAGGTTCAAATATCGAGTCCCGCCCCTTTGCGCAAATTTTATTGTGTCATTCTCCTTTGACCTCCCACCCCCGCTCAGCCGAGCCTTTCTACTGTTTTGCTCTCCTTTTTATTCCTCGTTGACCATTGTATCCTTCTTCCAACATCCAATCCTCCTTTGTGCTTTGCGAAGTTGATCCATGGATGGTTTCCGTCGGGACCCCACCGACACCCACATCGATTCCATAGACTCAACTCCACCAATAAATTCGAGGTGATTCCCGAGAACCCAATCCAGACTTTGCGGATCGATCTCCAGACTCCTCGTCTCCGACTTTTCTTGTGACCACCCAATAAGCTGGGATTACATTTGTCCCACTTTCGCCGTTGTGAATGGAAGTCGATTACAGTCCACATCTTTTTCCGTTCACAACATGCTCGGTTGACCTGAATTCCAGCTTCATCATGACAGCTGAACAATATTGCACATGGTCTAATTTGGATTCTCTCATCCTGCATATAGAAGACAGACCAAGCCGTGGATTCTCCTCTGGAATTTATTTCTTCCGACTCAGACCCTAATATGGCTTCTCAAGGAAAGGGCAAGGGTCAGTAGCCACCCCAACCAGAAGGACAGTTGCTAGATCAAAATCAGATTAATGCACAACTGTTGTCATCTATCCAGGACATCCAACAGCAGCTGACATAGTAGGCCCTAGCACAGACAACTTTTCAGGATATGCTGAATGACGTGATGAACAAAGTCGAGGGAGGAGGAGGCAGAAGAGGAGGTGGTGGGCCACCACCAGATGATGAGGAAGATCCAGAAGGTGGGAGACCCAAACCTACACTGAAGGAGACTTATAATCCTAGAGACAACCATATGACCGAGTGGATTCTCATTCCATCGGTGCACGCGCACTTTGAGCTGAAACCCCAGTTCCTTGCTCTTCTTCCAGCTTTCCATGGGAACACCAATGAAGAACCATACATCCACCTGCAGCAGTTCTCACGCATCTGCCGCACTACTCACTATCCCAATGTCCCTTTGCATTCCCCTTCAGCTTACAAGACAAGGCCCTTTACTGGGTCAACCATCTGGGGAAGGTTGTGACAACCTGGGAGGAACTGAAGTCAGCTTTCCTGCATAAGTTTTACCCTCTCGGTCGGCTCAACCAGATGCGAGCCAGAACCAGCAACTTCTCCCAAGGAGACCATGAATCCATACATGAAGCATGGGAGAGATTCACCGATCTGCAGGAGAAATGTCCCCATCATGAGATCCCGAAGACCAGTTTTGTCCAACACTTCTTTGGGGCCTGAACATTGAGAGCCAAAGGCTTGTTGACGCCGCATGTGGGGGTTCACACTTCAACAAGGATGAAGACGTGGTCTGGCAGATATTCGAAGAAATGGCCGAAGGAGAGGCCGCCCTCTCTTCATCAAAAGCATACCAGAAGTAGCCCCAGATCCTCCGGAAACAAGTACACATGGCAGCATCCCGTGAGGCGGAGAGAGATGAGAGCTCCAACCTCAGCATCATCGAGAGCCATCTCTTGAAGGTTGATATCATTGAGAAACGATCACAAGACCTTGAAAAATTCACTGTGATCGAGAAGAGGACTCAAAATCTTGATAAGCTTGATTAGATCACCAAGCAACTTGAACTGTTGGTAGGCACCATCAACTCTGTTCAGTCGGCAACACCATCAGAAGCTCCAGCCGAGAGGAAGGACGAGCAACCACCGCTACATCAGCCTCAGCCGAGTGAGCAGCCACCGGCAGTCCAGCACGTGTACTACGTGCAGGCGCCCGACCAGGGCCAGCTGCAGCAGCAGATGGTTGTGTACCAACCAGAGTTTGTATCAGGATCCAATCCCATGTTTCTGCTACCACCCTTGATTCAGGAAGTGAACGTGGTATGGATTAACGAAGCACAGCCGACCCGTCCTATGGGACACCCTCAGGGTCAGCTACCAGCCAACCGACAATACCACCAACCTCAGGATGGCCGTTTCGGGTAGTCCTCACAGCCACCGCCATAGTATTATCAGCCACCCAATGGAGGCAGAATCAGCAATATCAGCAGCCTCAATACCGCTACCCACAGTCGCTTCATCATTATGCGGCTGCTCCACCTCAGCAGTGCCCACAGTATCCTCCTCCCTCCTATCAGCAGTTTCAGCTTCCTACACCACCCCAACACCACCAGCAACAACCTCAGCACCCACACATGCAACCACAGCGTGGTCTGCACGCTGAATCCACTGAGGTAACTCCTATGAACCCGACCATGGATTGCGTGGCCCAACTCGTCAAAGGGCTGACAGATATGACCAAGAGGCTCTATGACCTGACCGCTACTAAAACCAATATCCCAGCTCAGGTCGAGGCCCACCCCAATAACTTTAAGAAGAAGGAGCAAGTAGAATGTGATGTCCTGTCTGTGTCTGTAGAGTCGGAAAATGATATTACCGTTTATTCTAATGCTGTCACTCTCAGGAGCGGTAGGGCCTTGCCTCCGCCTGCTATCAAGAATGGGGTGAATAAAGAAACAGGTGGATCGTCATCTTCTGCATCAGCCGTGCCAACTATAGGGGCGGGCGAGGAGGAAGAAGAAGGAGAAGCCATTCCAGTTGTCGTGCAACACCAGCATCCTCAGCCAAAAATACAAAAAAATCGCAAAATAAAAAAACAACAAAAAGAAGCTTGCAGCCGAAGCAAAGCCGCGCCAGCCTCGGAGGAGCTGCCAGCAGCAGTCGATCCCTCACCAGTCGACGGAGCAGACTCCCTTCTTTTTGCTCTCCCATCAGCACCAGCATGTCAGGATCCAGTTTGTACTCCTTTTTGTAGTCCGGATGTACAACAACGTGTGGGCGATAATTCTAATATGAACAAGAACTCTATTTTGCTTTCTAGTGATGTAAATATTCCTTTTACTAATGCAATTGAAAAATCCAAAAAAATTGCAAAAAGAAAAAGTGCATTGTCTGATCCTGGAGTTGTGCAAATAATAGATAACTTAACTGTTGAGATTCCGTTAGTGAAGGCCGTTGAGTACATGCCAGCTGTTAAGAAAGGTCTGAAAGAGGTATGTACCAGCAAGCGTCGCCCAACAAGAAAGAACAGACGCCAACAAGTTGAGAATCATGTCCTCACCATGACCACGGTAGCAACCATCAGTAATCTCACACAGAAAAAGCAAGACAATGGAGCACCTCTTATCAGTTGTGAAATTTTTGATCAGGTCTCTGAGTGCACTCTCCTTGACAACGGATCTTCCATCAACCTTTTGCCAGCATCAATAACGCAAGAATTTGGGATGGGTCCGCTCAAGCAGACAAGGATGATCCTTCAGTTCGCTGACCGATCCATCAAGCGACCCAGAAGTATGTTGGAAGACGTTGTAGTGAAGGTGCGGGAGATGCAATTCCCTGTTGATTTTGTAGTCCTTGACATGGACTCACCCGCACCCTTAATCCAGACCCCTATCATCCTCGATAGACCATTCTTACGTACATCAGGTGCTGTGGTTGATTACGGGTCCGGCAAGATCACTTTCAGCTCAAATAACAAGCAGATCACTATAGACATGATCAGAGAGCCGAACGCCACGACTGATGAGAGCCATGCAGTATCAGAAGAAGACTGTGACTTTATTGCTGAAATCCGAGACTCGTTGTTGTCATTGAATGATTCATGGACCAAAGAAATCCTCACTCTTGAGAAGGACTTGGAAATCACATTTGACCTATGCTCCGATGATTCTTGGGAGACAGATTCTCTGATGCTGGAACAATTAGGTGACTTCAAGAATTCACTCTAGACCAAATACAATGAGCCTAGTGCAGAACCATTCAGGACCTCACCAGGATCTCAACAGAACACTGAGGATGGTAGCTCCATCAACAAATTTAGAGCCACCTCAGTCAGTGAAGAATGTAAGGTCATTCTTGGGGCATGTGGGATTTAACAGACGACTCATCAAGGACTTTAGTCTCATCGCTCGACCTTTGATAGAACTTCTATGCAAGGAAACTGAGTTTAATGTCTATCAGCAGGTTCTCCTTGCTTTCAATCAGCTGAAGGAGCTTATCACTAAGGCTCCGGTCCTACAGCCATCGGACTGGTCTCTTCCCTTTGACATCATGACTGATGCGTCAGACTTTGCAGTTGGGGATGTTCTTGGACAGAGAAAAGAAAAAGTGCCCTATGCCATTCACTACGCCAGCAAAACATTAGATGAGGCGCAAAGAAATTACACTGTGATAGAGAAAGAGTTGCTGGCTGTGGTTTTCGCCCTCGAGAAGTTCAGATCATATTTGTTCGGATCCAAAGTCACTATTTTTACAGACCACTCAGTTATCCGGTACCTACAGCAGAAGAAGGATGCCAAGCCGAGACTGATTCGATGGATCCTTCTCCTCCAGGAATTTGACTTGGAAATTAAGGACAAGCCTGGAGTTCAGAATGTGGTAGCAGACCATCTCTCTAGAATTGAGCTGCATGAGCCTCCCCTGAACAGTGCACCCATCTTAGAAACCTTTTCTGACGAGTCAATCTTAGCAGTGGATTCTTTCCCTTGGTATTTCGATATAGTCAATTATCTCGCCTAGAGGGTAATACCATTGGATTGGACGAAGAATCAGAAGAATAAATTCATGTCAACCATCCGTTTCTATCAATGGGAAGATCTTCTTCTATTCAGAGAAGGAGCGGATTGCATTTGGCGCAGGTGAATCCCTCAGGAGGAGCATTATAGGATCCTCGAGCATTGTCACTCGCTCGAATCTAGTGGACATCACTCTGGAGACCGTACGATAGCCAAAGTACTTCAATGTGGCTTCTGGTGGCCCACACTATTCAAGGATGCAACAGAATTTGTCAGACGATGCATTGACTGTCAGAGATTGAAGGGTACACTCACTGCAAAAGATTCAATGCCCCTGAAAATTATTCAGATAGCAGATGTTTTCGATGCATGGGGCATTGACTTCATAGGACCTTTCCCTAACAGTCAAGGTTTTGAGCACATCCTTCTTGTCGTCGATTACGTGAGTCATTGGGTTGAAGCTATTCCCGTTTAAGCCGCTAATAGTCGGACAATGTGTTGATCTTGAAAGATAACATGATTGCGCGGTTCCGGGTTCCGAAGATTCTCATATCAGATGGGGGTAGCCATTTCATCAACAAAGAGGTCAAGAAATTAATGAAGGAGTACGACATAGACCATCGTGTCGCATCTCCTTACCATCCTCAGACCAATGGCATGGCCGAATTGTCGAACAGAGAAATTAAGACGATCTGGCAGAAACTTGTACGGCCGGATAGAAAGAACTGGTCTCAACTCTTGGACTCAGTTCTCTGGGCTTACAGAACTGCCTACAAGTCTCCCTCGGGCATGTTGCCCTATCGTCTTGTATATGGGAAGCCGTGCCATTTGCCCGTTGAATTAATTCACAAGTCTTTATGGGCAATTAACATGTGCAATTTGGACTCACGAAAAAGTGGTCAGAAAAGAAAGGATGATCTGAACAGACTCTTGGAGTTCCGAGACTATGCATACGATAACACATTGATGTATAAGGAAAAGGTGAAACGCTGGCATGACAGGCACATTAGACGAAAGACCGTTGAAGTTGGCCAGAAGGTGTGGTTATTTGATGCAAAGTTGCGGATCTTCCCAGGAAAATTAAAGAGTAAGTGGACAGGGCCATTCCGAGTTCGTGAAGTGCGTGACAATGGAAGAATTGCCATATCAGAATTGCCTCCTGACGCACAACCATTTGTCGTCAACGGTCAACTCCTGAAGCCTTACCTCGAGCCTGATACATTCTTGGTCGTTGTCGACTCCGTCCAGCTTCTGCACCGTGATGACATATCCACAACATTGGCAGCGTCAGGATATTCAGACGCTGCACCTCAAAAACTATTTATCTGATTTTCTCATTTTCTTCTTTTCTTCTTTTTCACTTTTATCTACGTTTTTTTATCAAAAAGTGCTGCCCCTTTTTGTTAGTTTTCTATACTCAGGACGCACTTTGTCCTAAGTATAGGGGGTGGGCACCTCGAGTTCTTTTATTCTTTGATCCTCTCCATTGTCTCCTCTTCTTGTCTATACTTAGGAGTATCTTACCCTAAGTATAGGGGGAGACAATATGAGTACGATCTGTTTATTCCCACCCTTGACCCTCCCTACGTTGTGTACAGTCTGCTATACTTAGGATTACTTAATCCTAAGTATAGGGGGGACGATCAACTTCTCATTCGTTAATTCATTTCTTATTCATATATTCTTTAGACTTGTTTATACTCAGTATGAGTTATGTCTTCTCTTTTCTCTTCGATCTATGAGGACACAGCTCAATAGTATAGGGGGGTCGTATTTACAATGTATATACTATAAGCCATAACTCATATTGTAAATAAACCACTACCTCAAGTTAAAAAGTAATGTTAAAAGTATTTCTATTACAATAATAAAAAATGATGGTGAGCTCCTCAGACTCTGTTTGTTCACACTGATAAATAAATCAGGAAAAAGGTTGTGTGCAAAATGTTCTCATTATGAAACCTTTTGAAAATTTCTTGAAAAATAATGTGTACAAAGTATTCAACCTTTGTAAATATTTTTGTTTGCAAAATTTATTTTCTTTGAGTGGAATACAAATGTGTGAAAAGTGGTTTGCAAATGGTTGGAAAAATTGGTTGTAAAATTGTTTGAAAAATCTATCTATATTGTTCGAAAAACCTTTGCAAAATCATTTCCAAATACGTGTACATGTTTGTAAAAATATTTTGGACTATATCCTTCAAAATCTTTTGAAAATAATTCTTAAAGTCTGAGGAGTCTACACAAAAATCTCTCCTGCAAAAAGAAGCAATAATTCCAAATAAAACTTAGGAGAGCCTAAACTATGTTGTACATAAATTGCAGCTTTCCTTTATATATACTGATTAATAAATCAGGTTAAATACCTTTACAGTATGATTTGAAAAATAGTGTGAACTATTTGGAAAACTTGCTGTGAAATGTTTTCAACCTGTGTAAAACTGTTTTGTTTGAAAAATTTTCTTCTTTGTGTGAAATAAAGGATTTGAAAACCTATGTGCAAATGGTTTGAAAAATGTTTGTAAAAACTATTGTGGAAAATGTATATACATAGTGTGACAAATATGTGCAAAATAGTTTTCAAATGTTTGTAAAAGCTTGCAAAAATTATAGTGTACTATAGTTTTGAAAATGTTTTCAAATAAAAAATAATAAATGACAAAAATAAAAATAAAACTAAGAAATAAATATAAAAAAATGGGTAGATTTGTGAAGCCGTTAAAGAAAAAGTCTTTGTCAATTGTACACATATATGTACTTGGAACAAATAGGATAACACTTGTAAATTCTTTAAAGTCCTTTAACCTTGTAAAATAAAGCGGCACGCCCGTGTAAATAGTTGTATATACTCTTTGTGTGCTTAAATTATTTTTATTTATAAAAATTCTTTGTGTAAAAAAGATTAATTGATTTTTAAATTCATTGTGAAAAACTGCATCATTCATCTTGCATAGCATGTGCATATCATTCATATTATTTCTGAGTGAGCTTGATGATTGAACCAGTCCAATAAAGTCTAAAATTGGAGCTTGGTTGGACCTTACCACACCTAACTGCACTGGAACCATACGGTAACTTGGTTTATGGTACTTCAGGTCTATTCAGACTTAATTCTTTGAGAAATCAGGGCTGGGTTCAAGTCACCTCAACTGACTAACTACAACTTTTCGAGACACACGCATGACTCTTGTTAGTCGTGATCTAACTTGGACACTTGCACCTTTCACTTAGCTCAACTCAGTTGGAGTGGTGAGGGGGATGGATTTGCCAGTGTGAGACGCACACGAGTGGAAACATTCGTCCTCGTCTAGGGAGGGACGTGCACCCCAACCTGGTCCAGTTTCAATGGAGTCGAATGACAGGAGAGTGTGGGTTGTGATAAAGCTTCAAAAGAGGGATAGTCTTCTGGCTCAAGAGGAAAAAGTCCTTATGTAATTGCTGCTATGAATAGTATTTCGAAAAAAAATCTCTCCAAGAAAAGTGGACAGGCTTGAACATAAAAATAAAAGTGCCTGCCGGAGCATGTATATATGTTGTATAGAAAATAAGCAAGCTTGAGCATAAAAGTTATATCATGTGAGCCTGCAGCTGGATAACTTAACTACACTGGTCTTGCATCCAAGGATAGGTAGCTATACTGGCTACCGTCCATTCTTTTCCCCTCCTCCTCTTGAGTTGGATGCCACTTGAACTTAGAAGGGAATACCCTGCTCCTCGACGGTAGAGGGCTGGATTGGGGAATCATTGGGTTGTCATTCTGGAGAAGTCAGTTCCTTTGTCATTTCAATTGGGGAGAGCCACTATCACTTACACTATAAAAGTCATCTTCATAGTCAAAAGGGTTTACGTATGGCGTAGGCCAGTTCTGACCATGCTGTTGAGGTGGGTTGAATCGAGTTATGTGACTCTCGAAGGCTGTTGTGTTTTAAAGTTGGTTCCCGACTAGGTTCTACACACATCCACACCCAAGCTCTAGCACAAGCTCCAAATTCTGATTTTGTAAGGATATATATTGCACTGAAAGCATCCCTATCACTATATCTTTTTCATTCTTCTTTTTCTTTTCTTCTTATTCTTTATTCTTTCTGTACTTATTGCATAAGTATTTGCTAGGGACTAGCAAAGGGAGGTATAAGGGGGTGATGAACCTCCATTTCATCACCTTTATTCTATCATTTTGGCCTTAAAAACCCCAGCAAATGCATGTAAATAGCATAAATTTGTCCATAATATCATTCATTATTTATTATATTTATTGTACATAAAATAAGGTTTTTAATGCCAAAATTATAGAATAAAGAGAAGAAAATAAAAAGGAATAAAATATTCCAAATATTTTATGACCCAAACCCCAAGACCAAGGCCAGCATGGAATTGGTCGACAAGGAATAAAGTAGGGGGAGATAAGGGCCAATAATACAATAAAATTCCTCATTTATTTATTCATTTATTCATTTTTGACACTATTTTGTATATAATTATTTATTCATCAAATAGAAATATTTTATACATGAAAGTTGTAGATAATAATGTGAATAAAAATACAAAATTGAGTTTGTGTAAAAAGAATATACATTGTACATTTTATACACAGAATAAAAGCCAGCATCTCAACTTCACGGACCCATATCTTGCAAATAAAAACTCAAAATTCACCAAAATCACTTTAATTGTATATAGCTTTTCAAGAGATATTTAATAAAAATGGTTTCATAATTTTAGGAGTCCATTTTTGTAAAGTTAGGTTTTTGGCCTGCATTGTACTGTCTACCCAATTAAAATATTCTTTATATTCATTATTCATCATTTTCATAAGTTTATATTTTTAGAATTTTGTATATAATATACAAAAGACATGTACATATTGAAATTAGAATAAAACCAAAAAGAACATATAAAATAAAATAAGTCTATGAATACATAGACAAAAATAACAATGTTACATATGTATATAAATAAAAGGGGATTTCATTCTTTTATTCTTTATTCATCTATATTTTTATTAAATTTAAAATATTATCTATATTATATTAAAAATGAAAATACAAAATAAAATCCAATAAAATTCATTGAATAAATAAAATGTATATAAAATACAGGTAAAATACATTTAAGTATACCTACATATTATATATACCTATTTATTTAAATATGCAAATAAACTCATAAAAATCAAATAAAAGTATATTTAAAATCACAAAAATAAGTTATAAATTTATAAAATAAGAAAATAAAATAATAAAATAAAATATACAATATAAAAATAAATTATACAAAATACATGTAAATATACCTATAAATACATCATTAAAATAAACCCCTAATAAAATACATCAAAAAAATAAAAAAAATTATAAATAAATACTACATATTTTAATAAACTATTTTTATTTTATAAATAAAAATAAATAAAATCATTTATTATGTTTAAAAAATCGGTCAGAATAAGGTTGATGTGGACCAATTAGGTTTCGTTGACTGCCCGGTCAACTTCTTTGCCCCCAGCCGCCTGGTGTTAGACGTCGTTTCGGCCCGTCTTCTCTGACTTTCCCATTCTAATCCTTTGACTTCTAAGCATAGATTCCTTCATGAAAAAGCTCGATAAATGTTCCATTCTTCACGCCAACATCTCAGATCCACCTTCTGACCATCCGATTCTTTGTGGCACCCCGGTCAATAAGGGTGCGTCACCATGTCTATAAATAACACCCTCGGCCTCCTTCTCCATTTTGATCTCCCTTCGGTCGTCTTCCACCCTTGTTTCCAGTCTCTAGAGAATCCTCGTTACAGGGGGATCCTCCTGGAAGCTTTAGCTGGTCGGAGGAGTTGAGGGAAGCTCCCACGGCCGCCGCTCGCCGGAGGTCCTGCTCCCTGGTCGACCACCAGGTATAAGAGCTACCTTTATCTTGTTTAATCGCTTAGTTTTGTTTTTAGCTTGTAATCTTGTAGTTAGCTTGGTCATTAGGGCCGTAGGTTCTCGGTTAGGGCCAGATCGAAGTTCGCCGGAGTTCAGCTCGAGCAAACCTCTCCAACCTGATCTACGCACGATTCGACCCTCGCATCACCACCATTTCTTTCCCCTACGCGTTCTACACCTAACCCCTGCATCAGATCACCGAGAGCTTCCCTAGCACTGCGAATCGAGGTCCAAGCTCCTCCAGTTCGTCGGACCTTGCCACCCACGTCCAGTTTCCACCTTTGAAGCTTTAACCCCCAGTCGAGGGAAACGCCCTCAAGCCCCTCAGTCTTTTGGTGCAGGTTGGGAGCTGAATGGAGCCCTTTTGGACTCGAATTGATCACCTGCAAGGCTCCAGGACCCCTCATGCTTCCTCGAGCTCGTTGGTCAAGGGGTCCTGGACCTTCTGAAGTACCTCAGACGTTGCGGACCACTTCGCCAGACGTGTAGAGCCCATCGCCATCACCCAAGAGTGTCTTGAGGTGGAGGAATAAAGGATCGAAGCCAGAGAAGCCAACCGTTCTTCCCTGTTCTTCGTGAAGAGCAGCTACCGTCGGATGGAGGAGGCAGCCCCAGGTCTTATCGTGGTCGTCCATTCAAAGCACGCTTCGGCCGTTCGATTGAAGCCCAGATGCAATCCAGACCGTCGATCGTCAAAGCGGTATCGGGTCTCTAAGTGGCGCGCGGATCACCGTCCATCAGCGCCCGTGTAGGGGTAATTTAAACCAGAACCCCCTCACCTTTTTATATTTAATATTTAATCTTGTAAATAAAATATCACGTTGTAAATTAAATGGTTACTTTGCAATGAGACCCCTGTACTTTATGGAATTACATTCTGGTCCCTCCCAGCCTCACGTGCAGTCCCACGTGAGGCGCGTGAAATTTACAAACAGGCCCTGGCGGCTTTTGTATATTATGAAATGACGCCAAAACATTAAATAAATGTTATTTCAATTAGAAAAATTGCAACTGAGCCCCTATATTTATTTTTAATTGCAATTATGCCCCTGCCAGGCTTATTTATTTTTACTTGCTTAATGGATTTATTAAAAATGCCTAGCTTGCTCCTATAAATTCGCAAAAATTAGGATAAATGCCTTGTATCTTATAGATGCACGTTGTATTTTTGTTTGGCATTTTTGAGCATTTTATCCATTTATTAAAAATGAAAAAGAAGCTGATTTTGCACTGTTTAATTCAGAAAATACAAAAAAATATAAAATGTTTTTGAAAAATTAAAAAAAATTATATATGATATTTATTTTTTTATTTATATATTGAGTCCAGAAAGTGAAAAACGCTAAAAATAAGAAAAAGAAAATTATAAAAATTAGAAAACTCCAAAATTAAATAAAAATATAAAAATGCAACAAAAATTCCAAAAATATATGTTTCTATTCTATAATTATCTATATATTATGATTTATGTATTAAAATTAATTTGGGTAATTTTGAGATTTATTCTATATTTTTTAAATGCAAATTATGTCAGCCTAGTTAATTAGTTCCATAGTAGGGACAATTTTTTGGGATTAAAAATACATAAAAATTAGTAAAAATCCAGAAAAAAATATATAAAAATATACAAAGCAAAAAAATATATATTCTATATCATGTATAAATTGAGTATTTATATAAATATATATTCTTATATTACTCATCTCTTCTCTTATATATATATATATCTGTATATGTATATGTATTAATATATATATATATTACGTAATTAAAAAAATATATAAAAAGAAAACATAAAAATATATTTATATTAAAAAAAGAAATCAATTAAAAACCCACAAAAAGAGGATTCATTTAAGAATGACCTGGATGTACATGAACACCATAGGCTACCCAATTTTTATTGCTTTCTGTGGTTCGACCTCTACATGCTTATACACTACGCATTTTATGGTAGAGTAATAATTTTTAATTCACAAGTTTTGGGACTTAATTGGCTTATTCTGTATTGTGGGTTAATTTCTGATCAACCGAGGATTTTGAGTGGTCAATTCAGCGACTAGATCTCTCGCCTTGTGAGACTTCTGGACCCTCCGAATTCCCCAGTTATCACATATGCAACAGATTGGTGGATTTGATCGCCTCCAACTGTGTTATATTTTTTTCACAACACTATTGGACTCACTTTGGGATGGCTTATCTCAGACCAATGGTCGTTGATTTGATGTTTGTAGGTGTAAAATTCGATTTTTTGCAGGTACTGTCTAATACTATTGAGCCAAACACTTTATTAGGCACTAATTTAGGATCACACTTATCCCTATCCCCATCGTTAACCAGCTAAAATTACGTAAATGCCCGACTAACATAAATGAATAAATATTTTAAGATTATTTTATAGTCTCATTTGTAGCACGTACAAATGTATGACGTAAAGTGATCTTAAAGTATTACATTTATGTTAGCTTTCCTTAGTTCGGAGATCCCGGACTAAGGGGGTCTGTAAGATTCAAACTTACTAAAAGGTGATCGTTGTCACAGGCTGTTTGTTTCTGATGGATATTTGATTCCATAACCCCTTCCTCTTCGGTATACCAAATCAGTCATAATAAACTATCGAAATAATCACCAATATGATTTTTTTAAAGTTGATCGCGATTGATGTTTGAGGTATACATGAGACGTGTAGGGTTATGCTACTGATATTTCCTGAGAAACAAACAGCTTGTGACAACGAGCATCTTTTAGTAAGTTTGAATCCTTACGGACGGGCTTAAGTGATAACATAATTAAGACACTTTTCTTCTCATCATTGAAGTCAACAATGGGTTAGGTTTAGGTATTCTTCACACGTTCTCCTAGATTAACTCAAACTTTAATCTTCCCATCTCATTTGACAATATGAATTGTTTCATTCAGGTTGTTCAATATGACTAATAGAGAGTGTATGTACAAGCTTGTAGTAGATGGATGTGTTACAGATACCTTTTATAGATGTGTTCAAGAATTTATAGAATTTGCTTATGCACAAGGTTCTTGTATCGTGGATTTAGACAGAACTATCTTGTGTCCATGTCAAAAATGTCGTTTAATGAGGAAGAGATCGAAGGATGAAACCCAGTTACATCTTTATAAAATGGATTTCATGGAAGGATATCAGATTTGTGAAGGCATGGTGAGGATTACGAGGATAAGATGAATGAGTCAAAAGAAGTGGACAATATTAATCCATTTGTAGATATGGTTATGGACGTTGCGGGTCTAGATTTTAATGCTGCTTTTTTAGATGATGAGGAACCATATGGAGAGTCTGCAGAATTCTACGAGTTGTTGAAAAAAGCATAAGAGACATTGTGGTTGGGTTGCAAGACATATTAAATACTCCCTGCGGTTTCGGATCTTCTATAGATGAAGATGGAGTATAATATGACTGGTCGTAATTTTGATGCAATGCTTGGGATTATCAAGAAAATGTTACCAGAAGATGCAGAATTACCTGATAATTATTACAAAATGAAAAAGATGATGCGGAAGATGGGTTTAGCGGAAGTTAAAGTAGACTCTTCTATAAATCATCATATTTTATATTACGGTGAACACCAACATTTACAACAGTGTATTGAATGTGGCGAGACAAGATACAGGAAGCCAGTAAGAGTGGGACAAAAATCTCAAGAAAGATTTTACGTTATTTTCCGTTGACGCCGAGATTGAAACAACTATATTATTGCAAACGGCGAAGCATATGACATGGCATGCATAACATAAAGTCGATGAGTACATGGAGCATACATACGAGTCTGATTGTTGGAGAGTATTGATGTCAACTTTTCCTACATTATCTGAAGAAAAGTGGAATTGTGTTATAGGTTTATGTACAGACGGGTTTAATCCTCATGGAAGAAGTAAAGATTACTCTTGCGGGCCAGTAATGACAACACCATACAATCTACCCCCATTGTTATGTAGTAAGAGACAGTTTATGTTTCTATCCTTGTTGGAACCAAGACCTACACATCCGGAAAAATACATCGACGTTTATTTACGTCCTCTCATAAATGAGTTGAAAATGTTATGGGTTAATGTAGTCGATACATATAATGCAAATAAAAGTCAAACATTTAACATGAAAGTAGCTCTACTTTGGACGATAAATGACTTTCCGGCATATGGAATGTTATCTGGATGGAGTACGCATGGACGTAAAAGTTGTCCATATTGTATGGAGGGTACTAACTCATTCCAACTTCAACACGATCAGAAACCATGTTTTTTGATTGTCATAAACGTTTACTTTCAAACAATCATCCATATCGAAGACAGGAGCAATCATTTAAAAAGAATACAATTGATCTTACAGATCCGCCACCATTTAAGATATGCGATATGATATTATCAAGCTTGGAAGAATTGGAGAAATCAACATTAGAGAATGGGGATAAAACAAAAAATCTTCCTGGTTTTGGTGACAGTCATAATTGGATTAAGAAGAGTATATTTTGGGAATTACCATAGTGGAGCAAATTACTGATACGACACAACTTAGATGTTATGCATATAGAGAAAAATATCTTCGATAACATATTTTATACTGTTATGAATGTAACTGGTCGCTCAAAAGATATAGTAAAGTCTTGTCGTGATTTACAAATCATATGCAATCGGCCAGAGTTCCATATAAAGGAACATGATAATGGAAGGGTTGAACTTCTTAAAGTGAAGTATACATTAGACAGAATTCAAGTGAAGCTTGTCTGCGAATGGACAAGTAAGTTGAAGTTTCCAGACGGACACGCATCAAAATTTTCCAATTTGGTCGATTTAAAGAAGTTTTCATTTAAGGGAATGAAAAGTCATGACTGTCATGTTTTCATGAAAAGATTGCTACCGTTAGTATTCATAGGATTGTTACAAAAAAATGTTGTATATGTTCTATCAGATGTCAGCAGATTTTTTCAGTTTCTATACTCGCCACGCGTACATCGCACGGAGATGGAATATCTTCATAAAAATATTCATGTGATTATGTGTAATTTGGAGAAGATATTTCTGACATCATTTTTTGATTCAATGGAGCATCTGATGATTCATATTCTATATGAAGCAAAAGTTGAAGGGTCTGTAAAATATCGTCGAATGTATCCATTTGAAAGGTATTAATAAATATTATAATCTTCTTGCATTCTTTAATATTTGAATAAAATGTTTACCTATTTCCACATAGGTTTATCTTCTTTCTCAAAAGAAAGGTCTGAAATAAAAGTAAAGTTGAAGGATCAATAAGTTCACATTATATATGAGGAAGTCGCAACATTCTGCGCTAGGTGTCTTCCAGAAGATGTAGAGACAATCCACAACAGATTTAGGAGGAATGAGACAATTTACTCGGAGGAAAAACCTTGTATCAGTATCTTTCGTCAATCTACTCAGCTCATAGGAAAGGCAACTGAACGTTTCTTATCGAAACAAGAGAAGGATGCTGTACAGTTATACATATTAGACAATTACGAGGAAATAAAACCATATGTTCAGTACATATTTGTATTAATTTATATATATATATATATATGCAAATTCAATTTCAAGTAATTTTAATGTTTCTTTTACTAATTTTAGGGAATTTAGGAAGAAAATTGTCGAGGAAAATCATATGTATTCAGATGACGAAGTTCTGAGCATCTATAGAAACCAATTTCCTGCTTGGTTTAAAGACCGCTAAAAACAATTTGAAAATGGTGATTATTATACTCATATTTTAAAATATTTTGGAGAAGGACATGTTTATAAGGTCCAATCTTACAACTCTTGTTGCAGTAATGGTTATCGTTTTCATACCTTCAATTCGAATAAATACTTAACAACTCAAAATCATAGAGTGATGGTCCGTGGATCTTATTATATGAGGAAGATCATATGAATTATTATGGAATTTTAAAGGAGATACTAGAAGTAGAATATAGTATTCCATGCTTTAATAAAGTAGTTCTCTTTTGTGTGATTGGTACAAACCCAATGGAGGTGTAGTACTCGATAGGAGATATAACATTGTCGAGGTTGTACTAAGAAAATTTATACGCAAATTTGAACCCTTCATTTTAGCTTCTCAAGCGGACCAAGTTTGTTATCTCCCATAAGTGTCAAAGAAGAGAAAGAGCGTTGAAACTTTAACTGTTGTGAAAATAAATTCTCGAGGATATATTTCTTATGAATACACTCATCATGAAGATGACATAGATGAAACATTCACACCGACACATGAACGAATAAACGTAACATAAGAAGTCCCAATCATCGAATTGATTCGATTGGCTGATAATGAGGTGTTATGTGTTGACTTACAAGATGATTCCAACTCCACAAATGATGATTCTGAAAACTAAGAAATCGAAGAAATATCCTTTAATACCACCAAAATAAATGATGAAGATTAAATATAAGCTTTATTACATTAGTATAATCGAATTAGCTAAAATGTTCATTAATAACTATGTAATTAACTATTACATCATCATTATAGTCATGACAGGTTTTGGACGTGGTGGGTCTCATGGATCACATCGATCCAATCGTCCATCCTCCTCGGATACACCTTCTTCCAATAGGCAGCCAACCCCGGATGTTGTTTTAGATTCATAGTCCGACGAGGTCCGACAGGTCATAGCCTACTACGATTCCCTTGGTTATCCTCCTCCACCCTTTTATGTAGGCAGCTATGGAGAACCATCTACCTCAGCTGCTCCTGCTGCATTCCCGGTCCCGATCCTGATACCTGCACGGACATCGATGGGTTCTGATTCTCCTTCTTCTGGACGTCCGAGCACCTCCGTGCCTTTATCTACTGGAGCTGGACAAACTTCGGCGTCCTACCCTTTGTTGGAGGTTACGACACATGGCAGGTAAGATTTTAATAAATTTTGTCATTTTAATTTTACCAAACAAATAAATTGTATGATGTTTACAAATTTTATCAAATCCAAGGCTTTTTTGAATAGCAACATGGTGGCAAAGGAGATAACCACCAAAATCAAGACACACTTGACTAGCATGCAATTTATTTGATGTTGCATCTTTACTACAGAACATGAGAGTCTGTTTGAGATGTTTCTGGTAAGAATAATTTCTAAGAAATGATATAGAAATTTTTTGTCACTTTTTCTTGTAATATTTTGCAGTAATTTTTAGAGTAGGTATTGCCTAGTTCCGGGTCTAGGGAAGGAGGCTTATCGTCGAGCCTTTATTCGTTTGGTGGAGAAGAGAATGAGCGATACATTTTTTAAGGTAAGGAGAGACTCGCATGCGAGGAGATGAATTTTGAGGAGATGAAGAGGTTCTGGCCAGCATGGTTTACGGAGGATAGGTATTGTATTTCTTAAACAATTTATGATATAATTTTTAAAGTTATCAATATTCATAACATATTCCTTACAGATGGGCAGGTTTCTATGATGCATTCATTGCAGATGCGGAGTTTGGAAGGAGATCCACGCCGGGAAGTACAAACCGCCAAAAACAAAGGATTAAATCGACGAGTTGATCTAAAAGAGACAATCTGATTAGAGTGGAGATGGTACTGCAATATGAAAATTAATTTTTCAAATCTACTTTAATATAATACCATGTTGTTATTACATTTTAAAATTAATTTTCAGGCAGCTAGGTTGGAAAGAAAACCCTCATTTTAGGAGTGGTGGTCTAAGTCTCACATGAGTGGAAAAGAAGGAGAGTCACAATTGTACACTCCTGAAGCAGGAGAATTGTTGGTAAGTCTTTTAATTTATTTGCAATTGAAAGATATATTATAGGTTATTCTTCTCTATTTCATTTTGTATTTCAGGATCGTTATTTGGTACTATCTGCAGAAAAATGGGGTGGTGATCCAACTTGAGAGCAAACACCATTTGATAAAGCAATCTGGAAGTAGATATAGATAGATATTAATTTACTATATTCTTTTTTATATATAATTGCATATTAAACAATGAAAATTTTATAAGGTGTTGGAAGAGAGGGAAGTTGTGGCTAACAGGAAGTGGACGCTTGGTGGTCTTCCTCCATACTATGTGGAGGAACGTCATCATTCCTATTCCATGTACTCCCAGCCGTCGTACACACAACAACTGTTGTCCCAACCATCATTGCCAATGGAGTCGCAGATGGCGATGATGGTGGAGCAGGTGACGAAGCTCCGAGAAGATTTCACGGCATACATGTAAGTATTCTACTTAGAATTAATAATATTTTAATATTTCTATATTTTCAAAATGCAAATAAAATGTATATATCCTCCATATATAATATAGGTCACAAGGGCATGCATCTCAACCTGAGGAGATTGAATCAAATTTACGAAGAGGAGGAGGAGAATGCCTCTGAAGAAGAGGCGCGCATGTATGCTAGGTTTAAAGAGAAGGAGAAGGAAAAAAAGAAAGCAAAGCAGGGTTTAATATCTAATATTTTTAGATCAACGAAGAAGTGATTTTTGTTGCTATTGGCTTGTTTTGTTGTTGAACTTTTAGCACGTCTTTCAATTTGTATGATCTTTGATAGTATAATTTGTTGTAATTTTACTTGTGAATCCTTTCAAACATTTATTTGCAGTATTTAGCTGTTAAATATGAATGTTTAGTTTCTAAGTTGATGTATATTGTGTGAGTTCGGCATATCAATGTTAGTTAATTTAGTTGACGAACTGGTATACTATAGATACTCATATCAACTCTATTAAGCACCTGCAGTGGTATATTGGCAGACTATACAGGTTCAACGGAGCGTCTAAAACCCGCCGAACCTGAATATTTTTTTCCTGTACTTCAGTATGGACGAGCACATGAGCTCGCTAGGGGCTCCGTACACGATCGCCATATTTTTTTAGGGGCGATCATGTCAGCGAGCACATATGTGCATGCCTACAGACGAGCGAGGACATACCGTCCCCATGTGCTCGTCTACCTGCCCGGGCAACTCTCGTATCAGCGACCACGCATGGAATGAGCACATGTGCTCACCCAGTGTACGGGCGTGCACATGGCGTGCAGTTGACGTGCACATTACAAGCAATCATGTTCATGCCAATCTCATTTTTTTTGTAGTGATGAGTTATGTTTTCGTTTTTGCTTCTTTCACTATGAGGACGTAGTTCGAGCTAAATATAAGGGGTGTCGTATATATTGTATATGTACTTTATCCATAACTCATACTTTTGTTTGTTAATAATATGGCTATTTTTTTTATAAAAAGTTTTGAAAAATTATTTTTAAAATGATTTGAAATTTTTTTGTGTAAAACTGTTTGAAAAAATATTTTGCAAGATATTTTGAAAAAAACTTTTGCAAAATTGTTTGTAAACAACTTGTAAATTTTTTGTAATTTTTTTGTAATTTTTTTCTGTACAAATTTTTATAAATTTTTTTGTAAAATTGTTGGGTTTGTAAATTGTTTTGTATATATTTATGCATCAAAATGATGTATATTGTATAAAATATTTGTAAAATATTTGAAAATAAAATGTTCGCAAAAACCTATTTGTAAAATGATCTGTAAAATGTTTGTAAAATAGTTTGAAATAAATTTGTAATACTTTTATAAAATATTTTGTAAACATTTGTAAAATCTTTTGTAAAATGATTTAAAAAGGTATGTTAAATTTTTGTAAAATTATTTTGTCACGTGGGATATAAATCATGGAATGTATATATTTGTTGTAAAATCCAGGTGTGCATAAAAGCCGTAATTATTTATAACTTATGTAAATAAAATTCTTTGTTTTATATAAATATCTATAATAAAATCCGTATTTAAAACTTGTAAATAAAATAAACTTGTAAAATAAAATCTTGTATAAAACTTGCATAATCCTTGTAGTTATTCTTGTATAAAACATTTGTAAATATGTACATTATCCTTCTTAAATCCTTGTGAATATATTGAATCCACTAACTCTTTTCTTTCTTGTAAAAAATCAATCAAAATGCTTGAAATTCATAAAATTTGCAAAATAATCTTTGAAAATCCCTAAAAAATAAAAAAATTTAAATCAAGAAATTATTTTGTAAAAATATGTGGCATTTGCATGTACATTTTTTAGAATGGTATTAACATTTAAACTAGTCTAGAATAAAATCGAAGAATGGAGCTTGGTTAGGACCTTAATCCACTTATTTTCAATGAAACAATATAGGAACTGGAGTTAGGACTTTTCAGGTCAAGTGACTTAATTCTTTGAGTTCATAAGGCTATGTTCACATGTCATCTTGGTTGGTCTAAGTAGAATATTTAACAACATATGCATGACCCTTTTAGATAGTGACTTAACTTGGACAAGCACTCTACACGTAGCTCAACATGGATGAGGTGGTAAGGGGGCAGAATCAATTATCTTGGGGAAACATGTGAGCGGAAACATTCACAGTCACAATAAGTGGCTAATGTGTCTCAATCTAATCTAGTGGCGTTGATGTCTAATGATGGAATGTTGTGGGTTGCAATAAAGCTTCAAAAGAGGGATAGTTTACTGTCTCAAGAAGGAAAAACTCCTTATGTACATGTTGCACTTTTGTATATATCCAAACAAAAAGAGAAAAAAATCATAAGCAAGGCATATGTTTCAAAGTCTTATATCAAGGAAGCTTGTAGTTGGAGACTTAGCAACATTGGTCAAGCTCCAAGGACGTGTGTCTACACTAGCCACAGTCCATTGTCTTCTCTACCCCCTCTTCTTGAGCTGGTTGTACTAGAACTTAGAAGGGAATACCATGGTCCTTGAGGAAAAATAGCTAGACTAGGGAATTAGGGTTACCTTGTTAGAGGAGGTTGTTCCTTTGCCATTTCTGAAGTGGGGAGCTAGTTTTCAATTAGTCGTAAGAGTTTATATATGTAGACTTGTTCTGACCTGGCTATTGAGGTGACCACAACATAAAATTATAGAACTTGAGGGATGTTGAGTCTTAAATCTTATTCACTTTAAGGTTCCGCCAAATGAATAATCCAAAGGTCTGACTGAGTTATATACTTCGATTTTATGAAGAAAAGTTTAAATATAAATATTGTTCTAAGTTCTTTATTTTTCCTTTATTCTTTTCTTTTAGTCACTTATTCTTCAAATAAGTGTTTGCTAAGGGACTAGCAAAGGTAAAGCATAGGGAGTGATGAATATGCATTTCATCATCTTTATTAAGTTATTTTAGCTTAAAATCCCTTATAAAACACCTGTAAATATTAATAAATCTATATGTTTTCTAATCCTAATTACGGTGTAAATATTATATATTTATCACTACTTTTAACTAAAATAAATAAATAAAGGGAAAATAAAGAAAATAAGAAGACTTTATATATACAATAAATATAGGTTGACTCTGACCCTAAGAGAAGGTCAAGACTTGATCTAATAGATAAGGAGTAACGTAGGAGGAGATAAGGCTTGTTATGAAACCAATCATCACTTAAGTATATTAACATTTGTACATAACTTTATATATTATATATTTGTCTACTATTTTATTCATCATCAAATTCATCACAAATAAAAGTGTCTACTTCTTATAATTTGTACATAAAAATGAGTTGTAAATATCTAAAATAATTACAAGAGGAATCATTGTATATTGTGTAAATAACAACACTTTGAAAAAGCTGAAAAGCTCAACTTTTTAAATCAATATCTTCACCATAAGAATTCAAAATAAACCGAACTCACTTTCATTGCATTCTAAATTAAATAATGTTTAAAAATGGAAGTGGTTCCATAAAAATTGGAGCTAAGATGTGAAATATGGCTTTATACGGTGTTATTGTATATTATACCTATGTATATTATTAATTTATATTTATTTTTTGTTGTATTTTTTGTATATATTGTATTTTTTAACCATTTGTATATATTGTATTTGATCTATATAAAATACATCTAAAAATCACAAAATAAAAAAAAAGAACTGGAAATAAAATCATGTATATATTGTTTATGTACCACATACTTATACTGTAAATATCACTATTTATTTAACTTAATAAATCAATTCTTAAAAATCAAACAAAAATATTTTTAAAATCCTTGAAAAATGTTGTAAAATAAAAAATTATAAAATTATGTGTATATTGGTAAAAATATTATATAAAAAAATCCAAGTGTTGTATATATAGTTATATATACACCTATGAATAAATGGTTTTACTTATTTTTACCTATGTTTGTAACTTATTTAAATCATTAAAAATCACCTTAATAAGCTTATTTAATTACAAACTTTTTTATTTTCAAAACATTTTTATTTGAAATGATGTTCTAGTTTATTTTAATTTTTCTTTACTTTTTTTCATCATTTTTGTCATTTAGTGTCTTTGTCTTGTAGCCATTTTCACTATGATTGGAGGACCCAGGTTTGTTGACCTGGGTCAACTCCTTATTTTCCAGTAATCGCCCGATTCATATGCTTAGTGAACTTGTTTCACCTATTTTTCTCGAGCTCTATGATCATCGATTCAACACGAACACTTCTCCAATATGTTAGCTCCAATAACGAACTTCATCGCATGATATTTGATTCCTTCTTTCATGCCTCGATTCGTGTGATATTTGAATTTCAAAACTCGTCGTCGCCTATGCATATTTATAGCACCAAGCCATCTTCTACTTTGGTTGATCTGTTTTTCTTGAAATTTCTCGCCCGAGATGGAATGATGGAGTGCACCAAGTTGACAATGAGGTGCTTCCACAATCAGGAGCGTAAGGAGGTGCGGGAATAGCAAGATCCTCGCACCCATCAGAGCTCCGATGGAGGACATTTAGTCTCTCTGATTTTCACAACAAATCGAGGCCACAATCCTTTCATGTCCATCCGTAGGTAATTTCAGTTAGTTTATGTACTTTTGCTTTTCATTCCGCTTTTGATTTCAAATTCTAGTATAAATATGGTACTCCACCATCTACCTCTAATCTGATTGATCGGTGGTTTTCCAATATTCGTTATTCACCTCTGACTTCTACGCTACGTAACCCATACATTCTTCTCTCCTCCTCTATAATATGATCAACCGATTCGACCAGGATCTTGAACCTTGACTCATCTCCGACCGCCATCACAAGAGTCAACCAGTTCACCTCATTTTCATTCTCATCTTTGCTAATAAGTTGGTCGGATGCTTCTTCTCCGAGTATGGAACCATTTGTAGGTGCTTGGGAATGCAATGGGAGCATGCTTCACATCTTGAAGATCCACCTAAAACTAAAATCCATCAGTCCTGCCAGATAGAGGGTCGGAGACCATCTAGCCTCATTGACATATCCAGACGATGAAGAGGAGTTGTCGTGATCGATTAAGATAGCTAGATGGAGTTTTTTTTTGGGGGGGGGGGTCGATCAAGATACGCTCTATTGGACCTCATCAGTGTCGACCTACTTCCCAATTCATTCAACATCCTTCGTGACCGTACGATCAAGAACATGAGAGCCCAGATCAGATCTCAGCCCTCCATTTTGCCCCAAAAGACAGTCGTCGATCAATTCTTCGAAATTCGGTCCAAGTCATCAGATCGGTACGTGCCTATGATGAATCCATGATTCACTAACTTTTCTATCACATTTTACCTAAAATCCAATTTAGAAAAGAATTAATTATACACTGCACATATTATTCACTACTTATCCAATAATTATCAAAACTTCAATGATTTATAAGTAATTCATGTGTACATATTTTTCAACAAACTTTTCTTATATTTATTTCAAAAAATGTATATAAAAATATAAAAATCCTAAAAAATACTAACTTGTATATATGCTTTGAAATCCAGCTTTCAAATGGTTAATTTCTCAAATTCCAAACATCATAACTTCTTCAAATGAACTCCAATTTCACTCTACTCACGTTAAAGTTCATAAAATAATATTCTCTAATTAATGAAGGAGATTTCACTAAAATTAGAGTCTGTTTGCTAAAAGGTTGGTTTTGGGACCTTATGACAACTGGGTTTCTGGACTATCTATTTTATTCAGAACAAATTGTTTATATATTTAGTGATTTCATAATTTTTAATTCGTTTTTGACCTTGTAGGTTTTTTGTAATTTATTTCAGAATTTTTCATCATTATTTAATATTTTAAGTAAATAAAAAAACCTAATTTATAAGTGAATTTTAACTATAACACTTTTACATGTATTTTTTATGCATCTAAATTAATTCATAAAAATCCATACAAAATATATATATCTTATTTATTATTCTATTAATTAATAATGTAAAAAATTAATATGTTTTTATTAAATTATTAAATTAAAAATACAATATCAATTTATCAAGTATTCTATATACATATTTATTAATCTTATATTTATATTTCATTAAATATTTATTATTTATAAAAATAAAATATATAATAAATTAGTTCATTTAACTATTTACAATTGTATTCCTTATTCAAATAACAGTGTTTACTATTTATTAGCTAATTTATAAAATATTTTTAATTCCACCCTACAAGGTGTTGATACGTGTCAACACTTGGAGCTTCTTCCTCCCAAGAAGTTGTTGCATTCTTTTCTAACCTCTCCCCTTCACATAATTCTTCATGCCATGTCTTTCTCCAATACTCGATCTAACCCCTTAATTTTCACATCCTGACAACCATGATCAACGACCACCTTCAGATTCACCTCCAATCACCTCTGTCTTCCCTATATAGCCATTTGAACATTGATCGTTAAAACAAATCCTCCTAGCTCCAGAACTACTTGGACGACCACCTAATTTTCTTCCCCTACTCTGGTTGACCAAGGAGGTGACAACACTTGTTGAGATCTCTGCGTGGAAGGAGGGTGATCGGAGGAGCCGTTCCAAGGCTCTGCCAGCCTTACAACATCGCATATCATGGTGTCCATCTCCGCGAACACACTGATAATCATATCTATCTTGCGTTTAAAAAGTGAAACGTGTCGGTGTAGAAAAAACACGAAGAGAGATCTGATTAATCAAACAAAATTCAACTCAGAAAAATATCAGAGTTGCTCAATATTTATTTATCCAGTCAAGTGTTCCTGTGCCGAACACAAGGAGGCAGAAAAGCGTGCTCGTGAATTTTCAAGTGAAAAAGAAATATTTTTGTGATATTTTATCTCTCTTTAATTTTCTTCTTTATATAAGAGAAAACTCTTTTTGGTTTCTAAATTTTAAATCTTTTTATTTTATTTAATTTTTCCAATTTTTATTTGATTTTCAAAGGAATATTTTTTCAATAAATTTATCTACAACATAGTAGGTGAGAAAATAGAGTAATAATGGTAATATATAGTAGTAAAATGGACTCGAGCAGTAAGCTCGAAAATGAGAAGTAAAACAGAACAAAATGGATCAAAGTTTGAGAAATGAAACTCATGAAGATATCATCATAAAATAGAGCAAAATAAAGTTAAAGGAAATATAATGATGCGAGAATATAGTCTAGAGTCCACAATGTTCGCAATGGTTTTTCAAAGTAGGAGTGTAAAGAAATTTCAAGTGGAATTATAAAGCTTTTCTTTCAAATAGGTCCCTAGTCAAGGAACTATTTGCAAGAAAATCAATGGAATTTGCAAATAGGTCCCTGTGTTACAATAATTCAAACTTCTAAAATGCGTTGTAATTTGATTGAGCCATAGGGGCGTCTGTGATAATTTCTACCATTTGGATATGGACAATTGAGAGTAGATGGCCTACGTGTGATCTGGATCGTCAGTTGCTGCCAGGAGTCACATACCTTTAGAGCATGTTCTTCAACCGATTCTTCCCCAAACCAACGGGCGACGACGACGATTCTTTGATCTAATCGTGCTTTGGCGATGGTTGGGTCGCTGGAGGGCTAGGAGGGGATCGCCTATCCCCTCCGATCTCACCTGTGATGAGGTTGAGTCGAGGGAGATCACGAAAGTCGGAGAAGTCAACTAAGGTTTCAACCCTAGTTCTGGAAGAACAACTACACTGCTCAATGGATCAACGGTAGGGAAGACAATGCTCTAGATGTCAAAGATGAAGTTGGTTATGCTCTAGAAGATGATGGGTAACTGCAATTGAGTTATTTTTGCTCTATTCACAAAGAATCATCTAAGGATTTAAGAAGAATTTACAGTTCTAAATGACTTCCTGGAATGTGATTTCAAATGTGAAATTAATTGTGAATCGAGTCAAATCTGAGTGACAAACTTGATGCGGTTTAAAGATGGTGATTAAGTGATGCTAAATGTGTGATTAATGTCACTAATTATGTCAAGAGGGTTGAGGAATCGAAGCATGAAGTAAGATATATATTCACCTAGTTCTGAAGGTATATGACCCACTGATCGTAGCTCGATGGTGCCATGTTCACCGGAACTCCACATGCGCGGTGGTGCGATGCTAGGCCAGCGAAGGCCTTGGAATGTCTCCCTTGACGTTAATATTCCACGTAGAGCTTCCTCTTGGGTGTTGTCACCACCTTAGAAGGCAGAGAAAGTCTTGGAAGTTGGGGCGTCAAGCAGGTGGTTGCTGGTGAGGAGAAAGTTAGTTGGCTCGAGCCAACTTTGAGTCAATAAATAGGTGAAATGGCAAGGGGTAGGTGACGATCCATGGGATAGAAAATAGAAGGGTAGTTAGGTCGATAAGATGGAGGGTTAGGATCATGGTTTGTATGAAGAATGGAGCAGGGAAAAATAGACGAAGAAAGGTCATTGGAACAGAGCTCCAATAGACCTTATTGAGGAAGAAGGCTCCAAGGGCTGACACATGTCAGCGTTTGGTAGGTCAAGAAATCTATTTACTTATAACATATATATTAAATAACAAATAATCTTAATTTAAATAGATATAAAAATAAAAAAAATATAATTAAATTAATTAATCTATGACGTAATTTTTTATAAATAATAAATATTTCATGAAATATAAATATATTATATTATATTAAATTATTATAAATGATACTTGATAAATACATATTTATTTCTATAATAATTTAATAAATACCATGTTGATTTTATATTTATTCATTGTTAGAATAATAAATAGGTTGTATGTGATTTTTTACAAATTTTAATAAATTAATTTAAATATATTAAAATACATCTATATCATCTAAAATTCAATTTCATCTACAAATTAGGGTTTTTTATTTATTTAAAATATTAAATAATGTCAAAAAATTGAAAAAATTCATGGATAAAATACAAGATCAAAAAAATAATTAAAATTTAAAAAATCATTAAAACTATAAATATTATGTTTCAAAGAAAATAAATAGCCCATAAATCCAATTGTCATTAGGTCTGAAAACCAACTTTTTGCAAACGGACTCTGATTTCAGTGAAATCACCTTCATTAATTAGAGAATATTACATTATGAACTTTATAGTGAGTAATGTTAAATTGGATTCGAATAAGAAAGTTATGATGTTTGGAAGTTGAGAAATTGATAGAATACAAGTTGGATTTTTCAGCATTTATACATGATAATATTTTTAACTTATTTTTATCTTTTTCTATACATATTTAGAAATAAATATGAAAAGAATCCGGTGAAAAATATGTACAAATGAATTAATTAATGAACTTTGGAATTTATTTGATAATTAATAAAGAATGTAGAATGTATAAATAGTTCTTTTTGTGGTTTTCTTTTTTATCTCCCCCTTTGTCGACCAATCCATGCTGACTTGGTCTCAAGGGATAGGTTATATAAATATAACATTAAACTATATTTATATTTTGTAAGTCATATTGTACATATATACAATCTGCCTTCTTTTTGTTTTCTTTATTTCTATTCTTTTATTTATTTACATGTTTTGATGCATAAAAGTGCATTTTTATTCATGAATAAAGTTTTGTTAAGAAATGAAAATTAATGCATTATTACATTCATTTGTTAAGGGTTTTAATACAAAATTTAGAAAGAATGTTAATGAATCATGGATTCATCAACCCCCTTAACAAACACTTATCTAAAAAAAAAGAGAAAAAGAAAGAAAGTTAGAATGAATCAATTTTCCAAAAATAATTCATGGGAACATATAAAGGACAAAGCTTTGTCGGGCCTAAAACAAGCATTTTGTCGAAGCATTAATTAGGATTAGGAGTTTAGTCTCAACAGTCCTTAACTTCTACAAGTCCTTATTTAGGTTCACCTCTATAGCCAGCTCAGATCTTCTCATCCATATTGTTGACTCTATCAACCTTGAATTCAATTTGTACTGTGTATGAATTGCGTTAGCTCTTCCTACTTAAAGAAGCAAAGAAACAACCCATCCCAATAACGCACTCCCATTGGTTCCTCATCCAGTTACTCTTTCCTCGATGAGGGTGTTATTCCCTTCTAATGTCAGGTCGTGTTGTGTCCACAATCAAGTAGAGAGAGAATTTAGAAGAATGAGAAGAGAACTGGAGTGTGACCAGTGTAGTCACTTCTCCTTGTGAAACCCAGCCAGTGTAGCTAAGTCACCACTAAGATGTGTAGGCTTTTTGGAAGCTTGGACCATTGTGGTCATATTTGGTATTTGGTGGCTTCTTTCTGGATTGATTTTGAAATGTTACTTTCACTGCATCAATCTTTTGTACCTCAGCAGTTATAGATTCTTTAGTTTTCATCCATGTTTCGAGTTATTAAAAAAAAATTATTCCAGCAGATTCTTCCCTCATTCGAAGCATTATATCAACCCCAAAACTCTCGTCTTTCGATGTATGTTCCACTAGACAAGGATGAAAATGCACCACTAAAATGAACTGCCCTTCGCAACCTTATGCAAGTCGAGCTAAGTGCAAAGTGCATGTGTCCAAAATTGGTTCACTAATGAAGAGTTAAATGGATGACACCAAGTGTTCTACTTAGGCAAGTTTAAGTTGAATTCCCAAACATGGTTTCATGGAACTCAAAGATTTAAGTTAATTACCTGAAGTGTCTAAATTCCAGTTCCTAACTAGGCTCCTTACAATGAAAGTTAAAGGACATAATCAAGCTCCATCGTTTAGACTATTCCCAATCTTTAGTTTTAGAAATCAAACTTATTCTGAAAAAATTATTAATGCAAATGCAACCATGTTTTTGTGAAGTATATTTTCTGTATTTTACTCATGTTTTATATTTTAAAGATTTTGTAATTTTTATGAATTTTAGGAGTTTGTATGCTTTATGGATTTTTTTAAATTTTATACACAAGTATATTTATAAGAAATTTACAAGATAAATTACTAGTATTTTATTAGGATTAAATAACTAATGTATTTTACAAATTTTATTTACAAAGAATTTTACAAAGATTAAATGATTTTTACACATTAGGATTTTAAATATCTACTATACATATTAAATAAATATTTTAAATTAAGGATTTTAAATAAGATTATACACATATTTTAGTTATTTATAAGGATTTTATAAATAATATATAGATGACTAAATGGACTTTAAATTAACCCTTACCCATTTTTTATGGATTAGATATAGAAAATACATAAAAGTATGAGTTATGGACAAAAGTATATACAATATATACACACCCTATACTTAGATTGTGTTATGTCCTCATAGCGTCAAAAGAGAAAAGGAGGACATAACTCGTGCTAAGTAAACGTGGGTGAAAAAGAATAAAAGAATAGAAGTCAGTCGACCCCCCTATACTTACGATCAGGTCAGTGTAAATATAGTGGAAGACAAAAAATGAGGTGACTAAGGAAAAGGAATATATACATGAAGGAACAAAAGAAAGAAAAATGAAATCAATTAAATCACTTGGTCACTCCTATACTTAGGATAAGGCATCCTAAATATAAAAAAGAATGTGGCAAAAAATCAGGGACTAGTGATGAGTGTAAAAGACACAAAAATAAGAGAAAATAAAAAAGAACAACATAAAAAATGAGAATCGATAGGCAATCGCTCTCCCTATAATTAGGATACGGTATCCTAAGAATATAAGATGCGCAAAAAAATGGGGACGATTATGGACTACGAAGAATATACAAGTGATTGCGTACACCAGAAAACTGAAAGACTCATAAGTCTCTGTGAATAATGAAATGAAGTGGAAGAGTAGTCATGCATCATGTACAAAGTAGATCATCTCAACACGAGCCAGATGATTAGTAGTCTCCACGAAGTGCTTCAGCATCTGCCCATTCACCAGGAATGGCTTTACACAAGGTGATACATATGATATAGCAATGCTTCCATTGGTGTGCATCATTCTGACTATATACGACCCTTCTCATTTTCTCTTTAATTTCCCAGGAAAAATTCTCAATCATGCATTGAACAACCAAACTTTCTGACTAGGAAGAAAGATCTTTTGTCGAATGGTCTATCACGCGATCTCTTCACTTTGTCCTTATAAATGAGGGTGTTCATGTATGCCTGATTTTAAATTTATACTACCTCGTTCTAATCCATCTTCTTCTTGGTTCATGCTTTCTGCATATCTAATGAAATCTCTCTGATGGCCCGTTCAGATTTGTGCATGATCTCTACAGGCAAATGGCATGGCTTTCCATAATCCGGTCTGAAGGGTGAAGTACCTAAGGGAGTCTTATATGCAGTACATCATGCCCAAAGAACCTGGTCTTGAAGTTGTGACTAGTTCTTCCTATTCGATCGTACTAATTTCTGAAGAATGGATTTCACATCCCTATTTGAAACTTCAGCCATGCCATTCATCTGTGAATGGTAAGGAGAAGCTACTCTATGATCAATGCCATAATTCTTCGCTATCTTTTTCACATCCTTATTAATGAAGTGTCTACCACCATCTGAAATAAGAATATGTGGAATACCGAACCGTGAAATAATATGTTCCCTCAATAACCTTCACACTGTTCTACAATTAGTGGTTCATGCAGGTATAACATCCACCCATCTGCTAACATAATCCATAGCAAGAAGGTTGTACTCAAAGACACTGCTCGAAGGGAAACGACACCATAAAATCTATGTCCCATGCATCAAAGATCTCACAAATGATAACATGTCGCATTGGCATTGCATCTTTGGCACTAAATGTCCTTACTGCTCTCTGACAATCCGTGAAAGTCTACACGATTGTGCATGCATCTCTAGTAATAGTCAGCCACCAAAATCCGCTCTAGAGTACCTTATGTGTTGTCCTCTTCCCTGATGTCCCCCTTCCTCTAAAGAATGGTACAGAGTGAGGACACTGTTGTATTCCTTTTGAGGAATACATCGCATGCAGATACAATCTGGTCCCTTACAAAAAACAATGGGATCCTCCCAATGGTAATATCGTGCCTCAGAAACTAGCCTATCAACTCAGTCCTTTGGTCAGCCATGTGGACTCTTCTGTGTGACCAGAAAGTTCACTATGTTTGCATACCATGGAAGCTCTGTAACTACAAAGATACTCTCGTCTAGAAATCTCTCTACAATCTCTAGCATGTACTCATCTGAAGGTTGCTCAGTATGTAATCAGGAGAGGTGATCAACTACCTTGTTCTTTACCCCAGGTTTATCCTTAATGTCCAAATCAAATTCCTGGAGTAAGAGAATCCATCTAATAAGGCATGCCTTAGCATCCTTGTTCTTCATCAAATACCTGATAGCTGAATGATCTGTATCCACTATAATCTTCGAACCAAGAAGATATGATCTGAATTTATCTAATGAGAATACCACTACCAACACCTCTTCTATGTCACTGTGTAATTATGCTGAGTGTCATCTAAAGTCTGACTGGCATATTGGATGGAAACAGGAAGTCCATTCCTCCTCTGTCCTAATAGGCGAAATCTGAAGAATCTATCATGATCTCAAAGGGAAGAGACCAAAGAGGTTGTTGTAGGACAAGAGCATTGATAATCATCTCCTTCAATTTGAGGAAGGCAGTAAGACAATTTTGTATATCAAGAACTCGATGTATTTTCCTAATAATTATGTTAATGGATGGGCAATCTTGAAAAAATCTTGAATGAATCGTCGGTAGAAACATATGTGCCCTAGAAAATACCGTAACTGCTTGATATCGTATGGTGGTTCGAGATGCTTGATGACATTCACCTTGGCATGGTCAACCTCCATTCCTCGCTTGGAGATGACATTCCCCAACATGATCATGTTTGTAACGATAAAATGGCTCTTTTCCCATGACAAAATGAGATCCACCTATAACATTTCTGAAGAACTTAGTCTAGGTGCGCTAAACAATCATCAAAGGACTCACCATAGACCAAAACATCATATGAAAAGACCTCAAGAAAATCACCAACCATTTTTGAAAAGATGGCAAGCATGCACCTCTGAAATGTAGTAGGGGTATTGCACGAACCAAAAAGAATCCTTCTAAAAGCATACATGCCAAAGGAACATGTGAAAGTGGTCTTCTCCTGATCTTCTAGAGAAATAGTAACCCGGTTGTATCCGGAGTAACCATCAAGAAACATAAGTACTTCTTCCCTACCAATTCTTTATCGCAGTGTTCAATTTCATGTAATCAACACACACCTGCCACGACATGGTTACTCTCTTTGGAATCTCCTCTCCACTTTCATTCTTGACCATATGAATTACCGAATTCTTCAAGACAACATGTAATGATCTAACCAATTCATAGCTAGAGATGGTATGAAAAAACCCTATGTCACACCTTCTCATAATCTCTTTCTTGACAACATCTAATAAAATCGAATTTAGGCTATTTTGAAACTCTCTAGAGGGTATGCTGTCATGATCGAGATATATATGGTGTGAGCACAAAGCAGAATTTATCCCGCAGAGATCAGATACATTCCACCCAATAGTCGTGCGGTTTCTTTCAGGAATCTCCATCAGACGAGATTCTTGCTATTCGGTCAAAGATGAGATGATAATGACCAGAAACTATCGATGTAGACCCGTAGGGAAAGAATATTTCATATTGGTTGGCAAGGTCTTTAGTTCTGGTAAGGTAGAATCTGGCTCTACCTATCCTCATATGTATGTGTGCTACGATATATGCTGGTGGTAGATGTGTCTGCAATATGGTTATCCACCATCTCAATATACTCCAGAGTTAGACTATAGAATATGTCTAAAACATCATCCGACTTGCTACTATTTTCATCCTCCGAATGGCTAGAGGAAAATAACTCAGCTAAATGGAAACTAGTCTCTATCCCTTCTGAAGTGAAGGAATCGTGTGAACTCTCAGAATATGAAATGTATACAATAAAATCATCAGGTATCTGCTCCATCTGCTCATTATCATCCGTGCAGAAATATAAAGTACCATTAGAAAAACTGCCAACTGTAGTCTTAGATCCATCATCTCCTAGGATATCACGGGTCTCTACTCGATACTTCTCAAGGTCATATAGGCAAACCTCATCCATGTAATCACATGTGACTAAGGAACTCAAGGCATCTGAATTGCCTGTAGATGTGGCACTGGATGTGTGTGATTCTCTCTCCATATCTATATGTACCTTCTCGCCGTCGACATGAAAATATACCTTCACTGTATCATAGTCAAAGAGGGCCTTTGCGATCTTCAAGAAAGACCTCCCAAGAATGATTGGGTAAGGTGCAACTGTGTAGGGTAATCCATGTCCATGATAGTAAAGTCCGCTGTGAACTTCAAGCCATGCACGATCATGATAATGTTCGTCAAAATGCCCCTAGGTCTCTTACAGATTTAACAGCAGACCTAAGGGTCGCATGGGAATTATAAAGAGGACCTAGCTTGAGCTTGTTGAGTAAATAATATGGTAATAAATCGATCGAGGAACTGTTATCTAATAGAGTGCAATCAAATGCTGCCTGAGAAATCTCACATCTGAAATAATGTGATCCTAAATCTTTCTTCTTCTTGGGCAATCTGTTCTTTGTGGCGTAAGATGTGGCCTTGGTCAGAACATGCTTCTCTATACATGATCTCTTCTTCCTACGTGGGGTACATCTATTCTTCAACTGTTGCTTGAGCGTAGGGAAGTGATCCAAGGCATGCTGGAGTAGGATTTTCAGAAAGATGTGATCTTTAAAAAAATTCTCAGTCTCTGGAGTGACAACATCTCTCTTTAGAATTTTTCTTTCCTTTTCCAAGCAAAGGATCGGGAAAAGGAACAATCTCAGGAACAACAAAATCAACATTTTTATTCATATAAGAAGTTTAATCAACATGTACATCGAGAGTCTCAGAAGTATGTACAAAACTCTCTAAAACATGAGAAGAAAAATTTACATCAGGAGTATCTGCATAATCTGGTGTGATATCATCATCTGACTCAGCTGTGTCCATGTCAATTGTTTCTACATTGCTCCCATGAATATAATTGTGATGTACATCGTGTTGGTCCTTGTCATGGTGGTCCTCCTCCTCAACATCAAGATGTGTATGATCAAGATCATCATGGATCAGCTCTCGCTCCTCATCATGTGCCCTCTCCTCCTCTCGATCAGGTGCTCTTGGTGATCTATCGCTCCTGAGATGAATTAAGTTACATAAAATTTCAGGAAAAGAGATCATACCTATGATGGTGTCTACCTGATCTGAATGCCTCCTCTTGTTGTTCGGGTTCTCCTAAGGCTGGGCTGGGAGAGTGGTCTTAGGCATGGCTAACTCATCCAGGTGACGGTTAACCCGCTCCATTTCTATCCTATGCGTTGTCTGGAGTGTGCTCAACATGTCCATGATATGGTTCAGTGCCAGGGCCTGTGAAGATATCTCAAACTCAACGTGATGTCCCCGATTGTCTACTCTCTCCTGCCTAGGAGTGTGTTGTTGTGTTGTGTAAGGCTTAGGAGATCTCGATGGTGTAATGGAGGACTGATGTTGATGTTGGTATTTATAAAGCTATGAATGTATAGAAGGATATTGAAACGAATGTGGTCTCTGATAGGCGTGCTGGTGAGACCGCTGCAAAGTGTAAGGCGGATGGTGTTTGAAATGTGGGCATCCATGCTGCAGATGACTATATTGCTGCTAGTGGTGATGGAGGTGTATGCTTGTTGAGCGCTAACATTCAGGATTCTTTTAATGAATTATTTATAGAGGTCGTCGCAACCCAAAGAAGCATCAAACAAAAAAATTATTAAATAAAAAGCAAAAAATAAAGAAGAAAATTTAGCAAGCGATTCTGTTATTTAATTTACTGGTATAGATAACAGGATCGAACTCTATGAGGCTACAAAAATCCCAAGGGTTATTCTATGCAATAAGAAGTCAATGAAAGAATAAAGGAATTTCTATTCATACTATGCTTGGATATTATATTTTCCTTTTGAAATATGTATTTTTAAGGAATTTTATTTTTTATTTAATTTTCAGATTTTTAATTTATATGTATATCGGAAATATAAGAGAATTAAAAAGAATTTAAAGCACACACTCAACTCTTTTTGTGTCTTCCAATTATGTAAAAAATAACCAGAAAATTAAACAAAAATTATTTTTGGGTTTTAGATAATTTTTAAATGTTTTTATAAGTTTTCTAATTTTTTACACAATTTTTAAAGCATTTAAATAAATCAAAAACAAGGATTTAAATAAACAAAAAAATGAATGTTTTTGGAATTTTAAAATAGCAAATAAGATCTAAAATGGAAGAGATATATATAGAATAAAATATATTTTTGTCTTTTCGAGAAAGACATTTTGTTATTTTTTTTGGAGTTTTAAAAGATTTTTATGAATTTTTAATATTTTTGTGCTTTTTATTTTTTTATAAAGAATAAAAATCCAAAAATTGGATAGAAATAAAAAAGAATCAAAATAAATGGACATAGATTTTTTAGAATTTCTGATAAAGTTTTAAAATTTTTATACCTTTTTAATGCAAATAGGACATTTTTATGAAATTTTTGATTTTTTATAAATAATGAAAATTATGTAAATGCAAAATGTAATTTAAAAATGCAATATGAATGCTACAAGAGCTTATGTTTATTTTTACAGAATTTTTTAATGGGTTTTGATAATTTTTATTTTATTTAAATATGAAATAAAAACAGACCCATAAGGACTAATATGCAATTATTTTAAGTATGCCGACTAAATGATAATAATGATATAAAATGAAGGGCGAGATATGCAAAATTCCCAAAAACTCACGTGTGCAGGCATGCATGCTCCACTGAACTAGAACTTTATGTAAATAAATTAAATCTGGGGGCCAATCAATAACAAAGAAATTTAAACCTTTTATTGCAACTTACCCATAAAAATCATGTGCTGAGCACGCATTACGATTCAAATAGGATCAAATTGCAAATAATTAAAAGTGTAGGATGTAAAATGCAAAAGTTCCAAAACGACAAGATGACACGTATCCTTATAGGTCTTTTTAGAAAATAAAATAAATAAAGGTGTTTGTGTGAAAATATAACATTAAATGTGGCACAAGAAGTGGCTCTGGTGCATTCTTGATGGGATAGAATGGATGTGGATGAAGCGTGCTTGGACGGCTCGATCTACTCTAGATGATCTGATCAACGATGCAACTTTGGGGGTTTTTGAACGACCAGGATCAAATATGGGCGACATGTTCTTGATCGGAGAGTGTTGAAAGGCCCTGGAGGAACAGGAAGAAGACGAACTCCTACGAGCTTCGATCAGGTAGAACTCTGCCTTGGCTCACCCAAATCCTCTGTGAAGAAGTGATATGGCTCCTTGGAGTCCTCCTCTATTGATCGGAGCAAGCGAAGGGACTCAAGGATCTGCAGTATGAATCTAGAGGTTGAAGAAGTTTCGCCTTTAACTGAATCATGTAGGTTTCCCTCTTTGCTCAAACATGTGTCTTTGATCCAGCAGTTGAAGCTAAAGCTCGGAGGGTTCCTCTGACATAGAAGTAAGGTCAAAGGCATGTGAAATGGGGGTGAGCGGGGACATCCGGCAGAGGTGGTCGGAGAGGAAGTCGAACTCCAGCTCTATGAAGAACTTGAGATGATGAGATGGTGAATGGGATAGAGAATTATGGTGTGAGTGTGATGGTGTAGTTGGATAGGTTCAACGATGATCATATCTCCTCCGATCGTGCAGATCAGAGGTGGAAGATGTAGATCTGATCTTGAGATTCAAGTAAAATCAAAGTAAAAAATATATAATAAATCAAAGACTATATATCTAGGTTACCTACAGATAAGAAAAAGGGTGCAAATAGCATCAATCTGTGATGTGGAGGATTAGCAGAGACGTACTGTGGAGATTGCCGGTGACGTGGTTGAATCACGACCTTCACTTGAATTTTCGCACTCCAAATCAAAGAGCAGTTGCTCTGTCACTGCAAGTATCTTCAAGAACCGATCACATGCAAAAATATGGGTCAAGGACTGATTGAGAAGTTGCCAGATATGTAGGGGTGACACTTATAATATGAAATACGTCAGTTTTTGAATTTTAAAATGGGCGAGATCGGAGGCGAATCGAGTGGAGATGAGGAGCTCGCGAGCTAGAGGGATGAATGCGCGATAGGTTCAGAGAAGGATTCGAAGGCGGTAAGTGATTAGGGCACGTAGGGAAATTGGTTGAAGTAATGGCGAAGAGACGAGGTTAACGAGCGACAAGTGCAGGCTAAGCAGTTGAACCGGGTCAACAAACCTTGGTTGACCTATCATATCGCACATGGGATGCGTCCAAAATAAGATACATGATAAAACAATATATAAAAGTTAAATAATTCAATAAAAAATCGAAAATGAATTTATTTAATTACATAATGTAAATAAAAAATGTTATAATAAATTAAAGTTAATTTTGGTGATTTTTAATTAACTAAGTAATATAATTACAAAGGTAAAATTAAATACAAGGTGTCATTTACAAGTATGTATACCTATATATACAGAACTTTAATTTTTAGTTAATTATTTATATATACATATACATAATTTAATATTTTATTTATTTACAATATTTACAAGGATTTTAATAATATTTTTATTTGATTTTTAAGAGTTAATTTATTAGGTTAATTAAATAAGTATAGGTACAGTACATAAATGGTGATACATATTCAATATATACATGATTTTATTTTTATAGATTTTTGATTTTGTGATTTTTATTTTTGTTTTATATGAGTTAAATACATCATTTACAAGTAATTTAAGTACAATATTCACAAATATGTATAAAGAAACAATTAATTAGATAATATATATAGTGTACATAGGTATAATATACAATAATACCCCATCTAGCCACATTTCACACCTTGACTCTGAATTTTAAGAAATCACCTCCATTTTTAAGATAATTTAATTTGGAGTACAATGAAAGTGAGTTTTAGGAATTTGGATTCTAAGCGGAGAAAATATTGATCTTGAAAGTTGAGCTATGTGGTTTTTTGAGAGGGATGTTATTTCCACAATATACATAGAGTTTAGTTGAATTTTTTTTAATTATTTACAAGAGGATTTTATTCATAATTTTCAAGAAGAAAAAATGATTATTTATAAAGAATATGGTTATAAAATAAAGAGTATGTAATTGAGACAATAATATCCAAGTGTTGAATATCCATGTGACAAGTGTATTTCTAGATTTTTTGTTGTTTTTGGCCCTATCTCCCCCTACTTTATTCCTCGTCGTTCAGGTCAAGTCTTGACCTTCTCTCAGGGTTTGATTCAGCTTGTATCTACTACATATATACAGTCTTGTATTTTCAATATTTCTCCTTTATTTCTTTATTTCTTTATTTTAGATTAAAATAGTGATAAATATATAATATTTACACATGGATGCTCGTTAGGAATAATATGGATTTATTAATATTTAAGGGTGTTTTATAAGGGATTTTAAGATAAAATAACTAAATAAATATAATGAAATGCAGATTCATCATCTCCCTATGTTTACCTTTGCTAGTCCCTTAGCAGACACTTATTTGAAAGAATAAGTGAATAAAAGAAAAAGAAAAGAATAAAGGAAAAATAAAGAACTTAGAACAATATTGACTATTAAACTTATCTTCATAAATTTATAGTATGGAGCATGATCAAACCTTTGGATTATTAGTGTAGCAGAACCTTAATGGGAAATGGATTTAAAACCTAACAGCCCTCAAGTTCCACAAGACTCCTATTCAAGTCGCCTCAACAGTCAGGTCAGAACAAGTCTACATACACAAATTCTTATGACTATGAATCTTTAATTGTACAGTGTAATTGAAATATAGCTCCTTACCTCAAAAGTGACAAAGAAATAGTTTCCCTCAACAAGGTAACTCTAGTCCCCCAGTCTAGCAACTTTTTTCTCGAGGAGCGGAGATATTCCCTTCTATGTTCAAGTGCAACTAGCTCTAGAAGAGGGGATGGAGAAAAGAAAGGACGGTATCCAATGTAACTACCTATCCTTGGATGCATGGCAGCTATAGCCAAGCCATCCACCTGAAAGCTCATAATAGTTTCACTTGTAGCTCATCCTTGCTTATTGACTATATACTCCGGCATGCATTTTATTTTCAATCAGGCGTGTCCACTTTTTTGGAGTTTTTGCATCTTTATATAATATATACAAGGGTGCAACATGTACATAATGAGTTTTTCTTCTTGAGCCAGTAGATTGTCCCTCTATTGAAGCATTATTGCAACCCACAACACCCTATCTTTAGACCTCAATGCCACTAGATCAGGTTGAGATGCACTACCCTCCCTAGAGGAAGACAGATGTTTCCACTAGTTGTTACACACCCGTATGCTACCCCAAGCCAAAGGATTATGCCCCCTCACCACCTCATCCATGCAGAGCTACGTGTAGAGTGCTTGTCCAAGCTAAGACATGGTCTAGAAGAATCATGAGCGTGTTGTTAAATATTCTACTTAGAATAATCAAGATGACTTTCGATCATAGTCTTGAGAACTCGAAGAATTAAATTTGCTAGGACCTCAAAGTCTTAACTCCAGTTCTTAAAAGGTTCCTCTGAGATTAAGTGGATTAAAGTATAACTAAGCTCCATTCTTCAATTTTATTCAAGACTAGTTTAAATGTCAATACTATTATGAAAAAGGCATATGCAGACACAAGAAGTATATACAAAACACTTTCCTTTTGAAAGAAAGAAAAAGGAAAATCTTTTTGAAGAAGTTTTCAAAGGTTTTGTAATTTTTTTATGGATTTTAAGCTTTTTCTAATGGTTTTAAAGAAAAAAAGGGTTAGTAAACTGAATATATACAAGTATATACAAGGATTATACAAATTTTATACAAGTTTTTACAAGAAGATATACAAGTTTTAAATAAAAGTTTTAAAATGAATTTTATTTACAGGAAGATAATCATTAAGGGTTTTATACACACATGGATTTTATGAATATATATACACCCCATAGTATAATAGCCATATTATTAATAAAAGTATGAGTTATGGCTAAATATTTATACAATATATACGACATCCCCTTTTAGCTCGAACTATTTCCTCATAGTGATCAAAGATCTACAAAGGAAGACATAACTCATGAAAAGTAAAAAGAATACTATTCAATAATTACTAAAAGAATAGATGAAAGGAATAGAAGTCGGCGATCCCCCCTATACATAGGATCAAATAATCCTAAGTATAGAAGATTATACAAACGAGGATCATCGAGAAAGAGGATGAACGAACTCAACGGCTCGACTTGTCCTCCCCTATACTTAGGGTTAAGTATAGAAAAGAATATCAACAAGTTGAAGGACAAGTGAGAGATCCGAAGAAATAAAATCATAAAAACATGAAAAAGACGGTATGAACAACATCACTCCACCTATACCTATGGCAAGGGATCCCTAAGTATAAGCAACAACAAGAGTGATGAAACATGACAAATATGAAAAACTCAAGTGATTCACCTCCCGTATACTTAGGATAGAGAACATCCTAATTATAGCACATACACACACAGGAAAGAGGTGAATGATAATAACGGAAGAAGAAGAAGAAGGAATAAAATGAAAGGATATACAAGAGAAAATGAGATCATTTATCAGACGCAAAAGACATCAAGAAGTCATCGTCTGCTACCACAGATATAGAATGACAAACGTACATAAATGTATCATGATCTAGATATGGATTTAGCAATTGTTTGTTTACAACAAATGGTTGCGCGTCAGATGACAACCCAGATATGGCAATACTACCATTGTCACACACAACTCACACAATGAATGGTCCTGACCATTTACTTTTCAATTTGCCTGAAAAATATCTTCGACTTAGCATCGAACAACCATACTTTCTGATAATTAGAGAAGTTCTTTCTTCTAATGTGTCTATCATGCAAATGCTTGACTTTCTTCTTATATGTGTGTGAGTTGTCTTATGCAAAATCTCGGAATTACAACAATCTATTCATATCCAACTTCCTATTCTTTCATGCTTTCTCATAATAAAGATTGCATACACAGATTGCCCATAATGATTTGTAAATTAATTCTACTGGCAAGTGGCAAGGCTTTCCATACACCAATCTGTAGGGAGACATACCCAATGGTGACTTGTACACCGTCCGATAAGCCCATAGAACTGAGTCAAGCCTCTGGGACCAGTTCTTCCTATCTGGACGTACAAGTTTTTGCAATAGAATCTTGATCTCCCTATTCAAAATCTCAGCTAAGTCATTAGTCTGTGAGAGGTAAGGAGACATAACCCTGTTCTCAAGGGCATACTCTTTCACAAGCTTCTTGACTTCTCTGTTAATAAAATGGCTTCCCCCATCTGATATAAGTATCTTGGGAATCCCCAACCTCGCAATAATATGGTCCTTGAGAAAGGAACACACCGTATGACTCTATGCGACTTGAGTAGGAATAGCCTCCACCCATCAACTAACGTAATCCATGGCAAGTAGGATGTATTGATATCCTTGACTGACAGGAAATGGGCCCATGAAGTCTATGCCCCAAGCATCAAAAACATCATAAATCTGTATATATCTCAAGGGCATGGTATCTTTGGAATCGACACTTCCTCCCATCTTCTGGCAGTTAGTACAACCTCGAACATACTCTGTAGCATCCTTAAATAATGTTTGCTGACATAGGTTGTTCTGTAAAATCTTTGTTGTTGTGCACTCCGTCGAATGATGCCCTCCAAATTCTAATTTGTGATAGTATTCAAGTACGATGGTGTATTCCTCCTGAGGAATGCACCTTCTCCAGATACAATCCGCACCCTCAAGAAATAGGTACGGATCTTCCCATTGGTAAAAATGTACCTCAGATAGAAATCTGTCTACCTCGTGCTTCGTTCAATCTTGTGGATCTTTCTTGGAGATAAGATAATTCATAATGTCAGCATGCCATAGAAGTGAGTCCACAAACAAAATGGTCCGATTTGGAAAGCTCTCAAAAATAGGGATCATGCTCTGCTCAGAATTATCTGCATCTGTAATGAGGGAAAGGTGATTTGCCATAACGTTTTTCACTCCAGGTTTACCTCGAATCTCTTAATCAAATTCCTATAGAAGAAGGATCCATCTGATAAGGTGTGGTTTAGCATCCTTCTTTTCCTGTAGATATCGTATGGTAGTTTGATTCATCTACACAATAACATGGAAACCAAGGGGCTAATATATGAATTTCTCTAAATCCAAACACAAATGCTAGCATCTCCCTCTCAATCACTGTAAAATTCCGTTGTGCCTCATGCATAGTCTTGCTTGCATAGTGTATAACAAATGATATCCCATCCTTTCTCTGCCCTAAAATAGCTCCAACTGCAAAATCTGATGCATTTGTCATGATATCAAAGGGAAGAGACCAATCAGGTGGCTGTAGGACAGGAGCACTAGTAACAATTCTTTCATCTAGTGAAATGCAAGGAGTACATTCTCATCAACAAGAAACTCACTCTCCTTACACAGAAGATCAATCAATGTTTGGGTGATTTTGCTTAATTCCTTAATGAATCGCTTGTATAATCCTACGTGTCCCGGAAATGACCTCAACTGCTTCAGATTATGTGGTGGCTCTATCTTGGATACCACATCAGTCTTAGCCGGATTAACCTCCATACCATGTTTGGATATGGCGTTTCCTAATACAATCCCATTAGTCACCATGTCATCAAAAACTATCCTCGTAAACCGAGAAATCATCCATAAATGAACAAGACATGTGCCAAAACTATCCTCGTAAACCGAGAAATCATCCATAAAGACCTCAAGAAAGCTACCAACCATGTCGTCAAAAACAACTAACATACACCTTTGGAATGTAGCGGAGGCTTTACACAATCCAAATGGAATCCATCTAAAGGCATATGTACCAAATGAACAAGTGAAAGTAGTTTTCTTTTGATCCACAGGAGCGATAGCAACCTGCTTATATCCCGAGTTCCAATCAAAGATATAAAAGAACTCTTTCCCTGCCAACCTCTCAATAATCTAATCCATAAAGGGAAGTGGAAAGTGATCCTTCTTAGTAGTGGAATTCAAGCTCCTGTAATATACACAAACACACCCTGAAGTAGGTACACTGGTCGGAATCTCCTCGCCATGGTCATTCGTCACGATAGCAATCCATGATTCCTTCTGGATCACATGTAAAGGACTTACCCACTTGGAATCCAAAATGGGATAAATAAAGCCAACATCACACCATTATTTATCTCTTTCATGGGAACCTCCCTTAGGTTCAGATTTAGATGACGCTAACACTCACGGGAGGATTTACAGTCGCCCTCTATGTAGATGTGGTGCGAGCACAAAGCTGAACTAATCCCACAGAGATCTGAAATATTCCATCCAATGGCCTTGTGGTTTCTCTCAAGAACCTCTAGCATGTGAGATTCTTATTCATCGGTCAAATGTGAGCTGAGGATGATCGGAAACATCTTGGCGGGACCCGCAAGAAAAGCACACTTCAACGTCGATGGCAAGGCTTTGAGCTCTGGTGGGGTCTGAATCGGCTCTGTTAAGACCTTTAAAATTGCATTAGTAGAAGATATATGGTATGTACTCGGTGTACTATCCACCGTTGCTACTGTCATCAAAGCAAATAAAACCTTATAAAGATCTGCAACAATTGATCTCTGCTCAAAATGCATCGACTCATTAGGATGTTATGTGATCTTATCAACAAAAGGTTAAGATATCTCAATAATAATCTCTGAAAGGTGTATCTCATTAGTGCATATGTCATTAAACATAGAATGTGGCTCAGATATCTATACTTAAGAACTCTCAAGAGGAGGTATATCATCAGTAGTCTCAAGATGATGTGTCAAAGGAATATCATAGGTACCTCCAAAAACTCAGACTGGTCCTCAAAAATCATCTCAAATTGCCCATCAACAAACAACTTAGAAGGATCAATAAGGTAACTCATGTTGATTGTGCTTTCCAGAAGGTCCATCTATGAAAGGAACTCATGGGTGTCTATGAAATCAGTAAAAAGATCCGTCTCTCTGAACTCAGCAAGAAAATCACAGTCCTCGGGATCTGGTATAACTGTCTGTCTCTCATCTGTTGCTACTGGTAGCGGTTATGGTCTAGGATCAAGGATCATCTCAATTTTCACCTTATCACTACTAGAGTGAAAGACGATCTTTCCAGTAGCATAATCAACTACCGCTTTGGCCGTTCGGAGGAACGGTCGACCTAGTATGATTGGGGTATAGAGAAAAAGTGCAGGTGTGTCTGTATCCATGACAACAAAATCATCAAGGAATTTCATTCCCTGCACCGTTATAATAACGTCCTCTAAAATTCCCCTTGATCTCATAATCGATCTATTAACAAACTGAAGTTTCTTAATCGATCTATCAACAAACTGAAGGATCATCCTGATCGATTAAGAGGTCCTCACCCAAACTCAGTGAGTAGAGAGGATGGCATAAGATTAATGGAGGAACTACTATCGAGAAGAGTGTGATCAAATTCTTGATCAAAGATGTGACAACGATGTGAGGTGCTCCCTTATCTTTCTTTTTGGGCAGGAGGTTGCTGATGGCATGAACTGTGGCCATGGTCAAGATATGTTTTTCTACCTTCTTTAGTCTATTATGCTTTGTTTGACATGTTTTGTACCTGCTTCTTTCATTCCTTTTTTCACTGCAAGCTTGTACTCCATGGCCTTAAGGAGTGGTATCTCTAAAAAGATATTCTGTAAGATCTCAACCACTCAAGGATCAAGTAAGGTTGTTTTTAGTTTTTGGATTTTCTTGGATTTATTTAAAGCAGAAGGTAGTGACACATTATCGGAAGGAACCTTCAAATGCGCATTTCGATTATTCAAATGAGAATCCCCATGTACAATGGGATAACCAGAATCAGTCTGTATAATGTTATCCAAAATAGGGGAAGGAAAAATAAATCTGAAACAGGACGGGTTGTTCCTGCTGGTGTAGAAGAAGAATCCACGACTAGTGTGTTCTCCCTCTCAAGTGATTGTGAATTGCATCTAGTTGTGGATGGTGATGGTGGCGAAGATGAAGATGGTGAAATTCCATACTCAGATGTCGGTGCGCTGGGTAATGGAAATAATTGTGGAGAACATGATGTAGAAGGTGAAGCTCCCTCAGTGGTTTGATCTCTTAATCCCAACGGCTATGAAGGCGGTTGCAATCTCCTACTGTTCCTGAGATAAATGATGTCAGATAAACAAGTAAAATCAAGGGACATACCTGCCTCGGATGTGGATGGATCATGGGCTACCTGATCCTTAAGTTTGAAGTTGTTGGGAAGTGCTTAGACCTGTGATGGGATCAGTGTCTTTGTAGTGGTCAGGTCATATAGCCTCTTAGTAAGATCATTCATGTTCTTCATCAATAATGCCAACTGATAATATGCTAGATTCACTGAAGGTGCCTCAGGATGCTCAATGGCAGGCTGTCACTGAGACTAGTAGTAAGGAGGTTGCTGGTATCCATATTGTTAGTAATGAGGAGGAGGAGGAGGAGGAGGAAAATTTGCAATCTGCTGCTGATGGTAAGGCTGTGAAAAATATGCAAACTGTTGTTGCTGGCCATGTCTCTAGTTTGGAAGTGATGTGGAGAATGATACCGAGGTTGGAACTGCTGGTGCTAGTACTGTTGTGGTCTACCTCTCAAAAACTAGTGGGAGGGTCTCTGACCTTATTGGGAACCCTACTGGCCATGCCATTACAGACGAGGCTGGTTGCGTTCTTGGTCGAACCACATACCATTCACCTCTTAAATGATTGGGGGAGGTGGAGCCTACTGGTCAAGAATGTATGGACCTTCTTGATGGTATGGGACAATCTGTTGTTAATGTTGCGGGACCTAATGAGGGGTCTTCACATAGTAAATGTGATGAACGGTAGATGTTCCTCGGGTACTCTACTGGGTGGAAGTTAACGAAGCCTTCTCCCAGGCAGAAGTGTAGCTTGCTGCACTCATGCTTTGGCATGCAATGATAGTACTCACAAGAAGCTCTAGATGTTTCGTTATTTCATCCAGCTTGTCGAGGTTATTTGTCCTCCGTTCGATCACTTGGAGATTCTCAAGCTCCATGAATCGTTTCTCATTTATAACTACCTTGGTTAGGTGATTTCCAATGACGGTCAGATCAGAAATATACACCCTATCCACTTCATGTGATATCGTCATGTTGACAGGCTTTGGGGTGCTGTAGTAGTAGAAGAAGGCACGAGTTGTTTCTGGAATGCACATGAAGAAGAAAGAGCTGCTGAGCTCTCTACCGTCTCCTCGAAAATATGGTGTAGAACATCATCATCCTTGTTAAAGTGACTACCCCCACAAGCAGCATCTACCAGGTTCTGATTCTCATGACTTAAACTGCTAAATAAATTTTGCACAAGGCTTGTCTTTAGAATATCATGATAAGGGCACTTCTCCGTTAAAATTTTTAATCTTTCCCACACCTCGTGAATAGGCTCATGGGTCATTTGGTATAAGTTTGTTATCGGAGATCGCATTTGGTTGAGGCATCCAAGTGGGAAATATTTTCTTAGAAATGCAGATCATAACTCTTCCCATGTAGTGACAACATTTCCTAGATGATTTACCTAATAAAGGGCCTTGTCCATCAAGTTGAAGGGAAAAGCTGTCATCTTCACTTCCTCTAAAGGAATGTTAAGGTAATGCATCATGTTGCAGATGCCTGTTGGAGGTGTGCATAAGGTTCTTTGTTAATTTTCTGTGGTATATGGGGAGTAATGATAATATTAAAGGGCATAAGCTCGAAATGCCCATGAATTGTAGGAATTTGAATCCATGTATTCATCTGTCCTGCTCCTAGGTTATAGGATTCCTTTAATGAGAGCTTATCCACTGGCTCTATAAGTTCCTCTCCCCCATTCCCACCTCCTCCATTGTTTCTATCCTCCTCTCTCCTATCTTGCCTCAGTTCGAGAATCATATCTCTCAATGCTACTTGAAAGTCAGCCTGCTCTGTCAACTGAGCCTGAATGAACTGAATGGAAGTTAACATGGTAGTGTTGATCTCATACTTCTAAGCCATGGAACCTTTTCCTTTAGGTGGCATAAAGTGCACTGTATCGGTTTCTACAAGTGTAAACTGCATTGTATTAGTCTTCGGTAATGATGGAGTCACAAATGATAGTTCAAATTAGAGTCAATATTGCGGATTGATGAATGAAGTGACAGGTGAAGTGGAGAAAGAGGAATACTCAGGAAGTATGTCTATCTGAGTAGAAGATGACTGGCTTGGAGTGTAAAACGAGTCTGCAAAGTCCGAAAGAGAAATACTCCAATCCGACATCTTCGATATGAAGAGATGAGATGCGAGAACGAGGAAGTCAATCAAGAAGAGAATGAGTAGAAGGCACGAAGTGTGCGGTAGGATCTTCACCAATAGCAATCAAACACAAACCAAACCCGACAAATGGAGACCGTAAGAGTTTGATCTGTTATCATTTCAATTTTATTTAGTGAAAATTACAATCTTCGAAAGAGTTAACAAGATGTTAAGTAAATGTATTTCCTTAAAAAATGGCCCGAATTCTTACAACTAGTTACATCCACTTTCAGACTGTATGGATGTAAGTACGAACTGTAAAAATGGGTACCTGTTATATAAGGATCGAGCCTTACGCAGTGTCCTTTAAACCATCCACTAAGCTAAGGAAATCCAGACTGTTTACCAGCTACACGCATTCCCTCATTGAGAAGTAGCTAGTTTTTTTATAGAATCGGTAGTCTATATGAAAATCCAGGCTTGGGTCTATCCTAGTGTTCGTCTCTCTCTCACTTGCAAGTAAATTTAAACAACGAAGGGGGTACTCTCCCCAAAACAATTATGATTATCCTTACGTTTAATTTTATGGTCGAGTTTTATTTAACAGTCCCGATTAAACAAAGTTATCACTCTTTTTGAATATTTCGCAATGAACCACCTACCGAGTGTCCAATTTTCTTTTTGATTTATGTGAGTAAAAATAAGGAAGGAGATCAGAAACACAAATGTGCAATTAAATTTAATGATGCATGCAGAAGTTTAGAGATGCGTACCTTGTCGTCAACACTCTACACGTAGGATGATCCACTCAGAATTTAAATATTAAAAAATAAACTAACCTAAATGATGCACATGAATTGTTTAGCAATAACTTCTATTAGCGGGCAAGAACTGGTTAAATTTGACTAAGTCCAATCACGATCTACTCTATTGGTACAGACATTCTTGTTTATGGATTTGGACCTAATAAACAAGTTAATAAAGCAAACACTACGGGCTCAAGCACATAAACCTGCGTGAAAATGAAGAAAAAGAAGGCGATGAAAATAAAACCGATAAGCCCCCAAGTGCACCGATAATTGGTGATACAAACCCCACCCTCAAGGTATGTAATGTCCTTTTTACAAGAGTTTTTCAATGACTATAAATTCTAAAAATAAATAAAAAAAAAACTATCTAAGCTCCAAGTGAGTTGTCCCCTCCAAATTTTCATTTCCTCCTCATACGCTCTCCTACGGCTCGATGAACAATCAAGTCGCCTCTACATCGCTTGGGTGCGACGACGCTCCTATGAATGCTGCCCTCGCTCATAGGGCCCTCGCAAGAAAGAGAAAATAAAGAATGTGTAAGAGGCGCAATTATATAACTATGAGCAAAAGTAAAGGAAATAAAAACAATGAATATGAACATTGAAATAAATATAGGAAAATATAAACAAAAATATACAACAATGAATAGTAGGTCAAGAGAAAAACCTAACTACCCTCATCGTACCTCCCCGACAACGACGCCATTTTGTTGAGTGCTATGCTCAGGATTTTATTTTAATGAATTATTCACAAAGGTCGTCACAAACCAAAGAATCCTATAATAAAAATTTTATTTAATCTCAAGCAAAAAATAAAGAAGAAAATGTAGCAAGAGATTTGTTATTTAATTTACCTTTATATCTAACAGGATCGAACTCTGGTAGGGTACAAAAATTCTGAGGGTTATTCTATGCAATAACAATCAAATGAAAAAAATAAAGGAATTTCTATTCACGCTATGCTTGGATGTTATATTTTCTTTTTTGATTTTGTATTTTTTAAGGAATTTTAATTTTATATTTTTATTTAGTTTTCAGTTTTTTAAATATATATATATATATTATTTATTTTTAGAAAACAATAAGAGAATAAAAGAGAATTTAAAGCACGCACACTCAATACTTTTTGCGTTTTTCAATTATGTCAAAAATAACCAGGAAATTAAACAAAATTTATTTTTGGGTTTTAGATAAATTTTTAATGTTTTTATATTTTTATAGAATTTTTAAAGCATTTAAATTAAATAAAAAATAGGGAATTATATAAATAAAAAATAAATTAATATTTTTGGAATTTTAAAATAGCAGATAAGGTCAAAATGGAAGAAAATTATATAGATAAAACATAGTTTTATATTTTCCATAAAGCCATTTTGGAATTTTTTGGAATTTTAAAATAGATTTTATGATTTTTAATGTTTTTAATTGTTTTATGGATTTTTATGGTTTTTATAAAGAATAAAAATGCAAATATTAGAAAGAAATTGAAAAGAATTAAAATAAATAGACAGAATCTTTTTTATAATTTTTCAATAAAGTTTCTCAAATTTTTATGGCTTTTTTAATGTAAACATGACATTTTTATGAAGTTTTTGAATTTTTATAAAATAGTGAAAATGATGAAAATGCAAAATATAATTTATGAATGCAATATAAATGCTACATGAACATATGCGAAATTTTGCAAGGTTTTAAAAGGGTTTTGCTAGTTTTTATTTAATTATAAATATGAAAAATAAAATCGACTAATAGGGACTAATATGCATTTATTTTAATTATGCAGACTAAATGATAACAATGGTATAAAATGTAGGACTAGATATGGAAAATTCCTAAAAGCCCATGCGTGTGGGTATGTTTACCCTGTTGGACTAGACCTTTTTTAAATAAATTAAATCTGAGGGTCAATCAATAATAGAGAAATTTAAACCTCTTATTGTAATTTACCCATAAAAATCACATGTTGAGCAGGCACTACAGTTCAAACAGGATCAACTTGCAAATAATTAGAAGCACGGGATATAAAATTCAACAGTTTCAATAACGATAAGATGGCACGCGTCCTTATACGACTTCTTTGAAAATAAAATAAATATTGAGGATTGTACACAAATATACCATTAAACACATGGCACAAGGTGCGGTTCTAATGCATTGTTGATGGGATCGAACGACTATGGATGAAGTGTGCTTGGACAGCTCGATCTGCTCTGGATTATCTAATCAATGATACAACTTTGGGGGGGTTTGAACGGCCAGGATCAAATTTGGGTGCCACGTTCTTGATCGGAGGGCATTTAAAGGCCTCGTAAGAACTAGAAGAAGAAAAACTCCGGCGAGCTTCGATTAGGTAGAACTCTGCCTTGGCTCACCGAAATCCTCTACGAAGAAGTGTTATGGCTCCCTGGGGTCCTCCTATGTCGATCAGAGCAAGCGAAGGGACTCAATGATCTACAAGTATAAATTTTGAGGTTGAAGAAGTTTTTCCTGTAACTTAATCCTCTAAATTTCCCTCTTTGCTCAAACGTGTGTCTTTTACCCTACAGTTGATGCTAAAGCTTGGAGGGTTCCTCCAGCTTAGAAGTTAGATCAAAAGCACATGAAATGGGGGTGAGTCGAGACTTTCGGTGGAGGTGGTCGGAGAGGAAGTCGAATTCCAACTCTTTGAAGAATTGAGGTGATCAGATGGTGAATGGGCTGGAGAAAGATGGTGCGAGTGTGCTAGTGTAGTCAGATAGGTTCAACGATGATCGTATCTCCTCCGATCATGTAGATCAAAGGTGGAAGATGTAGATCTGATCTCAGAGATTCAAGTAAAATCAAAGCGAAATATAAAGAATAAATAAAAAAAATCTATCTAAGTTAACTATGGACAAGAAAAAGGGTGAAAATTACCTCGATCTGTGATGTGGCGGAGAGGCGGAGACGTACGGTAGAGATCTCTGGAGATGTGGTTGAATCACGACCTTCACTGGAACTTTCATACTCCAAATCAAAGAGCAGTTGCTCTGTCACTACAGCTATCTTCAGGAACCGATCATGGGCAAAAATATAGGTCAAGGATGATTGAGAAGTCATCGGAGGTGTAGGGGTGACATTTATACGATGAAATTCAATGGTTTTTGAATTTGAAAATGGGCGAGATCGTAGGCAAGTCGAGTGGAGATGAGGATCTAGTGAGTGAGAGGGTTGAATGGGCGATAAGTTTGGAGAAGGATTCAGATGCAATTAGTGGCTAGGGGCATGTGGGGAAATAGGGTGAAGTAACGACAAAGTGACGAGGTTAGCAGGCGGCAGCTGCAGGCTGAGCAGTTGACCGATGTCAACAAATCCAGGCCGACCAATCCGATCACGCCTAGATGCGTCCAAAATAAGCTACATGACAAAACTGTAAATAAAAGATAAATAACTCAATAAAAAATCTAAAATCAATTTATACATAAATTGAATAAAAATGATAGGAATAAATTAAAGTTAATTTTGGTAATTTTTAATTAATTAATTGCAAGGGTTAAAATAAATACAAGGTGTTATTTACAGGTGTGTATACCTATATATACAAAACTTTGATTTTGATATTATTTATATATACATATACATAATTTAATATTTTATTTATTTACAATATTGTACAAGGATTTTAATGATACTTTTATATTATTTTTTAGAGTTAATTTATTGGGTTTATTAAATAAGTTTTGGTACAGTATATACATGGTGATACATATACAATATATACATGATTTTATTGTTATTAATGTTTGATTTTGTGATTTTTATTTGTGTTTTTATATGAGTTAAATATATTATTTACAAGTAACTAAAACTATAATATTCACAAATATGTATAAAAGAAACAACTAATTAAATAATGGGATTTTTACACCCATAATCCTGAGTAATGTCCCAATAACATTAATAACCCTGCATAACCGCGAATTACATGAGAAACCCTGGATAGTCACTCCGTTTCACACCCATAACCCTATGTTAGTTTTACACGTTAACTCAACCATAAGAGGGAGTTAATATAACTCATGATGTATCGAATGGCTATTAAAAAATTAAAAAAAATAATAAACCATGCCATCCCTCCCCCCAGGCCATCATCGCCTCCCCACCTCTCCCTCTAGCCATTGTAGCCCCGTCGCCACCCACCCCCCTCCCTCAAGGCCGTAGTTGTCTCCCCACCTCCAGGCCATCGCCGCCGGCACCCCCTTTCGAAGCCCCGTCCCTCCCCCCTCCCCCCCTCTCGACCTGCACCTGCGTCGAATCCCCCTAACCCCTTGTCGCGTCCCCTCGCCGTCACCCCCGTCGAAGCCCCCTCCGCCACCTGCGTTGAAGCCCCCTCCCCCAGGTCATGTCCTCTCTGCCACACCATAGAGCCAAGTGGCCTGTTCATGTCGTCCTCCTCCAACTCCTCAGGCTCGTCTACGTCGTCGAGGGTGAGGGCATCGACAGGCTAGTGATTCCCGGCTGCCACGAGTCCTTCCAGTCCATATAAGAATACTCGTCCTCTCGGAGGAGGCACTCCCATGGAGGCCACTGATCGTTCGGGGAAGAGGAGAGGAGGAGCACCCAGTGAAGGAAGCCAACAAGAGGAGGACCAACACCAGAAAGTCCACCGCCTCAGTCGAGGCTACATCTTGGTCGTGTCTGCTGGCGTTCCTGTTTGGAGCTACAACAATGGAGATAGACCTCTGGTGACCGTCGTCGTCCTCGATTAATGTTCGGTTCCTATAAATTGACCCAGATGATTGAATGCTCCTTTCTTTTCTTTAATGTACGTATGGTTTTTGTTCTTATCATGATAGAGTTTCTTCCTCGGCGGAAGCAACCCATAGCAGAGTGGAAAACACAAAAGCCAATCCACTCACCATTGTGGTGGATCATCTTACGGTCAAGAGCAATCATCCGGGAACATCTTCCAGAGCTTCAACGTAAAGCTCCTTCAGAGGCCTTGGGCGTGAATGAAGAGACCATGAGGAAGCTGCAGGGTGCGGAGGAGGAGCAAGGGGCTTTATCGTATGAGTCGATGAGATCCTGCACACGATTAGGTCGAGGACCAGTTCTTCGTGGTGTTGGCATGCGCGGATGACAATGACTTCGAGTAGGTATCGTTCAAGACGATTGACAACGCCATCTCCAACAAAGTGGTGGGGAAGGGCTCCACCCTCCAAGGGATCCCTGTGAACATGTTGGGCAACTCCTTCCAGATATCCAGAGATGAGGCGCAAAGGCTAAAGGAGGGCAGGAGCCAGGAATTGGCCATCTTCGTTCCTCAGCAATCCTCATACTCTTCCTCCTCCAGTGAGGAGTGTAGGACTGTTGAGTGAGCGTCTTGTAGCTATCTTTCTTATGTAAGAGAGATGGACAGAGAATAAGTGCTGGAGGGTTTTGGAGAATAAAGTATAGTTTCTGATGGGAGGGGGTCGTAAACTTGCAGAGGCCGATGGCAACCTGGGGGATGTTGCATGCAGAGGTGCAGTGGGTTGCGAGGTGCCAGTGGTGCTTGCAAGATCAACGGCGACCGTGGGAGGGGGGCTGGGATGGGGAACTTGCAGAGGTGGACGGCAATTACAAGAGGGGGGCTGGGAGATGTGCGGGGGTGGGTGCCAGAGGTCAACGATTGCTGGCTCCTCCAAGATTTTTTCTTTTTCTAACGGAAACCGTCAAATATAATGTACATTTCAAACGGAACATAACACAGGGTTATGTCATGTAAGAGTTTAGCATTACTCAGGGTTTCTCATGTAATTCGCGATTATGCAGGGTTATGAATGTTATTACGAAATTACTCAGGGTTATGAGTGTAAAAATCCCATAAATAATGTGCAAAGTGTACGTAGGTATAATATATAAGAATACCCCAATTGGCCACATTTCACACCTTAACTCTGAATGTTATACAATCACCTCCATTTTAAAAATACTTTAATTTGGAGTACAATGAAAGTGAGTTTGATGAATTTGGTATTTAGTGGGGAAAATATTGATCTTGAAATTTGAGCTATGTGCCTTTTTGAGAGTGATGTTATTTACACAATATACATCAGGTTTAATTGTAATTATTTTTAGTATTTATAAGAGGATTTATTCACAAATTTCAAGAAGAAATAATGATTATTTACAAAGAATTTTGTAATAAAATAAAGAATTTGTAATATAGACAATAATATACAACTGTTGAATATACATGTGACAAGTGTATTTCTAGATTTTTTGGTCTTTTTGGCCTTTTCTCCCCTACTTTATTCCTTGCCATTCAGATCATGTCTTGAACTTCTCTTGGGGTTTGATTCATCCTGTATCTATTACATATATACAGTCTTATATTTTCTGTATTTTTCCTTTATTTATTTTTTTATTTATTTTAGGGTTAAAATAGTGATAATTGTACAATATTTACACAGGATGCTGGTTAGTGAGAATATGGATTTGCTGATATTTACAAGTGTTTTATAAGGGATTTTAAACTAAAATAAATCAATAAAGATGATGAAATGCATATTCATCAACGCTCTGAGGAGTAAAGTGTGGTGAAGGCTGAACAAGAGAGTACCATATCCCGTTGAACTCAAGAGTAGTGTCAGAATCAACATCAACATCTCCAGGGCTAGTGATCTAACTCGGGTTGGCATTGGACGGATTCTCATGCCAATCAATCTGTGGAGGTTCAATAATCTATACGGGCTCACTCTATACATACTGAATCTGACGGTTGGGAGGAGCGGGAAAAGATATCCATACAAGCTGAGAAGTGGAAGAAGGAGTGTGAGATAGTTGGTACTGAAGCTGCAACTCAGTCACCATCTTCGTCAGATCTCTCAACTGCTGAGGAAGTGATGAGAGTTTCTCCAACTCTCGCAGCGGTTCTAAAACCTGAACTTGCATCTGAATCACATCAACTAATGTCAGCTTCTCAGTAATAAATCCCATGTCGGATAAAGAATCAAAATCGGAAACATGTGCCACCTTCTGATATACTCGGTGTTGTGGTGGTTGTGGGACCTTCTAGAATGCTCAAGTAAAGTCTACAACACGTGAATTCTCTGACATCTCGTTAAAGATGGAACAAACTAACTCGACATCCCTCATTAGATAATTGTTGCCACATGGAGCTCACTAGGCTTTTACATTCAACAGGAGTCCTCCAAAGTAATTATGTACAAGAACCTTCAGTGTAATCTCGTGATGAGGGCATCACTCTATCAAATCCTTGAATCTATCCCAAGCCTCATGGAATGGCTCATATGGTAACTATGTAAAATTGGAAATCTGACTCCTCGTCATATTTTTCCATCCCAAAGGAAAATATTTACGCAAGAATGTGGACTTCAGATCGTCCCATGTAGAAATCTCCCTCCCCAAATGACTCAACCAGTAAAGCGTGTTATCTTTTAAGGCGAAGGAGAAAGCCTTGAGGCATACAACCTCCCGCGTAACTCTTGGATAGCTAGTTGTACCTCATATCATCTCGAACTGTTGTAAAAAGGTAAACGACTCCTCTGTAGCGTTCCCATAGTACTTGGGAAGAAAAGAAATAAAGTACGGTCTCAGCTCATATGACCCTTGACTTGGTGATAACCGAATCCAATGGTGTAGTGTCCTAGCTCTCGGGTCATACTCATCTCATATAGTCGCAGGAACAATGGCAGGTGGAGGTGGGTTCCCGGCTACTACTCTCAATGCAGTGATATAAACTATAAGCTCATCTTGGTCTCTACATGTCTTTGATCTATAAGCTCATCTATTGTAATGTTTCTAGAATCCCATCCATAATGTCCGAAGCTGGATCAGATCTCCCCTATATACATCTCTCATCAATCGGTCTGTCCTCAACAGCTCTGTCCTCTATCGGTCTCTTCTCTCTAGCCATGATCCTCGGATCCTCTGGGAAAGAAAAATTCTAATAAGAACTCTGTAAAAACATGCAGGAGAACTAGATGATAAATTGAGGTAGGGGTCTGCCTCAACTGATGTGCTGGGAGGCGAGGAAGTCTGGGTCTGACTCCCATTATGACTAGGTGGGACCAACTCGGGAAGAGGGTCATCCCGAGTCTATGAAGACATATGATGGACTATGGAAGGTCGAAAGCTCATGGAGTTTGAGTACAAATTACGTCTAGTCATCATCTTCAATGCCAGTAGGAAGTACGGGAGAGAAATGATGTCAAGTCAAGAACACGAGTGTGCAGGCGTATAAGATGTGGAATAATGCACGCCTCGCATAAAAACACAATGCAAATCCCGATTTCACCAACTTCACATGGTGGAGATCGTAAGAGTTTGGTCTTTATCTTTTCAATTTTAATTTTTGTAATCAATCAATTCTATTAAGCAAACTCGCAGAGAGTGTCTCCCTGTCACCCAGCTTACACGCTGACAGACCCCAAATAGTGGTACCATCAACTCGGGTTGCCAGGTTATATCAGGCCCAAAGTGAACTGTGAGGTATGAGTACACCAAAATGACTCTCTATGGTCGGAGGCTAGGGCTTACATTTGCAACCATGCACTGAAAAGTGATGGACAAGTACTTAAGGCACATATCTAGGAATTTTTATCTCTAATCCTTAAGGCTACGTCCTCACCAATTTTGTCTGGAGTTGTACCTGAATACAATGAGGGGTTTCCTCTCCCAATACTAACCTAATCCAAGTACTTTTTTATTTTTATCAAGTTTTTACAAGGAAAAAATAATTTTTTTGAGGGTTTTTACTATTTTTGGATATTTTCAAAAATATCTAACGTAATGTCAATTCTTTTTTATTTTCAAAAATATGTCTCATGGAGGGAGAATCATGGAATGCAGCGGAAAACTATGATGCATGCAGAGATAGAAATCATACCTTGCGCCAACAATCTACATGCAAGTGATATGCAGAAGTAGTGAAGACTGATTCCAAATCAACAATTCTAACGTAAGAATGAATTAATTTTTAAAAATAATTTGACTTACACCTAAATGTGGATTAGGGATCTGGGTTTTACTTTAGTCATCTAATTAAACAAACAACCACCCTTATGCTCCACAAAATCACGTGAAACAAAGAAAAATCGAAGAAAACTGAAAACCATTGTAAGTTCCCCAAAGTGCATCGACACTTGGTGAAAAAGATCCTGAAAAATAGTAAAATTCCGGGCAAGTTGGGATATCCTTAGTCGACTCCTTTATACAAATATAAATACAAGCAAGTACCGCTTGCTCTCTCAAAAAATAGAAAAATGGGCAAGTTCCCTCTCTCAGAAGAAAATAAAAAAATGTCCTGAAAAAATATAACTCTGCTTGTATAACCTCCTCTGAAAAAATATAACTCCTCTAAAACCAAAAAGGAGAGGAATAATCTCATCTCTACACTCTCAGTTGAATCGGCTTCCAAAAAAGCCGGTTAATCCTACATGCCCTACAAAATGGGTTAACAAATAGAAAAAATCCAACAAAAATAAAAATAATTAAAAAAGAGTCAAAAACCTAGAAAAAGGACTCAAGAAGGAAAAAAGTCGACAAAAACTGAGAAAAGAAAATCAAGAAAAGAAGTCAGAAAAAAAAAGCACTCAAAACTCTCGAAGAAAATAAGAGGAAATCAATAAAATTGAGATCAAAAGAAAACAATCAAAACTATGAAGAACTGTAGAAAACTGATAAAACATGAAAAAGAAGAAAATATAAAAAGAAAATAAAATACACAAGAAATAAAACATGAAAACTCTCAAGCATTGCTACACCTCCGCAGCAACGACGCCATTTTGATAATAGAGATATTTTGAGCGGTGAAAAATGAAATGTATCGATGTAGAAAAACCACGATGAGATATATAATTAATCAAACAAAATTCAAGTCTGAAAAATATCAGAGTTGTTCACTATTTATTTATCTAGGTAATTGTTTCTGAGTAGAACACAAGGAGGAAGAAAATCACGCTCGTGATCTTTCGAGTAAATAAGAAATATTTTTATGACATTTTTATCTCTTTATTTTTCTTCTTTTTATGCAAGAAAACTATTTCTGGTTTTTAAAGTTTTTAATCTTTTTATTTTATTTTAAATTTTCCAATATTTATTTGATTTTCAAAGGGATATTTTTCAATCAATTTATCTACAAATATAGTATGTGAGAAAATAGTGTAAAAGTGGTACTATATTGTAGAAAAATCGCATCGAGTACTGAGATCGAAAAGGAGAAGAAAACAAAACAAAACAGATCAAAGTTAGAGAAATGAAACTCACGAAGAAATCGTCGGAAAATAGAGCAAAATAAAATGAAAAGAAATACAATGATGCTACAATATAGTCTAGAGTCTACAATGTTCACAATGGTCCAAAGTAGGAGTGTAAAGAAAATACAAGTGAAAATATAAAGTTTTTCTTTCAAACAAGTCCCTGGTCAAAGACATATTTGAAAGGAAAACTCTGGAGTTTGCAAATAGGTCCTTGCATCAGGACCTATTTGCAATAATGCAAATTTCTAAGATGCATTGTAATTTGATTGAGTCGTAAAGCATCTCTAAAATTTTCCACAGTTTGGATATGGACGGTTGAGATTAGATGGGATCCGTTCGATATGGATTGTCGGTTGGTGCCACGCCTGTGCACCTGTAGCACATGTTCTTCAATCGGTTCATCCTCCAACGAGCGGGTGGCAGTGGTGATTCATTGATCTGATCGTGCTCCGGCGATGGCTGGGTTGTTGCCGGGCTAGGAGGGTATCCCCTATCCTCTCTAAGCTCACCTACGAATAAGATGGAGTCGTAGGAGACGACGGAAGTCAAAGAAGCCGACTAGGGTTTCAAACCCTAGTTCTTCAAGAACAACCACACTGCTCGATGGATCAACAACGGGGAAGATGATGCTCCAGATGTCAAAGATGAAGTTGGTTATGCTCTAGAAGATGATGGGTACCTGCAATAGAGTGATTTTTGCTCGATTCACAAAGAGTCGGTCAAGGATTTAAGAATAATTTGCAGTTCTAAATGAGTTTCAAGAAGGTGATTTCAAATGCAAAATTTATCGTGGATCGAATTAAATCCAGGCAACAAACTTGATGTGGTTTAAAGATGGTGATTAAGAGATGCTAAATGTGTGATTAATGTCGCTAATTATGGTGAGAGGATAGAGGAATCGAAGGATGAATGTTCAGCTGGAACTGAGGGTATACGTCCCTCTGATCGTAGCTCGATGGTTCGGTGTTCAATGGAACTCACGCGCGAGGTGGCGCGATGCAAGGCCATCCATGGCCTTGGAACGTCGCTCATGATGTTAATCTTTCATGCGAAGCTTCCTCTTGGGCGTTGTTAGCACCGCCAAAGGCAGAGCAAGGCTTAGAAGTTGGGGCATCATGCAGGTGGTTGCTGGTTAGGAGAAAGTTAGTTGGCTCGATCCAACTTTGAGTTAATAAATAGGTGAAATGGCGAGGGGTAGGTGATGATCCAAGGGATAGCGAGTAGGAGGGTAGTTAGGTCGAGAAGATGGAGGGTAAGGATCAGGGTTTGGATGAAGAATGGTAGTGGGAAAAATAGATGAAGAAGGGTCCTTGAAACAGAGGTCCAATAGACCTTCTTAATGAAGAAGGCTCCAGGTGCTGACGCGTGCCAACACCTGGATAGTCAAGAAATCAATTTACTTATAAAATATATATTAAATAACAAATGACCTTAACTTAAATAGATATCAAAATGAAAAATAAAGATAATTAAAATTACTAATTTATGATATAATTTATTTTTATAAATAATAAATATTTTATAAAATATAAATATAATATTAATAAATAAGTATAAATGATACTTGATAAATAAAATTGCATTTTATGTAATAATTTAAGAAAAAACATATTAGTTTCATATTTTATTAAATATTGGAAGAAGAAATAGGGTATATATGAATTTTTACAAATTTTATAAATTAATATAAGTATATAAATAAATACAAGTATATCATCTACTGTTCATTTTCATTTATAAATTAGGGTTTTTTATTTATTTAAAATATTAAATAGAATAAAAAATTTTGAAATAATTCATGGATAAAATACAATATCAAGAAGATAATTAAGTTATAAAATAATTAAAACTATAAATATTATGCACCAAAGAAAATAAATAACCCAGAAACTCAGTTGTCATTAGGTCCCAAAACCGACTTTTTTGCAAATGGACTCCAATTTTGGTGAAATCAGCTTCAATAATTAGATAATATTATTTTATGAACATTAAAGGTGAGTATAGTGAAATTGGAGTATGCATGAGAAAGTTATGATGTTCCGAAAATGAGAAATTGACAATTTAAAAGTTGGATTTTCTGGCATATATGCAAGATAATATTTTTAACTTATTTTTCAAATTTTTCTATATATTTTTAGAAATAAATAGGAAAATAGTTAGGTGAAAAATATGTAAAATGAATTAACAAAAAATCAATGAAATTTTGGAATTTTTTAATAAATAATGAATAGTGTATAGAATTTATAAATAATTCTTTTTGTGGTTTTCTTCCTAATCTTCCACTACTTATTTGTTTGTCGACCAATCCATGCTAACTTGGTCTCAGGGGTTAGGTTATATAAATATACCTTTCAGCTATATTTTTATTATATAAGTCATATTGTACTTATATATATATCTAAACTCTACCTTCTTTTTATTTTCTTTATTTTTATTATTTTTTAATTTACATGTTTTTATGCATAGACATGCATTATTATTCATGAATGAAGTTTTGTTAATAAATGGAAATTAGTGAATATTTACATGTATGTGTTAAGGGTTTTAAGATAAAATGCAGAAAGAATGTTAATGAATCATGGATTCATCAGACGCCCCATCAAGCTACGACTAAAAGGTTATATACCTTGTAATCTCAGGTAAAACCTTCATCCTCTTTGATTTCCTCGAACATCATGCCCAAAATAGCCTTGTTAATCATGCAATTAGCATAATCTAATCATCTTTTGTGAGTTACACATCTCAATCCAATTTAAATCAATTTAATTCATTCAAATTTGCATTTGAATTTCCCGTTCCTGGAACTATCTTGAACATGTGTTTTACATCATCATTTTGCTGATTCCCCAAGGAAACCGAACATCAATAATTCTTATTGCAGGTTCGCGCAATATTCTCTAGTGTCTGCCCTCAAATCTAGCACCAAGAGCACTTTTTATCTTAATCCACTAAAGCCTTTCAAGCTGCATGACTATTTAGGATTTCAAAGCCTAATCGTTGATTCTAGAACCAATTCATCTCTCCGTGCAGCTGGTCATTCATCACCTTCCTCGACTTCTCTTGTAGTGGGAGTGCTTGAGAGGGTGAGGAGCACCTTCTCCGGCCCAACATCCGACTAGCTAGCCATAGAGGAGCTCGGTCCAACCTCCAGTGCTGCTACTACTTGAAGAATTGGGAAAGAACTGCTGAAGAATGCATGGCACTGGTAATCGACACGTGGAAGGCTTGGACGCTCAAGATCGCAGGAAAGCGTCTAATCTTAGCCGCTAAATCCGAAACAGTGGCGAAATTGCATACAAAGCCAAGTTGTTCTCCAAAATTGATTCCCACCTTTAGAAGAATACCTATTTGCATTTAGGTCCCTTACCATAGACCTAAGTATGAATAGTTCTAGTTTTTCTTGCAATTGGAACCCTGAACATGGACCTAATTGAAAGAAAGTCATTTATTATTTTTTTGTATTCATTTTAAAGTACTCTTTGGACTTTCTGGACACCTCATGAACTATTGAGATATGCTTGGACATTATTCTACCGTCGTAGCATTTTTTACATTTTATTTTGCTTCAAACTTTGAAGATTTTTCTCATTTGTTTTGATTTTAAATTAAATTATCGAGATGTTTTGAGTTCTATTTTACTTCCTCTCAAGCCTGCTAATCAAGTGATTTCTCTACTATATAGTATCACCTATATACTCTATATTTCACATATTTCACCTATATACCATCGTAGCATTTTTGTGTGCTTTTTTATATTTTTATTTTCTTACTTTTCTCATTTTTTGTTTTCTTGATTTTTACAACTTTTTAATGTTGAGTTTTCTTCTCAGTTTTTGAGTCCATTTTCCTCTGATTTTTTTGAGTTTATGTTTGATTTTTTATTTTATCTATATGTGCTAACCCATTTTGCAGGGCTTGTAGGATTAGCCAGCTTCCTAGGAAGTTGACTCAGTTTAGAGAGCAGAGACCGGCTCAATCTCTTACAATCGGGTTGCAGAGGAGCAAACCGAGTTAGTTAGACAAAATTTTGTGTATATTTATTTAATACACTATCATTATTATTTTTTGTTGTTTTCTTTGAGAGTTAGGGCATTTGTTAGTTTTTCTATTTTTGTGAGAGAGGAAGGGGTGCTTGCCTGTTTTTCTTTTTGTAGAAGAAGTCCACTAAGGACATCCTGATTTGTACAACTAGAATTTAGACTTTTTCGGGTTCTATTTCACCAGGTGTCGGTGCACTTTGACTAGACGGTTAAAGTAAAACCCAGATCCCTAATCCACACTTAGGCATAAGTCAGATTATTTTGAAAAAAATTCATTCTTATGCTAGAACGACTGATTAAAACTCGATTTTTCACAACTTTTCATTCATTATATTAGAATGTAAATTTCTACCCAAATCACTTGCAAGCAGACTGATGGCATCAGGTATGATTTCTATCTTTGCATGCATCATTGTTTTTCTCTACGTTCTTTGATTTCCATTTCATGAGACATAATTTTCACCAAAAAAGGAAACCGACATCTTGTTTTATATTGTTGAAAATATCCAAAAAAAGTGAACCATAAAAAATTCCATTTTAAAAATTTGACTAAAAATAAGAAAAATAGATGGACTAAACTTGTATTAGAAGAGCGAACCCTTCATTGTATGCAGGTACATAACTCAGGACAAAATGATTGAGGATGCAGCCATACGGATTAGAGCCAAAAATCCTTGGACTTGTGCATTAAGTTCCTGTGCATCACTTTTTCGGTGCATGGTTGCAACGGTAAGCTCTAGCCTCCGACCTTAGAAAGCCATTTTGGTGTGCTCTGCCTCACAGTTCCCTTTGGGCCTAATAAAACTCGGTAGCCCGGACATATAGTACCACTGTTTGGGGGATTCTGAGGAAATACTTTGAGCGATAGGGCAACACCACCTGTGAGTCTGATTAATACAACTTCTTGAAAACCAAAATAAAATTGAAAAGATAAAAGAACGAACTCTTACGGTATTTACTATGTGAAGGTTGTGGATCTAGGGTTTGCATTGTGTTTGTTTTGGGGTATGTGTTATTCAGCGTATTATGTGCCTTCACACTCATGTTATTGATTTAATTATCATAATCACTCCCATACCTTTTGACATTGAAGAAGGGAAGAAAAGAAAGATAAAAAAATCATAAAATATCTTCTTCCCTCGAAAAACTCAAGTGCGTCTTTCTGCCACCTTGTGTTCGATCTAGAAACACTTGCCTGGGTAAATAGATAGTGAAAAAACCCTGATTTCCTTTCTGGTGTTTTTTATATTTGTTTGATCAACTATGATTTTGTTTCGAGCGGTTTTCTACAACCGATGGCATCTATATTTCATTTTATATTGTGGGAAATACCCTGGTTACAATAATGGCATCGTTGTCGGGGAGGCATAGCCACGTTTGTGATTTTTATATCTTATTTTTGTGATATTTTTCTTTCTTGATTTTCTTCTTCTCGCGTTTTCTCGAGTTTCTTGATTTTCATGTTTTTTCACTGTTTCTTTTTCTTCTGATTTTTTCTTGATTTTTCTCATTTATTTACTTTGATTTTTTTGTGTTTTTGTGTGCTTTTTTATTTTTTTATTTTTCTTAATTTTCTCATTTTTTGTTTTCTCGATTTTTACTGTTGATTTTTCTTCTCAGTTTTTAGTCCATTTTCCTCTGATTTTTTTGAGTTTATGTTTGATTTTTTATTTTATCTATATGTGCTAACCCATTTTGTAAGGCTTGTAGGATTAGCCAGCTTCCTAGGAAGTTGACTCAGTTTAGAGAGAAGATACCGGATCAATCTCTTACAATCGGGTTGTAGAGGACCAAGCCAAGTAAGTCAGACAAAATTTTGTGTACATTTTTTAATACACTATCACTATTATTTTTTGTTGTTTTCTTTGAGAGTTAGGGCATTTGTTAGTTTTTCTATTTTTGTGAGAGAGGAAGGGGTGCTTGCACGTTTTTCTTTTTGTAGAAGGAGTCCACTAAGGACATCCTGATTTGTACAACTAGAATTTATACTTTTTCGGGTTCTATTTCACCAGGTGTCGGTGCACTTTGACTAGACGGTTAAAGTAAAACCCAGATCCCTAATCCACACTTAGGCATAAGTCAGATTATTCTGAAAAAAATTCATTCTTATGCTAGAACTGCTGATGAATACTCGATTTTTCATAACTTTCCATTCATTAGATTAGAATGTAAATTTCTACACAAATCACTTGCAGGTAGACTGATGGCATCAGGTATGATTTCTATCTTTGCATGCATCATTTTTTTTCTCTGCGTTCTTTGATTCCCACTTCGTGAGACATATTTTTCACCAAAAAAGGAAGCCGACATCTTGTTTTATATTGTTGAAAATATCCAAAAAAGTGAACCATAAAAAATTCCATTTTAAAAATTTAACCAAAAATAAGAAAAATACATGGACTAAACTTGTATTGGAAGAGCGAACCCCTCATTGTATGCAGGTACATAAATCCGGACAAATTGATTGAGGATGCTGCCATTAGGATTAGAGCCAAAAATCCTTGGACTTGTGCATTAAGTTCATGTGCATCACTTTTTCGGTGCATGGTTGCAATGGTAATCTCTTGCCTCCGACCATAGAAAGTCATTTTGGTGTGCTCCACCTCACAGTTCCCTTTGGGCTTGATAAAACTCGGTAGCCCGGACATATAGTACCACTGTTTGGGGGATTCTGAGGAAATACTTTGGACGACATGGCAACACCACCTGTGAGTCTGATTAATACAACTTCTTGAAAACCAAAATAAAATTGAAAAGATAAAACAACGAACTCTTACGGTATTTACTATGTGAAGGTTGTGGATCTAGGGTTTGCATTGTGTTTGTTTTGGGGTATGTGTTATTCAGAGTATTACATGCCTTCACACTATTGTTATTGATTTAATTATCATATTCACTCCCATACCTTTTGACAATGAGGATGACATATATATGGATTTTATGCTCAGACTCTGTGAGCTTTCGATCTTCCACCATCTACCGTATGTCTTCACATACTCGAGATGACCCTCATCTCGAGTCCATCCCACTTAGTCACAAGGTGAGTCAGATCCAGACTCCCTCACCTCCTAGCCCTTCAGTCGAGGTAGACCAATGCCTCAGCTTTTCATCTATTTCTCCTATATGTTTTTCACTGAGTTCTTATGAGACTTTTCCTCCGAAAGGATTTGACGAACAAGGCTAAAGGAAAGGCAATGGTCGAGTATAGAGATGTTGAGGATAGACCACATTATGATGAGAGACGCATATATGAGAGATCTGATCCAACTTCGGATATTACCACAAGGATTCTAGACACTCTCCAGCAAATGAGATTACAGATCAAAGATTAGTGTAGAGTCTAATATGAGCTTAGAGCTGAGATCACTATACTCAGAGTAGGAGTCGGGAATCCACCACCACCTGTCGTGGTTCCCACTGCATTGAGAGATGAGTATGACCCGGGAGCTTGGATGCTACACCATTAGATTCGATTACCACCAAAGCAAGGGTCATACGTGTTGATACCATCCTTTATATCATTGCTTCCCAAGTTTTATGTGAATACATTAGAGGAGTCCTTCACGTTTTTAGAATAGTTTGAGATGATATGAGGAGTGGCGAGTTATCCAGGTGTTACGTAGGCGGTTATACGCCTCAAAGCCTTCCCCTTCACCTTAGCAGATAAGGTGATTTATTGGGTGAGGAACTTGCGGAGGGAGTTATCTACACAGGACAATCTGAAGTAAACATTCCTGTGTAAATATTTTACTCTAGGATAGGCGAACATGATGAGGAGTCAGATCTCCACATTTTCACAGCTTCTACATGAATTGTTCCATGAGGCATGGGATCGATTCAAGGATTTGATTGAGAGATACTCTCATCATGAGATACCTTTAAAGGTTCTTGTTTAGGATTATTTTGGAGGACTCCAACTGGATTTTCATGGCCTAGTGAGCACCACATGTGGCAGCAGCTATCTGAATAGGGGTTTCAAGTTAGTTTGGTCCATCTTTGTGGTGATGGCAGAGAATTCACACGTAGTTGACTCTACTCAAGAATTCCAAAAGGGCCCACAACCACCACACCACTGAGAGAATCAAAAGGTGGCTCGTGTTTTAGATTCCGATTCATGATCAATCATTAGTGAGAAGCTTAAATTGGTCAACATGATTCAAAAGTAAGTTCAGGATTTACAACCGCTACGAGATTTGGAGAAACTGTTATCACTTGCACAACAGTTGAGCGATCTGACAAAGAAGATGACCGACTTGCAGCTTTAGTATCAATAGTCGTGTCCTTCTTCCACTTCTCAACATGTAAAGAGATCTTTACCCCCTCCTCCCACCCATCAAATTCAGTATGTTCAGAGTGAGCCGGTACAGCCTATTGAGCCTCCACAAATAGATTGGCGTGAGTATCCATCCACTACCAACATGAGTTAGATCACTAGCCTTATAGATGATGATGTTGATTCTCACGCCACTCTTGAGATCAACGGTATATGGTACACTCCTCTTCAGTCACCAGCATAGTTTACACCTCAGAGCGTACACCAACAACAACTGCATAGTCATCCACAGCATGGACGTTCATATCCATATTTCTAGCACCATCAACATTACACACAACAGTAGTCTCACCAGCATGCTTATCAGATACCGCATTCTTGTCAGTATCCTGCTATACAATCATAGCATTATCATCACCGACAACAGAAACAATCTTCTTTTACACCGCAGAGATCTCCTCAACCTTATACACCACAACAACACACTCCTAGGTAGGAGAGAGTAGATAGCCACAAACATCACATTGAGTCGGAGATATATTCACAATCCCTAGCACTAAATAAGATCATGGATATGATTGTCAAACTCCAAAGTACACATAGGACAGATATGGAGCCAGTTAACAATCGTATGGATGAGTTAGCCACGCAGAAGACCACTCTCCCAAATTAGCCTCAGATGAATCCGAATAACAATAGGTGAAACACGGATCATGTAGACACCACCATAAGTATGGATACTTTTCCTGAGGTTTTATCTAACTTCATTCGTCTGAAGAGTAGTAGACGTCCAAGAGCACCTGATTTAGAGGAGGAGAGGGCACAAGATGAGGAGCGAGAGCCAATCCATGATGATCATGATGTTACACATTCTGACACTGAGGAGGACCACCATGATGAGGAACAACATGATGTACATGATGATACCATTCAGGGGAGGGATGCAGACACTGTTGATATGGACACAGGTGATTCAAATGATGATGCCATGCCACACCATACAAACACTCTCGATCATTATACTTCTTTCCATGTATTCGAGTGTTTTGTACATGCTTCTGAGACTCCTGATGTACATGTTGATTCCACTTTTGTTGATGGGAATAAAAAGAATTTTCTCATTCCCGAGATTGTTCCTTTTCTCAATGCTTTGTATAGAAAAGGAAAGAAATTTTGCAGAAAGAATTGTGTTAAGAGACCGAATGATTATTGAAAAATCATATATTCTTGAAGATTCCTTTACATGACACCTTGGATCACTTTCCTTACATTTAAGAACCAATTTTGGAAGAAATGTACTGCACTTAGGAAGAGGAAATCAAGAGTTGAGAAGCATGTATTGACCAAGGCGACTTTATGTGCTATTCAGAACAAGGTACCCAAGAAAAAGAGATATGCAGAAGCTCACTATGTCAGATGTGAGATTTTAGATGCCATATTCGATCGTACTCTCTTAGATAATGGTTCCTCAATTAATCTGTTACCATCTTCTTTGCTTGATAACCTCAAGCTATGTCCACTTTACAAATCATGAGCGATACTTCAATTTGCAGATCGATTTGTGAAGAGACCTAGAGGCATGTAGAGGAACATTATCGTGACTGTTCAGGGCTTGCAGTTTCTAGTGGACTTTGCAGTCCTAGACGTGATGTGCCCTATGAAGTTACACCTTGCTCCAATCATTCTTGAGAGGCCTTTCTTGTAGACCACGAGGGCCCTATTTGAATATGATTCTGGGAGAATATCATTCTGTACAGACATCAGAGAGGTACACATTGAGATGGCAAGAGGATGTAGCATCCCCAGATCAGTATTGTCATTCACATCAGAGGACATTAGCCTTGAAGATGATTGCCAACACATAAATGAGACCCAGTCTCTTGATCTTGAGAGCATTTAATTTCATACCCACGATATCCTACACGAGGATGTGTAGATCACATGGTACCTAGTTCTTCAGATGAGTGTTCACATGCAGATAGAGAGATCATATCAAAACCAGATGAGCAGTCAATTACACCATACATCTCAATGTCATAGATTGAGCGTATACATATTCTAGCACGAGAGACAGTTGATTACATTTCACATATCATACATTCTATTCAGTTTAGAGAGTCGGATGGTGTGATGGATATATGTATAGACGCCTTTTGTAGTTTGACTCCAGAGATGCATATTTCAATAGAGAGACCTATGCAACATACATAGTTCACTTACAGAGGTAGCTCTACTCGATCGGCCAGGTATAAGTACACGCTTGCAGAGCAGATGATTCCATACGACCCAGATTGAGGTGATCTACTCTATATAGGACTTATGTCTATTCTTCTACTTCATTGTGTCCAGTATAAAGGCCTATGAGCCTTTCAGTTTTCTAGAGTACACCACTTGTATATTCTTCGTAGTCCCCAGTTGTCCCCATTTTTGCTCGTCTTTATACTTAGGATACCAGATCCTAAGTATAGGGTGTTCGATTGCCATTTATTAGCATTTTCGATTTGTTCTTTTTTTACTTTTCTTTTGTTGCTTTCTTTTACACCAATCACTCATCCCTATTTTTTTGCTACATTCTTTTCTATACTTAGGGTTCCTGATCCTATGTATAGGGGTGATCAAGTGATATCATTGATTTCGTTTCTTCTTTTTCTTTTTGTTCTTTCGTTTGAATATTCCATTTCCTCAGTTATCTCATTTTCTTCTTCCACTATACTTACGATGACCAAATGGTAAATATAGGGGGGTCGACTGACATTTATTCTTTTTCACCCACTTTTACTGGGCACGAGTTATGTCCTCCTTTTTCTCTTTTGACTCTACGAGGACATAGCACAAGCAAATTATATGGGGGTGCATATATATATTCAATATATATTTTTGTCCATAATTCATACTTTTATTTATTTTCTATAGCTATAAAATCCTTAAATTGTAGGTAAGGGTCAATTTAAAATCCATTTATTTATTATCTATAAAATCCTTATAAATAATTTAAATATTTGTAAAATTTATAATAACATTCTTATTTTAGAATATGTGTTTAAAATATTTCTTTAATATGTATAATATGTATTTATCTATTTATTAAAATATGTTTAAAAATAACTTAATCTTTGTCAAATTCTTTGTATATAAAATTTGTAAAATCGATTAGTTATTAATCCAAATAAAATATTGGTAATTTAACTTGTAAAAAATCTTGTTAATATGCTTGTTTATAAAAATTGAAAAATCCATAGAAATACAAAGTCCTAAAATTCATAAAAAAATTACAAAATATTTAAAATCCATAAAATTGAGTAAATTTCAGAAAAATATACTTCACAAAAACATGATTGCATTTTCTTTAGAATTTTTCTGAATAAGTTTGATTTCTCGAACTAAAGATTAGGAATAGCCTAAAGGATGGAGCTTGATTATGGCCTTTATCTTTAATTTTAAGGAGCCTAGTTAGGAATTGGAATTTAGACTCTTCAGGTCTATGAAATAAATCTTTGGGCTCCATGAGACCATGTTTGGAATTCAACTTAAACTTGTCTAAGTAGAACACTTGGTATCATCTGTTTAACTCTCCAACAATGAATTGATTTTGGACACATGCACTTTGCACTTAGCTTGACTTGCATGGGGTTGTGAATGACAGTTCATTTTAGTGGTGCATTTTCATCCTTGTCTAGTGGAGTGGATGTCTAAAGACATGAGTTGTGGGGTTGAAATAAATCTTCGAATGAGGGAAGGATCTGCTGGCACAATTTTTCCAAGACCTCAGAAATTGGACGGAATGAAAAGATGTTATATCCAATGAGTCACAAAAGATTGATGTAATGCAACCAACATTATAAACTCTACCAAAAATAAGCCACCAAATACAAATTTGACCACAATGGTTCAACCATCCAAATGACTGCACATCTTAGTGGAAACTTAGCTACATTGGCTAGGCATCAAGGAGATGTGACTACACTTTTCGCACTCTAGTTCTTTTCTCATTCTTATACATTCTCTCTCTATTCGATTGTGTACAAAACATGACCTGATCTCAGAAGGAAAAACCCCTCCTCGAGGAAAGAGTAGCCGGATGAGGAACCAATGAAAGTGTATTATTGGGATGGGAGGTTTCTCCGCTTCTTTAACAATAAGAGCTAACACAATCCACACACAGTACAAATTTATTTCAAGGTTGATAGAGTTAGCGATATGGATAAGTGGATCTGAGCTGATGTTGAGGTGAACCTAAATAAGGATTGGTGGAACTTGAGGACTGTTGAGATTAAAATCCTCATTCTACTTAAGGCCTTCGACAAAATGCTTGTTTTAGGCCCAACCAAGCTCTGTCCATTGTTTGATCTCATAATTTGGTTTAGGAAACAAATTCATTCTAACTTTATTTCTTTTTCCCTTATTTTTAAAATAAGCGTTTGCTAATGGACTAGCACATTTTAAGTATAGGGGGTTGATGAATCCATGATTCATTAACTTTTCTTAGATATTTTTTCTTAAAATCCTTAACAAATGCCTGTAAATATCCATTAATTCTAATCTTTTATAAAAATACCTTTCATGAATAAAAATGCATTTTTATGAATTAAACAGATGTAAATAAATTAAGAAAGAAAAAGAAAGAAAATAAAAAGAAGGCATATTATAAATTTGTATATATATACAATAAGACTAAATGGATATAAATATAGTTGAAGGATATATTTACATAACCTAATACCCAAGACCATGTCAGCATGGATTGGTCGACAAGCAAACAAGTAGGGGGAGATAAGGAAGAAAACCACGAAAAGAATTAATTATAAACTACACATATTATTCATTATTTATCCAATAATTGTCAAAACTTCAATGATTTTAATTAATTTATGTGTACATATTTTTCACCAAACTCTTCTTCTATTTATTTTTAAAAATGTATATAAAAATCCTAAAAATACCAACCTGTATATATGCCAAGATTTCAAATGGTCAATTTCTCAACTTCCGAACATTATAACTTCTTCATAAGAAGTACAGTTTCACTTTACTCACCTTTAAAGTTTGTGAAATAATATTCTTTAATTAACGAAGGTGATTTCATTAAAATCAGAGTTCGTTTGCAAAAAATTCAATTTTGGGACCTAATGACAAATGGGTTTCTAGGCTATCTAATTTATTCAGAACATGTTATTTATAGTTTTATTGATTTCATAAATTTTAATATTTTTTTAATCTTTTAGATTTTGTATAAATTATTTTCGAATTTTTCATTATCATTTAATTTTTTAACTAAATTAAAAACCCTTATTATAGATGAATTTGAACTATAACACATATACATGTATTTATTTATACATCTAATTTAATTTATAAAAATACAAAAAATTTTAAATAAATCTTATTTATTATTATATTAATAAAAATATAAAATTAATATGATATTTACTAAATTATTATATTAAAAATACAATATATATATATTTATCAAGTATTATATATACTTATATATTAATCTTATATATTCATCAAATATTTATAATTTATAAAAATAAAAGAAATAATAAATTAGTTATTTTAACTAATTACTTTTTTATTTGTATATCTAATTTAAATAATAGTATTTATTGTTTATTATCTAATTTATAAGCTATTTTAAATTCCATCCTACCAGGTGGTGACACGTGTCAGTACCTGGAGCTTCTTCCTCCGAAGAAGTTGTTGCAGTCTATTCTAACCTCTCTACTTCACATAACTCTTCCTTCCATGTCTTTAACTGAATATTCGATTTAACCCCTTAATTTTCACCTCCTAACAACCATGAGCAACTGCCACTTTCAGATTCACCTCTAATCACCTTCATCTTCCCTATATAACCAATTGAACATTAACCATCGAAAACAACTTATCCTAGCTACAGAATTACCTAGCAGCCACCTAACTTCCTTCCCATACCCTAGCTGACCAAGGAGGTGACAGCTCTTGCTGAGGTCTTCACGTGGGAGGAGGGTGATTGGAAGAGCCATTCCATGGCTCTATCGGCCTTGCAGCACCGTCTGGCATGGTGTCCAGCTTCGGGAACACTACCTCATCAAGCTACGACCAAAATGTCAAATACGTTCTAATCCCAGATACATCCTTCAACCTCTTTGATTTCCTCGAACATCACACCCAAATTAGCCTCATTAATCATTAAATTTTCATACTCTAATCATCTTTTGTGAGTTACACATCTCAATCCAATTCAAATCAATTCAATACATTTAAATTCACATCTAAGCTTCCCTTTCCTGGAACTATGTTTAACTTAAGTTTTACACCATCATTTGGCTGACTCCCCAAGTGAATTGAGCATCAATAATTCTTACTGCAGGTTCACGCAATATTCTGGAGTATCTGCTCTCAAATCTAGCACCTGGAGCACCTTTTATCTTCATCCATTAAAGCCGTTCGAGTTGCATGACTATTTAGAGTTTCAAACCCTAATCGTCAATCGTAGAACCAATTCATCTCTTCGTGCAACTGATCATTCATCGCCATCCTCGACTTCACTTGTAGTGGGAGAGCTTGAGAGGTTGAGGAGCACCCTCTCTGAACCCACCTCCATCCAGCTAGCTGCGAAGGAGCTCAACCCAACCTCCAGTACCGCCACCGCTTGAAGAATTGGGGAAGAACCGCTAAAGATTACGTGGCACAGGTGGCCGATACGTGGAAGGCTTGGACACTCCAAATCGTAAGAGAGTGTCTAATCTCAGCTGCTAAATCTAAAATGGTGGCAAAATTGCATACTAAGCCCAACAGTTCTCTAGAATGATTCCCACCTCCAAAAGATTGCATATTTGCATTTAGCTCCCTAACTAGGGACCTAAGTGTTAATAGTTCTGTTTTTTTTGCAATTAGGTCTCTTACCAGGGACCTAATTGAAAGAAAGAGTACAATACTCTTTGGACTTTGTGGACAACTTATGGATTGTTGAAATATGCTTGGACAATATTCTACCGTAATAGAATGTTTTACATTTTATTTTGCTTTGATTTTCAAAGATTTTTTATATAATTTGCTTGGATTTTATTCTTCGATTATCAAGATATTTTGAGTTCTTTTTTACTTCTTCTCGGGCCTATTTCTCTAGCGATTTCTCTACTATATAGTATCACCTATATACTCTATATTTCACATATATATTGTAGATAAATTGATTAAAAAATATTCCCTTTGAAAGATAAACAAAAATTTGAAAAAAAGAAAAATCAAATAAAAAGAAAAAAAACAAAAATCCAAAAAGAGATTTCTCACTAATGAAGAGAAGAAAAGAAAGATAAAAAATTCACAAAATATTTTCTTCCCTAAAAAACTCATGTATGTCTTTTTGCCTCCTCATGCTTGATCCATGAACACTTGCTTGGAGAAATAAATAGTGAAATAAACACCAATGTTCTTTCTGATGTTTGTTATTTTTGTTTGATAAATTAGGGTTTTATTTAGAGCAGTTTTCTACAACCGACGATATCTATATTTCATTTAAAAATGTGGGCAAAACCTTGGTTATCATCCTGTACGTGATATCAGTGATTAATTGCATATTTTCCCCTATCATTTTCATGTTTTTTAATATGTCCCCCAAGGGGCGCATGTCAATACATTATGCTTGGTTTATTTGCATCATTTTCCCTATCATTCGTGATGTTTGCATTATGGTCCTTTTTAAATTGAGAAATGTGCATTGTATATGTCATTTGTGGTAATTTAAATAAAGGACCTTGCATTCTCTTGTTATCTATTTGATCCCTTAAATAAAATCATTTGCAGTTTAATCCATGTTCAATAGTTTTTTTAATTATTTGTTAATCATGCTTAATAAATTGACAATCACCATTAAAATTCCCTAAAATTCTCATTAACTTTTGCTAATCACATCTATATCCTGAAGTTTTTGTTTTGATTTTTAATTAATTTTAATATTTTTAATAATTTGAAAACTTCGAAAATAGTCCTTGTTTACTATTTTAACTCAATAAAAAATATTAAAATATTTTGATCCAAAAAAGTTCTTGGTTGTTTGTTTTATTTTTCTATCTAAATTTCTTCTTTTAATTCCTCAAAAAAGGAAAAAAATAGAAAAACATTAAAACACTTAATAATTCATAAAAATTCGGAAAAAACCTACAAAATTTATAAAATTACTTTCTGGAAAATTTGAAAAATCAGCTTTGTTTTTGTATATTTTCTATATTATTTATTTCATTTTCTATTTTCAAAACCCAAAAACATATTTTGTGTTGTCAATTTGTTTGATTGCCTATTTTAATTAATTTGAAAACCCTAAGAACATTAAAAATCCTTAAAAATTATCAAAATCGTAAAAAATTCCAAAACAAAAAAATAATTTTATTTGAATTTTTTGGAAATTTTTACATTTTTTGAAAAAAATATAATGTCTTTATTTCTTATTCCTTTGCTTAGTTTTAAAGCTAGAAAGAAAAACATTTGCAAAATTAAAACTATCACTAAAAAATACAAAATGAGAAGACATAAAAAATATATATAAATTGAAATTTCATAAAAAAAATAAAAAGACAAAAAAATCACATTAAACGAAAAAGAATTGCATAATAAAAAGTTTCCTTTTTTATTTCTTTGACTTTTCATTGATTTAATAACCCTCGAGAATTGTAGCGTCCTTGAGTTCGATCATGTATGTATACAGGAAAATAGAAAGTACATTCTCTTGCTTACAACTAACTGCTTGATTCTTTGATTGATAATTTAAAAAAATAAATTTTTTATTGAGGGATATTTAGGGTTGCATTGATGCTTTCCATTAATTCAATAAAATAAACCCTCGAGAATCTATGTTCAACAATGCCAAAACATCTTCTTAGGTTTTATAAGGATTTTTTGATAACTGCAATCATCATCAACTTGATACTTCCAAAGAGCATTCGATGAGAGATTAATACTATAGAGACAAAAAAACCAAGGTTGTTGTCCTATTATCTATTTAGTTGTCATTCCTCATTATTATCAAGAAACTTGTACTTTGCAACCATATGCATTGTGTGTCCATTTGCAAGTACAATATCTTGATCATGGACTCAATCCATGATATTTTATTGGTTATTATTTTAGTATAGTTTTGAGTGGGTTTAATGTAGGTTATCTGAAATAAGATAATTTGTATAAATACGTATTTTACTTTGATTAAGGATTTTTATATCAAAGTCTTGCCTTGTCAACTCTGAAAGTTCATTTCCTTATTCACTTTCAAAGCATGAGACATACTTACCATTATATCTCAAGATCTGGGATATCCTTCTTACCTTTATTACATCCCAATAATATGAGAACCTATAACTCATATAAAAAGAAGCAGGAACTCATTCCGCCTTACATGTCCAACTTGCATTTCCCAAATTGGTCTTCAAGACCTGAGCCCGTCACCCATAAGGTGATGTTGACCCGTTGTTAATTGAACCAACTCTCAACATGAATAACACTCGCCATGCCAATCCAATATCACTCCAATAATATGAGGACACGATATTGGGGTCACTACGCATATAGCCTTACTCTTTTGAGAAGCAGAGTGCTCGATCCACGTGCGCTTGTATGCAGGAGATGCCACTTAGGAGATGTCACTTCGGACAGGCGTCTACTACATACAATCCATGGTGACGGAACCCATCACCATAACAGGAGATCATGGATGTCGTTTATATGGTCCTCCATATCATGTTCAAATTTTAAATAATTATTATGAATCATATTCACATAATTAATTCTTACAAGGGAATTACAACTCTATTCATAATAGAGTGTTTATTTTAATTGGGTCTAATTAATTTAGTCACATTAAATTAATTATCAATACAATCAAACAATCAACAAACAATTATGGTTTGTTTGAGATTATTATAAAGTATACTCCCTTACAAGTACGCATTATTTTCTATTTTATTAATTAGAGTACAACTTGACTTACTCATACTATTCTTTCCTCAAAAATGGATCCGTCCAGTACACTCTAATTATGGTGGGAGGGACCATTTCCTTGACATGCAAGGTGCTAATTAGTAAACCAATCTAGCATACCGGAACTAGACAGCTTCACCATTCTGATTAAGAACAATACAAAATAATGCCAATGTACTTGCGACTTCAATGATCAACTTTGATGATCGGTATTACACTATAATAATCATTCAGAAATATTAGGCATCTTAGAATAATTTTGAGATATTAAAATTTATAAGGATATCAAGCATCTATGTTTTGCTTGTAAAGATTGTCTACAACTATTGTAGGATAAACTAGGGTTTTTACGAAACATACATTCAATGACCAATGATGATTAATCAATTATTTTCATAATTATTAGGCATCATAGTTAATCAAAGCAAATACATAATTTTCATGATTTCCATTGAATAACAAACACAATAAGCAAAGAGATTTGATGATCCCATAATAATACGACCCATCTCCACTAAATTGGAATATCTATGGCAAACAGAGTTGGAATCACACAAAATAAATTCGAGCAGTTTGCTGTTTTGATTCTCTACTTAATCCAAGTATTAATTTCATGTTCTATTATGGAAAATATTAAGAAAAAAAATCATTTTCTTAGAGATCCGTGAATACAAGAAAAAATAATATCATGGAGGGAACTGTTCGAATCATATTCATGCACCTTTGGTACCAATAAAAGGATACTGTTTTTGGGACATATTTAGACTTTATAAATACATTTTAATAAGCAGAAAACACGTCCAAATAATGCACAAACAATAGATTTTTGTTTCAGTGAAAAAATCAATTCAAAACTTACATCCAATACAAAGCAACGAGTCCCCTCGCATCCGATTTACAAAAAACTTGTTCACCTAAGGATTTGTATCTTATCCAAGACCTCGGCCAAGGATTTTATACCATATGAAGGTTATGGGAAAAACCTTAAGTGCATCACAGAAGCATTAAGATCGTATCATCTGCGACCGAGAGTGACTAGTCGCACTTGTTGCTTGAGGTAGCGGAATTTAAAAAAATTTAAAGAGATGAATCCATATGATCCACTTCTTAAATCTTTTACTCCAAACCACAAAGTAGATATTGGAATACCTCTTGAAGCGTGGTTGCGATCAAAGATTTTAAACGAAGAGACCATCTGTGTCAAGTCTGACCTGACGGAGGAGATGCTTGCAAGTACAATGATGAGATGCATCCTTCTTGTAATCTAGGATGTTGATCCAAGAGACAGATATCCTAGTTTCATCACACGAAATCTGAGGTCTTCTTCACGTAATGAGCATGATCCACCTGTCTTAAGTTTCTCATTTGATCATGGGATTTGGTATCAACCATATACTTTCCAAAAACATATATCATACCTAGGTATTGAACATATACTTTCCAAAATTTTATATCAAACCTACAAATTCAGTCAAGCTTCCAAAGCGAGACGACTGCTCTGAGAGGCCGTATTACTTATATGCCCTTATATGCACACCAACTCACTGGTGTATAGACCTTGATTAGATCATCAACCTATCGATCTACCAAATGTACATACTCAAACATATAGTAACACATCTATCTTCGGTCAAAGGATACATGCCTATACCGTGAAAGTGTAGGATATAGGTCTTGGTTATCTCAATATCGTTAAGTCAACTTTTTGACCTAAGTTATCTAACACCTCTAAATCTCTATTCCTATGTAGAGGACATGTATCTAGAGGTCGGTTAGATATGATCCTATGGAGAGAATTGCCATCTTCCTCTCAGGCTAGAGATCCTCTCTTAACAATCACTTGATGGTGCATGATGAGTCCTCAATCTAACTATGTAGATATCATCCATGCACCAACCTCTATGATTCAACATTTGAATCAACGGCTGTATAATCATTAAGATGGCACATGGTACATAACCCTAATTGTAAAAGGGACCTAATATGCAAATTAGTTATTCTTTATTTCAGATCAAGGAATGAATTGCAATAACATTTATTGCAAAATGACCCATCGTGGGCTCGCATGTCAAACACGGGAGAGGAGCAAAAGACTCTTAGTGAGTTTCTGTAGCTCATGGTACCTTCAAATTGCTCAGGGCCTTGTCGGAAAAGGCTTGGAGGTCACTTCCCTCTCTGGACACCTGGGACAAAAGTCTAGGGATTGTTTGACTCACAGGCGGAGTTTTTATGCTCAGACCTGCACAGGAAGAATTGAGGCTCGAGGGAGATGCTCCTCAACCTTAAGTTGAAGACGAAAAGCAAGGGGAATGAAGAGCATGGAGGTCTCCGGTATGAGGCAAAATTGTATATCCGATGGACCCAATTTGAGCAAGATCGGAGTGAATGGATTGGTTTGGAGTGCATAAGAGATGGACAGGAAGGTGATGAAGGTGTTGTGTGGTCGAAACTGGTTGTTAAACACGGGGAACAAAGATCGGAGCATGATTTTCCTAAAATTTCCATTTGCTAATTTTGTTGAATTAACGTTATGTTCATTACAGGTGTGCAATCATAGATAAATGAAAAACACCACTCAATTAATTTTCCAATTAAAAGAGAGCGGTCAAATTTGTTTTTTGACTTAGACAAGCCTAAGGTCGAACTCAGGGAGGCCATTGTCTCCTTATGTCAATTTTTTAAATGATGAAGATATTAAGTTTTCGAGGATAACATTTTTGGCAAATTTTGAATGCAAATATTGATGTTGTGCAAATGTATGACGTCAACTTCAAGGTCAAATAAGACAAGGATGGAAATTCTAATTTAATTAGAAAATAGTCTCAAAAATCCAAAAGGCTATTTTTCTTTAATTATTTATGCAATGAAGAATACAAGACACATTTTTTATATTTTTAGGACATAAAATGCATGTTTGAAAAATAGATACTTTTATGGGTTTTTTCATGCAAATGATATGCAAAAATTATGAAATTTTGGTAGGAGGTTAAGTAAGGTGAAATTAACGTACTTTAATTTTTTTTGAATTTTTATGATGCAAAATGAATTTAGGGTGAATCAAATATACAGATTGTGTGATTTTGAGTAAGTTGATTTCTATAAATACTAAACTCAATTAATTTCAAAAATTAAAATTATCTTAGTTATGTCTAATGAGGATGTATCCAAGAAAAATGAAACTTCTAAAAATATTAAGTTATAGTCAATTAAAAATAACTTACATCAATCAAAAGATAAATTATTCCGAGAACTATATGTGTGCAAATGAGATGAATTTTAGATACAAAATAGAACACAATCAATTCTATCTAACATGATTTTTTTTAAATTTTAGAAAATTTATTGATTTCTTACAAATTTTCAAAGTAGATGGGGCAAAATATTTTAATTTTCAACACAATAAATATTAATAAATCATGCAATGCTCCTAAAATTACATTAATCATCCATAATAATAAAAAATCACTGGTTCTATAAAGTTCTAATTTTGAAAATTTAAAATATCCATAAATGATGGTTCAAATAGTAGTGCAAAGATAGGGGTATAAATGCAATACATGAATAAAAAAATGTGGACAGTGACTAAAACAAAATTTACCGAAACCCGATAGAGATTTTTCGTAAATTCTCCATGCATGCATGTGCTTTGCACATCCATGGTGGTCGTGGGGATGTTGGAATGATTAACAAGAATCATTGGGGCTTCTTCGCAAAATGACCATCATAGATACATAGGGCATATGCCGTGTAAGGCTTGGGTTGGTGGACGGAGGCTCAGACCTACTCGCTCGGCGGCTGCTTCAATTTCCTAGAGGCATAGTGGCTCGGGCGACTGAGCTTTGGAATGAGGTCTTGGGCCCGAACCTCTGCGTGGCTGCCTTGGGGCAGTTGGATCAAGGACTGAGGGCCCGATCCAATGGAGGTTGAACCTGGTCGGCAAGCGACCGAGGCGAAGCTAGGGGCAGTCGTAGCTGTAGGCGAAGAAGATGGAGGAGCTCGGTGGGTGGCACTCGCTCCCCGAGCAAGGCATGGTTACTTCGTGACAGAGGTGTGTAGGTCGAGGAGGGAGAGATGGAAGAGGTGGTGGCTTGCTATGCTGAGCTTGACGGGAAGCCGACTCCTATTAAAATTTCAAGATAGGAAACAAGCGAGGAGGTGATGAGATGGTCGGTGGATATGGTGAATAGGAGGAGATACTGCTCGACTCTTGCGTTGTGGATCATGAGATGAAGGAATGCGAGGGAGGTGGATATTGGCTCTGGCCACAAAGGGAAGGAGGTCGGAGCAGATGAAGGACCGATGCAGTGTAGATCGGTGGTGGAGAATGGTGATGTGGCATGGTGCAAAGCAAATAAAGATTGGAGGAAAAGAGTAGAGAAAATGGAGAAGGAAGGAAGGAAGAATGGAGGAAGGGGGATTACCTGGGGGTGAAATGGTTCTTCACCTAGGGAAGAGATAGAGTTCTAGCTCCAGTCTTTGCTTGAATCATAGGCGATGCGACGAGCTTGGTGGTGCAAAGGTGCAACAGCTACAAGGGCGGTGGCCCTGAGATCTCACCTCACGGGTTTCATTCACTCAGGATTCCTCACTCTGTGCTGTCAATGTCGTAGGAGGAAGAGTTGATCCTCTATTCCTCTCTCTCCCTTTGATCTGAAGAACGGTGGATGAGGTTGCGAGGGGGTGGAGCTCGATGGTTTTAAGGGTGGTTGGCGCCAACGAGAGATGTGGAGGACTTTACGATCATGGGAGAAGTGGGAGAGGGTGGAGCAGCAGTTATGGACAAAGATGTTTATTGGAGAGGATCGAGCCGAGTGGAGGAGGGCTCGGTCAAGGTGAGGGAAGAGAGGAGTGGCTAATGCGGGGTCGAGGAGCAGCACTATCGCAGAAGGCAGAGAGGCAAGGGCGGAAGAAGGAGGGTTAAGGGGTGCACATGGCACACTGAGGGGCCACCACGTGGTAAGAAAAAATAAATTAATTATTAAAAATAAATAAGTAAAAATGAAGAAAATAAAAATGAAGAAAATAAAATAAATATAAATACAAAAAAGGGGCAAAGGGGGTAACACGTTGCAGCTCCAGGAGCTTCCACATGCCACTCCTAGAAAGTTCAAAAGAAAAATCAAAAGGAAAATCAATAAAAATTATAAAACAAGGTGAAATCAAAAGTGATCTTCGTGAAAGTTATTCGTATGAGATCTACAACTTTTGTGAAGGAACCAAAAACAAAAGAGATCATCTATACAAAACTCAATTTTAATGGTACTCAATAGATATAAAATATCGTATTTTTGTATTTTTGCAATTTTTTGTACATTTAGAAAATTCAAAATCAAAATAAAATCAGATTAAGTATAAAATAAATATTTGCAACTTAATTTAATTTTTTTGGAATTTTTAGTACTAAAGAAAACAAACAAATAAAATAAAAGGGAAATATATACATACTCTATATACAGATTTAGAGAGACTTATTTTCTTCTATTTTTATTCAATTTTTATTTGGATCTTTATGCATTTCATTAAAACATATATTAAAGAAAATAAATGAAAAAGAAATAAATGAAAATGAGTTATTTTTTAATATAAAATAATAATGTCAAAATGGTCAATATATATACAGTATACAATGAGGTCCCAAAACCCAAGTTTCACATATGAACTCTGATTCTTTTGAATTTAGTCATGTTTTGTAGATAATTAAATTTACATTAATTAAAAAGTGAGTAGAGGTTCATAGGAGAATGTTTGAGAGAGATATTGATATTTACGAGTGTTTGTCTCAGAACTAGGGTTTGGGTTTTATTGGGCAAATATACGTGTTAGTATTTGTTTGGTATTTTTCCTTTGTTAATATAGTAATATATACACAAGAAAGTTGATTTTATTTTATTTGGAGTTAGTAAAAAATAAATAGAAATAGTGGAAATTATGGTAATATGTAGGTGATAATTTACAAGGGAATTTGGGCTTCTTATTTAATGCCATTATACATGCTAAAATGTGGATATTATTTACATATGCATGAATGATATTAATGCAATGTAGATGAATAATGCACCTAATCGATTGGTAATAGAGCTCTATTTTCGTATTTTAGAGTGATGAATCACATTTTCATCAACCCCCTATACTTAAACCTTGCTCATCTCCAAGAATGTAAAATGAAATGCATAAGTGAAATGATATTTGTTCCACACCAAGGACATGAACAAAAGGTCAAAATGGAGCTCGACTCGACCTTTGGATTAATAACGTGGCAACCTTATGAGAATTAGGGTTTTAAAAACAATAGTCTCTAAGTTGTACTAATCGTTGTCCATACACAACTCAGAAGTCATCTTAGATCAACCCCTTCCTAAAGTTTCCAACATGAACATCGAATAACTATCTCTGGTGTGTGAAGGGTGTTAGCACTTCCCATCCAAGATGTCGAACTACCATGCAATCTCCTCCTTCAATAAATCATCTTGGGGAGTCAGGTATTTCATTCTAAGTTTAGGAACATGCTAGTTCACAATGAGTGATGGTAGAAGCCTAGAAGAAGGGGAAAAGAAGTAGGGACTTACCACCATAGTCAACTCTTATATGAAACTTGGCCGGTGTAGACAAGTCTCCACCAGATCTGCAGGCTATATGATGCTTGGATCATTGTGGTCAAATATTGTTCTTTATTGGCTTCTTTTTGGTAGGAATTGTGGTTGCTCTACATTGATATTTTATGCACCGATAGATATAGAATATTTTGTTCCGCCCATATTTTGGGGCCTTAGAAAATGTTGTGCTAGTAGTCCATACCTCATCCAAAGCATTATTTCTACTCGGTACTCCAGTCTTTAGATGTCCATGCTACCAAAGAAAGAGATGCACGATCTTCCAACAACTCGTCTAAGTTGAGCTAAGTGTGCAGCGTAGAGTACAGATTAGTTAATTATCCATGAGTCTACTCAGAATGAGGTGACTAAGTTAGACATTAAGAGTCAAAGTCTAGACATTGTCTTATAAATCTAGAGAATTTAGTCTATGACCTGATGTTTCTAAAATCCTACTTCTCAATAAAGTTCCTCAGAAACTTAAGTAGATTAAAGTGCGCTCAAGTCCATCCTCGAACTTTACTCATAACTCGGTTCAGAACCCGCAAACTTCCACTTTGCTTATGCATGATATGCTAATGAAATGCAGATGAAATGAAATGCATATGAATGAAGTGTATATTTTTGGATTATTTTTTTGTTGTTTTTTATGCAAGAATGAATGAGAAGTCATTTGTATTTTATAATTATTTTTGTTATACCTCCTATTTTACAACAATTTTACAGAAGTATTATTTACTGGATTTTTTTAGCAATTTAACAAGGAGAGTTATTTATAAGGATTTTACAAGATTATACAAGTTGTATACAATATACAAGTATTTTACAAAATATAAAGATTATAAAAATTTACATATATTTTACATATTTTATAAACATACAATTTTTTTTTGACATATTTACCCATCATGTATTTATTGAATATTATATACATAAAAACACATCGAAGAACGAGCTATAGGAAAAGTATATATGTAATATATACACACACCCATATACTTAGTGTGTGCTATGTCCTCAGAGTACAAAAAATGAGGAAAAGAATAGCTCGTGCTAAGCGTAGGAGAGTGGAAAAAATAGAAGTATAGAAGTCGATGTGCCCCCTATGATTAGGCTCTGGTCAGCCGAAGTCTAGAAGAAGAGCAAAAAATCGGGCATCGAGGTCAAAAGGATAATTGGAATAATGAATATATAGGGTGGGCATCAATCCTCCTATGCTTAGACTCTGTCCATCCTATGTATAGAAAAGGAGTAGGTGTGAGAACTGATGGGGTTGGGGAATATATAGAGAGAAGTGAAAAAGAACAAATGAGCAACTTTAGTCACTCACCCCCCTATACTTAGGATCTGGTCATCCTAAGTATAGTACTATTCACTCACCCCCCTATACTTAGGATCTGGTCATCCTAAGTATAGTAAAAAATGGAAACTATACGGAATCAGGGCAAGTGATGCGAATCACAGGAGAGTACGGTATCAAAAATAAGAAAACTATACAATATGGAGTAAGAATGTACAAGTCTCGAGAAGGTTTGTAACGAACCTTCTTGTATGAGTCAAGTGGATGAGAATATGAAAGTGGAGTATGTGGGAGAGACGAAGAAGCATAATCCCATCCATCGTCTGAGTCAACCTCAAAAGAGTAGTAGTATATAGTGGAGGCTCTCCACTAATATTGTTCTTTGGATGTCCACTCACCTAGTTGTCCAACACAACCTCAAATGAAGAATATTCTCGTGAAGAAGTGTCCGACTGGTCATAATGAGTTATTCTGGTACATCCACTGGAACTAGGAGAGTCATTCTCGGATATGTCTATCGTGATATACTTGGTTGGTTTGCTACATCCTAAAGCAAGGAGAGGAGAAGAAGCGAAGTTCTTTTTGCCTCCACTAGCAACCATACTCGAGGATGTGGCCCTTCTATAATGAGTCTATGAGGTGCATGCCATGGTTTCTTCATCGGATGAGTCACCCTCTATGTTGAATATCTCCTGTAAGGTCAACACATGTCTCGAGTACATGGTAGTACTCTTAATTAATATGGATTTGGTGGGCTCATTCTTCACCTTTTGGGTAGACTAGTGATGGATGGGCATGATGATGCCACCTGAGTTTGGGTGACATTTGAAATTCCAAGAGGGGTTGTGGGTGATTTCTAGTTGGGATCATCTTTTTCCCTTTGGATGTGAAGACTCCCTGGCGGTGTTGGGCTTGATGGGCTCGATAGTCAGCTCATCATCTATAATTGAGAAAGTGGACTCATCATTCTCTCGATGGTTGCGGCTGTATGTGGCTAATTGGGTCTCTTTGTGTTGGGGTGTGTTCTTAAAGGTCACATGCAGTCGGTGTGTATCCAATGCGGGGAAATCGATCTCCCTAGTTTTGCAATCAATAGTCGCCTTAGCCAAGGCTAAAAATGGCTTGCCAAAAATAATAGGAGACTAGGTTAGTTCTCGTCGGTGCTCAATATCAATGATCGTAAAGTCCACTCTAAGTAGAACACCTTGGAAAATAAAGAAGATCGGAATAGTCTCTCTAGACTATTTGATGGATCTATCAGCCAGTTGAATGATCCCTCTTGACTTTCTGATTGTTCTGAGTTTGATCTTATCAAACACGAAGGTCTGGATAATATTTTTAGATGAGTCATCATGTATTCTCGCATGGGTGAAGATAGTTTCTCTGATTTCACACTTAACTCAAGGCAACCGCTTCACTCTGTGGCTCTCAATCTTTCTCCCAACCACCAAGGAGGTGGACATAGACACCATGTGTCTCTTAGTCCTTATTCTCGTATTGCCCTACCTCTTTGGCATTATTGTACTCTTCACAAATCTTTTGAGGTTAGAAAAGTGTTTTATGGTCTTTATTAAGGGAAGCTTAACAATTCCTTGGTAATAGCTTCCCTAAGGGTAGAAAACATTTTTTTTAAATCTTTTTCATTTTCAAATTTCATGAGATTTTCTTATTTATAAATGTTTTGATCTTTTTGGTCTTTTCAATCTTTTCAGTCTTTTTAAAAGGTGAATGATCAGTCTATGGATTTGAAGGCAAGTTGTTAGTAGCAGAGGGGGGTAGAATGGACCCCGGTTATACAGAGTGTGGGTTCCCTAATGTCCTCTTGATTTTTTAACATTAAATATGCTCATTTCAATCTCCACTTCCATACTTGAGCTGATAGCAAATGAAATTAATAGGTTGGTGACATTTTTCAATTTATCCTCAATTAATTCGTATCTCATAATAGTTCTAGAAATGTCATCCTCAAAAATATTCCCATGACAAATCTTAGGAGCAATCTGTTCATTTGGAGGATACTATTAAGAATTTGGGGTCTCAGACTCAACATGCCTAGACTCTGGCATGTAATGTTGGGTCGAGTATAAACCATCTTTTTGGTAGATGTTGGTCGGAGCTTCATATGGTGGTGTCAATAAATGGGAGAATTGTAGATCGATCTCTTGGGTCTAATCCCCTGGATATGTAGGATCTCTGAATGGATGGTATGAGGGATGTTTAATGTATGCTTGATCACTAAGGTCAATTAAATATGGGAATTCATAAGGTGTAGGCCTCTCCATTCAGCTTGTTCTTTCGATCATGTTATACCTTCAGGTCAAGTCAGGATATGTATCTGTAAATTGTTGACATATCCCAAAATTCGTATAAGGAGAGAATGAGGTATGTTGGATAATATAACTATGTCAATAATCCATCTTAGTAATATCTTGCTCTTTGAATGGTTCTTTGATTCTAACAGGCATCCGAGAATATGGTGAGTCTTACCAGGATGGAAATGGATCAGGAATGTGAGAATATGGGGTAAGTGAGAAGTACGAAGAAGTGGAGAAGTTAGTCGAAGTTCTTCCTTCATAATCGGTGCGGGATGGAACCTTCCATGGGTAAGGGTCTCCCGTGGATGGGGGAGGGAACATGGAAGAAAGAGTAGGAGAAAATGAATTGTATATGGCCAAGGAGAAGTGACCCAAGGTGTTTGGGTACAGGGACCAATATCCTGATATCTTCAAGACAGATGAATGAAACGTAAGTGGATCGCAGTCGAAAACGTGCATGTACACATTGGGATAACATACACAAACAGACACACAAACAAGCACAAGAGCAAACACTGGTTTTACCAACTTAACATAGTGATGGGAGCAAAGGTTTAATCGTTATCTTTTCGATTTTAGTTAAGTGACAAACAATCTTGTTACACAAGAACACAAGGTGAGTCGCCTGATGCCCAGCATACGCTCCCACTATATCCCAATCAAAGAGACAATTTACCCGGTTTGTCGGGTTATATCACACTCCTAAGGATAATAGTGATAAGATGTACACCAAAACATCTCTCTAAGGTTGAAGGCTACTGCTTGTAGCTCCCAAGCTTGCAAGAGTTGGACCTAGAGACGTAGGGTGCAAATCCAGGGATTTGGGTTGTATCCTTAAAGTGTGCATCCTCACACATCTGGAGGTAAGTACCTACGTACATTGATGGGGTTGCTCTCCCAAAAACAAAGGACAATTTTTAGTTATTTTTTATCAATTCTAATTAGTAATCTTGATTTTAAGTTAGATTATCACTTGACTAATCTTGATTTTAAGTTAGATTATCACTTGACTAAGTTCACCAAATAAGGTACGCTGAACGATCAATCATGATTTCCTTTTATCCTGAGTTGTAGAAACCAAGGGGGAGGGAGTTCTACATGCGAGCCCAAGATGAGACATAATGTAGTAAATATTATTGCAAATAATTCCCTGATCTGAAATGAAGAATAACTGAGTTGCATTATATGTCCCTTTGTACAATTAGGATTATGTACCATGACCATCTTAATGATCATATAATTGTTGATTTAATGGTTGAATCATAGAGGTTGGTGCTTGGATGCTATCTAATGAGTTAGATTGAGGACACATCAAGCATCGTTTAATAATTGTTAAGAGATGATCTTCAGCCAAAGAAGAAGATGGAAATCCTTCTCTAAAGGTTGATATCTGACCGACCTCATGATGCATGTCGTCTGCATTGGAATAGAGATTCGGAGGTGTCAGATGAGTTATGTCAAAGAGATGACTTAACGAGATCAAGATAACCGAGACCTTTGTTGTATGTTGTCACGATATAGGCATGCATCCTCTAACCGGAGATAGATGTATTGTTATATGTCTGAATATGTACACTTGGAAAATCGATAGGTTGATGATCTAATCAAGGTCGATACACCAGTGAGTTAGTGTGCATATGAGGGCATATGTGTAATACGATCTCTCAAAGGGATCATACAGGTTCACTGGTCAATCGGAAGACATGATCTAACTCATGAGGTAATGGGACCAATCAAATTCCATGCATATTTGTTTTACTTTGGAAGCATGACAAGAATTTGTAGGTATGATATATGCTTTCGGAAAGCATATGATCAATACCAACTCCCAATGTTCAAATGAGAAACTTAATGATAAAACCCTGAAGAAGATAGTCTAAAAGAGATCTAAAACTTTGTGTTTATTCTAGGTCTTCCAGTATGCATGATGTATGTGTATTAGGAATATTCGAGGGTGATGTGATCATAAACAATTTGTATAAACATGACCCATTCCGAGGGAGTGATGAAACATGTTTTGATTTTAGTGACTCGTCTCAGTAGAGAAGTAATCTAATCTTAGTCCAAATGTTCGACATTGATCTCGATACGATACACATGCAATGAGAAGATTAGATTTACGGTTATGATTTAATCAGACATCTATGAGAGGTCCTCGAGATCTGGATTTGAGATACAATCTCAATATGCAAGTCACTATACATGGAACGTACAATCGCAATGTCCTTATCTCCAAGTATCCACAAAGAAAGCACATTATTCTTGAAAGAGTTCAAGAATAATTCCATTTACGAATAGTGTATCTGAGCATTGAGAAATTGATACTTAAATGTGATTTAATTATCATGAATAATGTGATATGATTCTTATTATTTAGATGCATGAGAATCATGATCCAACATAATTAAATATGATTAGATTACCAAGGATATGAATAATGTGTATAACACTATCCATATTATTTATATATAATAAATGTGATTTCTAATATAATATAGAGAGATAATTTTAAACAATATTTACAAATTAATTGTTGATGTGAACAGGATTCGTACAATTTACATGTTATTTTGGTATATGAATATAATTCATATTTTTTTCAATGGCATGATTGATATATTCACAAATTAATTTGGAATTAATTTTGTGAATATATTTGAAATAAAAGTTGTTGCACATATATATAGGATTATGTGAGATATAAAATCTCATATAAATTAAGAGGAGGAGCCACCTTCCATATATGTCGGATGGACGACCAACCGTGACTTAATCAAAAGTGGTCTTCCCCCTATATTTAGAAAGTGGACTCCTTCATCCTCTTATCCAAATTGATTAAATTAAATTAAATTATGTTTATGATACTTCAATATCTATTTAATTTAATGTAAATTAACTGTTGTTGCATTTTTTGAGCAACAAAGATCATGTCCATTGATTAAAAACACAAATCAATCTAACCACTGATTTAGTGTTGTACATAGATTATGATCCATAGACTCCCAAAATACTAAAAAAGAAGATACAACCCTAGCTCTTCTTTTACAACACTTTACAAGTCTCTCTCTCTCTAACTCTCATGCCCCATCTCTCTCTCTCTCTCAAGTGTGATCGCCCACCCCTTGTACTAGATAGAGTTGCCGTCGTAGCTATGCCTCCTGCCTCCGCCTAGATCGCTCATGGAACTCCATCTTCTTTGGTGCTCCTTGCTCTTGAAGAAGACGATGGATTTCGTGTGATGAAATCAAGAGATCTGTTGCTTGTATCTTCATCTTAGATTGCGAGAAGCTTGTGTTTCAACAACGCGCTCGCAAGCATCTCCCCCATCGGGTCAGACTTGAGACATGTACTCTCTTACTTTAGAGACTTGATCGCAACCATGCTTTAGGAGGTATTCCTTTATCTTGTTTGTGGTTTGATGAAACGATTTGAGAAGTGTTCTTGAATCATGTGGTTTCTTCTCTTTAATTTTTTTTTAAAATTCTGCTACCCAGAGCAACTTGTCTGACTAGTCACTCCCGATCGCATTGGATGTGATCATCATGCTTTCGTGATGCTCTTAAGGACTTTTCCCATAACCTTCAGAGGGAGTTGAGAAAATCGATGCAATAGATAGAATCAATGATGCTTGCCTAATTCAAATCACTTACAGTGATCCTCACACTCTAAATGATGGATGTAATAGAGAATTGAATTTTTTATGCTAAAAAAAATGTAAGCAATGAAACTACACCAAGCAGGAACTTCTATTAGTCAGGAAGAATATGAATTTAATTTGAATAAGTACATTGTTCTATTGTGCATATTATTAAATGTGAAAAAGTGTTGTCCTAGATTACATGAGCACAAGCAAATGATATATAAAGCTCTAAGAGATGTGAGTGCAGTTTTAACCTATGAGACGCTAAAGACAATAACCACTTGATGAATATTCAATTCATCATCTTTATTCATTCATTTTGGCTTAAAATCCCTTACAAAACACATATAAATATAATTAGTTTTCACTTACTAGTAATCTCAGAGTATCTATAAATTGTGTATATTTATCGTTATTTTTACCCAAAATAAATAAATAAATAAATAAATAAATAAAGGAAAAAGAAAGTAAAAAAGAAGGATGTATGTAACAAATACAGGTTAATCCTGACCTCAAGTGTAGGTCAAGACTTGATTTAATTGAGAAGGGAAAAAGTAAGGTGTAATAGGATCTTTAATCTATAAAAATCCCTAAAATCAAAGTTCGTGTGTATATATTCATCATGATACACATTGTATATGCATGGTAGTACTTTACTTATCACTAAAAACTCAAATGAGAATGTTTTCTTCTTGAAACTTGTACATAAAAATAAGTTATAAATAATAAAAATAATTACAAGAAGAAACCATGTAGAAAATAAGAGATAAAACACTCTGAAGAAGCCGTAAAGCTAGAATTGTAAGATCAATATCTACTCCATAAAAATTCAAAATAAACCAAACTCACTTTCATTGTGTTAAAAATTAAGTAGGCTTCAATAAGAAAGTGGTTTTGTAAAAAATTTAACTAAGATGTGAAAGATAGCTTTCTAGAGTGTCTATATTGAACTTATGGTTTTTACTTATTTATAATTCCTTTGTATTTTTGGACATAATGTATTTTAATTATTTTGTACATATTTTATATTATTTATCTAAAATACAAATAAAAATAACCAAATTGAAAATAAACAAAAATAAAATAATTGCATTTCTAATATATGTATCATGTACCTATATTGTATATAACCCTCTTTATTTAAGCTATTAAATTAATTCATAAAAACAAAATAATAATATATTTAAAACACTTAATTCTTCTATAAAAAAAATATAAAATTATGTAATTATCCGTAAAAATAATTAAGTAAAAATGTATATGTTGTTTATATAAGTATTTTATACTTATAAATGGAGATTTGTATTTATTTTACGCTATTTTAGTAATTTGTTTTATTTTTTAAAAATCACCCAAAATTAGGTTTTAATTTAGTAGCATTACTTATTTTGAAAAAAATAATTTAAATTAGTTTTATATTTAATTATTTATTTATTATTAATTCTTTCTCTTTTGTCTTCTAGTGGTTGTCTTTATTAAGACTAGGCCCTGATTGGTCCAGACCTGAATGTTGACATGCAGTCAAATGGACCCTCTACCCCTTGTACTCGAATAACAGTTTGGACTCGCTTATTTCTTGACTTTTCATGCCTGATTTCTGTTCTGATTTCTCCCCAAAATAAGCTTCCATTATTCATTAACTTCGCCGAATAAATTTCAGCCTCAGTTCACGTGTTTGAAATTTTGAATTCTACCCCTCGTTACCTCTATAAATAAATCTCCAGATTCCATTTTCTGATCTGATACATTTTTTAGAGGTTTTCACCAAAATATCATTATCTGGAGGTAGTGGCTTGTGACAAGAGTGAACCTCAACGATCATGAGCATGTGAGATCATCTCAAGAGCTTAATCAAGTTGCAGTCGAAGCTTCGCTGGCGAGCACAAATTCTTTAGCCATTCATCGTATGATCAAGGCCATCATCTTCCCTTCCACTGTAGGTTACATTAGGTTATATTATATCTAAATTTGCATCTTATTCATCATGGCATGGAGGTTGACACGACCAAGGTTGATGTGATTACAAAGCTAGAGTCATCGATGACTTTGAAGTAGTTGAGGTCATTTCTTGGACATGTTGGACTCTATAGGTGATTCATTAACAGGATCGGCAAGATAGCTTGATAATCAAGTTTTGCCCGCAATTAAAAAGAAGTTGTCATTTGTAGAAAATCGCTCAAATAAAAACCTAATTAATCGAACAAAAATAAACACTAGGAGAGAGAGAATAGAGAGAAAAAATGATCGGGTTCTCTCCTAAAATTGGTGTTGTTCACTTTCTTTATATATCTAGGAAAGTGCTATTGGGTAAAACACAAGGATGTAGAAAATCACACTTGAATCATTCATGTGAGAATTTTTGTGATTTTTTATTTCTTTCTTCTCTTCATCTGCTAGAAAACTCTCTTTGGATTTTAGTTTTTATACTTTTTATTTGATTTTTATTTTCAAATTTTTTTATTTATTTTTTAAGAGAGATGTTTTTCCAACAATTTATTTATGATATAATATGTGAAAATAATAGAGGAGATAGGTGATATATAGTAGATAGACTGCTCGAGTAATGGGCTTGAGAAAAAATCAAAAAGAGACTAAAACGAATCGTAATTCAAAGATAAACATACAAATATAAAATAGATAGAAAAATCCTCGAAATTGAAGAAAAATAAAATGTAGAAAAAATACTGTGATGATATAATAATGTTCAAGAGTATCAAAAATGTCCAAATAGTCTAATGTTCAAAGTAGAAGTATGTAACAAAATATAACAAAAGAATGAGGGGTTTGTTTCAATTAGGCCCCTAGGTTGGGAACTAATTACAAGAAATCTCTGAGAAATATGACATTTAGGTCCCTATCAGGGACATAAATATAATTAATGAAACTTTTAGAGGCGGGCTTTAAGGATTTGGAACTACGGGGCTTCTTTAGAAAATTTTCCACTAATTCAGATTTGTGGCTGAGATTATAAGAAGGTGGGCGATCAGGACCGTCCAATCTTGCCAGGTGGCACAAGACTGCATAGCGAGTTCTTCCTTCAGTTCTTTCACAATTCACGACTAGCAGCGATGCTTCTTTGATTCTTGCAATCGACGAGGATGCGATGGCTATGGCTCTACTCTAGCAGAGCCAAGAGGAGGCCTCTTATCTCCTCCGAGCTCACTTGTAGTGGGTGAAGTCTAGGAAGAGGGTGGAGGTGCTCTGGTGAGGAATATATCTGGGGTTTGAAATTTTGGGAGCTTGGTTGTTGCTCGAAAATGATTGATGAAGATGATGAGAGGTCCAGATGTAAAATGATGCTCCAGATATCTTGATTACCTACAAGATGTGCACTTTACTCTATTCTTATGAGAATCGGCCCAAATTGTGATATATTATATAGGTTCAAGATAGTTCCAGGAAAGGTGTAATTCAGATGTAAAATGGACAAATTAGGATGAAATTGAGTTGAGATTCTATGTGGGAATCACGGACTGATGTTTAAGAAGTCTAATGGAGTGATTAACGTGGCTAATTCAGGTACGATGTTTGAGGAAATCAAAGGGGAATGTAATGGTACTTAGGCGATGCAGAGTTTATGACTCCATAGTCTAAGCTCGATGACGCAGCAACTCGGAGCTCCACACGCGCGAGGTAGCGAGGCAAGGCCTGTGTTGACATCGAAATAGCTCCTTCTATCACCCTCCTACCACACGTGATCGGCCTTAGATGCAGTCACCACCTTGGCTGGCTGAGGCAGAGGGAAGAAGTTAGCCAGTCGGTCAGCTATTTCTTGAGTACGAGAGAGTTAGTTTGAACTGACGAAGTTTGGATTAATTTATAGGATGATGAGAAGGTTGTTGATATTGATCTAATGGTGGTCGAAGATCTTGGTTGTTAGGAGAATCCATTTGAGGGTTAAGATCGAGTTTAGGTTGAAAGATGCGATGGGAATAATTAGTTGAAGTGTGATCGGTGAAATAAACTTCTAGCCAACAGTTCATGAGGAAGAAACCTCAGGTGTTGATACGTGTCAGCACCTGGTAGGCTAGAATAACTAAATAGTATATTAATTAGTTAATAAATAGTAAATAAACATTATTTTAAAAAGTTTTAAAAATAAAAAGTTTAGATAATTAAATTAACCAATTTATTATACAATTTATTTTTATAAATATTAATATTTAAAGAAATATAAATATAATATTAATAAATAGATATATAGTATACTTATTAAATAGGTATTTGATTTTTAATGTAATAATTTAATAAATAGTATATAATTTTTAAATGTTATTAATTATTATAATAATAAATAAAAGATGTATGAATTTTCTAGATTTTAATAATTTAATCAAGATATATAAATAATTAAAGGTATATATATCATAGTTCAATTTCATCTATAAATTAAGGTCTTTGATTTATTTAAAATATTAATAACAGTGAAAAATTCTGAAATAATTTATACTTAATCAACAAGATCAAGAAAATATTTAAATTATAAAATCATCGATACCATAAATGATATGTTCTAAATGAAATAAATAACCTAGAAACCTAGTTGCCATTAGGTCCCAAAACTGACTTTTTGCAAACAGACTCAGATTTTAGTGAAATAACATTCATTAAATAGAGAATATTATTTTATGAACTTTAAAGTGAGTAGAGTGAAATTAAAGTTCGTATGAGGAAGTTATGATCTTTGGAAGTTGATAAATTAACCATTTAAAAGCTGGATTTCTTGGTATATAACTGGGAATTTTTTAGGTTTTTTATATTTGTATATATCATTTTTAGAAATAAATAGGAGAAGAGTTTGGTGAAGAATATGTAAAAATGATTTGAATAAAAATCAATGAAAGTTTGATAAATAATGGATAAATAAAGAATTATGTGTGAAATGTGTAATTAATTCTTTTGTGGTTTTCTTCCTTATCTCCTCCAACTTTACTGTTTGTTGATCAATCCATGCTAACTTGGTCTCAGAGTTTAGGTTATATAAATATATCCTTCAGCTATATTTATATTTTATTTTGCCATATTATACATATATACATATTTATAATCTACCTTCTTTTTTATTTTCTTTCATTTTATTCTTTTATTTATTTACATGTTTTTAATGCATACAATGCATTTTTATTCATGAATGATATTTTTATAAAAAAATGATATTTAATGGATATTTGCATGCATTTGTTAAGGGTTTTAAGACAAAATATGGTAGAAAAGATAATGAATCATGGATTCATCAACCCCATATACTTAAACTTTGCTAGTCCCTGAGTAAACACTTATTTGAAAAATAAGAGAAAAAGAAAGAAAGAATGAAATTGTTTTACTAAAACAATTCATGAGAACAAACAAAGGATAGAGCTTGGTCGAGCCTAAAACAAGCATCTTGTATGAGCCTTAACTAGGATTAGAATTTTTATCTCAATAGTTCTCAAGTTCCAAAAAATCCTTATTTAGGTTCTCCTCAATAGCCAGCTCAGATCCACTTATCCACATCGCTAACCCTATCAAACTTGAAATCAATTCGTACGATCTGTGAATTGTGTTATCTCTTCCTGTTTAAAGAAGCAAAGAAACCGCCCATCCCAATAATACACTCCCCTAGGTAACTCATTGATGAAACCCAGTTTCATACTCTTCATTCGAAGATATTAACCCCCTAGCTTAGACTAAGAGTCAATAAAAATCAGACAAATCCTTATTAATATCGGAGTACTTGAATAAATTTAAAATACAAAAAAATAGCAAAATAAAAATCGTAATGTTTTTAAGCCTTTAAAAATGCTTACAGAAATATTTATTCCTTTATTTGACCTCATCTCCATTTTTGGCCAACATAAAACTTGTAGAATTCATCAAGATCTACAACTTTCATGTTTTGAGTTTTTCAAAATTCGGCCTCCTTCTCCTTCTTATTTCACATTCTTCATCGGAATAACATGACTGGGCCACGTGGCACCTTCTGGTTGCGCCACGCAGCCCGTCTCTTTGCACGCTACGCACCCCCCACTCACTGTTGTTCGATAATTCCATTCCTCTCCAGATTGCCACTGTCCATTCCTGCTCAAATCTCAACCCTTTGATCATGTCCAGATCACATATGGTCTATCCTTTAGCACCTTCATCGCAGCTTGCCACGTGTCAAGATCCAACACCACACGATCGCCTTCAAGCGCCTCCATCTCAACTGCAAATTCACTTATCCTTTCTATGCCCTTTGATCTCCGCTTGATCTCATATCAAGCATTCGCTACCGCCTTCCTCTTAGCTTGATACATGGTGCTCTCCTCGACCATCCAATCATACCGCCCAGATCTAATCCATGTAGCTCTTCATCGCCCGCTTCTTAGCCGTTGGATCACGAGATCCAACGGTCGAGGACCCTTCACCAACCTCCGTTCACCACCACGCCCATGTCTCCCACCTCTCCACCTCACTTATCCCATCCTTTTTCCTCCATGTCCTCATCCACTATCTCCACTCCCTGACACTTGCATGATGTAATACTAACATCTACCATCCTCACACGAGCCCTCGTTCGCCACTAACCCCTCTCTCTCTCTCGCTCCACAATATCCACAAAAAACCCACCACCATGACATTGGAACCACCACTTCATCCGTTAAATACTCCGTCGTCGTCGCCACCACAACTCGTCCACCTTTACGTAGGGAGCCACCCCGCAAGCCTCCACTCGGTGACAACAAGGGAGCGGTTTGGAGCGCGAAGATGATGAACTCCTATGGTGATGACCCCTGGCCCATCACGGATAGGCTCGCCGTGGCTTCGCCTCGCCTAGCTACTCCGAGGGGTCGCCGGAGTTTAGCAATGACCAAAGCTCCCCTCGGAGCTCGGCACAGATCGCCACCTCCGCCAAAATTCCAGGTAAGCTTCCTCTAATCCCTCTTTGTATTTTCCTTCCTTTTATCGTATTTAATTAGGACGGTCCTCGCACTATCAACGTTTACTGATCATCCCTTCAGCTCCGTCGCACATCCGCCACTGGACACAAAGGAGGAGGAGATACAGTTACCGTTGGATGGCACCCTTCTGGTGCTCATCCAACGGTCTACAAGAAGCCACGTCAATGCAGTCCACAGCTTCCAGCAACCGTTCGATCTCAATGATCGGGCGGTCCTCGACCTTCCGCGCGTCAACCATGGAGGGTGCACAAGACCTCCAAGCTTGGGTCCCCCAAGCCTCTTCCGAGCTTCCCCCGAGCCAGAGCCTTGATCGAACCTCCGTCGAGCCTTTAAGGAACATCCAAGCCTAGCCGAAGCAAGCCTGAGCCTCCTCCGAGCCTACAAGCCTCCCGAACATTGCCATCACGTGCCGGTCATGTGATTGGTCGGGTATTTTGTAAGGATACCCCTGGAGCTTCTCCAAAATATAAATAAAATAAATACGAGGCCTTCCCTGTAAAGTACCCACACGTGGGGGGGTAATTTTGCAATTATTAAAACCCACAGGGGTATGAGTGCAAAATACACCAAGGCGCACGTAGGGGTCACATGGTGTTTGGACTTGTTTGCTAGTTATCTTTATGTTTTATTGGATTTATGCACCTGGTTTCATTTGTGAATATCTTGAGCATCGTATCCCCGTTTTAGTTGATTTTGGTCTCGTTTCGAAGCTTGTTTCATTGTCTTTGTAATGGCATGCTTAGAATTCTATTTTGACACTATGAACTCTGATGCATTATTTTAAATCAAGTTGATCTCATGTAATTTCTCGTATGCCTTTTATCAAATAGTTAATTGAACTAGCTTCATGTTTTTAACCCGAGATAGACTCCTGGTTAAATGGCTCGAATATTCTGAAAATTAGGGCATATTCGCATCGCATTTCCTTGCATCTTGTTGCATGTTAAAAATCAAATAAAAAATGCATTGTTCATATTTTTTATGCTTACTGTCTGTCTTCATTCATTCTTTGACCTACGGATTGCTAACTCAACACTTAGTTCAAATAATAAGAGTTTGAATGTATCCTTAAGAGGCTCGTGTCCCTGAGTTCGACCTTGGGCTTGCCCAAGTAAAAGAAAAATCGACCATTGATGAATCTCGGATTCATCACTCTAAATCTCATTTATTAAGATCAAATCCCTCAAAATCATCAGCATTTCTGCATTTATTCTGCATAATTAGCATTCATGCATGTTTTCATAAGAAATGCATTTTAGCACTAATTTCTGCACAAAATAAGAAGCCAAAAAAATCCAAGAAAAAAATGACATGTAAATATCCTAACTTCCCTGATTTTTAACTCATTCATTCTAACTCCGAATAAACCAAAACCACCTCCACTGTGTACATATCACTCACAAGAATAAATACAAAAAAATAATTAACCCAAATAAGTGGCCCAAAAGCCCAAACCCTAGTTTCAGGATTTCTGGACTAAAAACCTCATATCTTCCCCATCCAGTGTCCATTTTAATCATACTCACTTTTGAGCTAATATACATTCAATTACCTTCAAAACAAGACCAAGTTCAAGTGAATCGGAGCTCATATGTGAAAGTTGGGTTTTGGGCCTCCTTTTTACATTGTGTATTTTGGCGGTTTTTAACCTGATATTTTATGTACATATTTTCTTAATTAATAAAAATCCAAAAAATAGATTAAGGTGTATTTATTTATCTTTGTTTTTATCATATTTTTCTGGATCTGGTTTAAAAATGACAAAACAATACAAAACACAAAAATCAAGGTATTCTATGTACATGGGATACCCCAAAAATATCACTTTGTGCATTTGATCGATTTTGGTTGTGATATCTTCATGAATGTTGTAGATCTCATCGAGACGAGTATTTTTTGTGAAGGAACTTGTTTGATCCGAGGTTATTTGCTATTTATTTTGTATTTTACAAAATCTTCATTTTCGATTTTTCTGGTGCTGACACGTGGCCGCCCCTGGGGCCGCAACGTGTCCGCCATTTTTGGCCTCTTTATAATTCATTTTTATTAAAAAAAATAAAAAAATAAAGCCAGCACACGTGCGTCGCACGTGCCTCCCAGGCACGTGCTCCGCACGTGCCCCGCGCCCTGCCTCCTGCTGCCACGTGTCTCCTTTCAAGCTGTCCGATCACGGGTCGATCGGACGGCTCAGGTCCATCGCCTTTAATCTCCCAGCACCTCCCGATTTCTCCGCCGTTGACCTAGCAACCGCCGCTCCCGATCTCACAACAGCCAGCCATCTCCGCATCTCCCTCCGCCAACCTCCTCCGCATCTCGCGCCGCCTTACATCACTGGCCGCTCGACCCCTCTCTGCTATTTAAAGAACATGGCTACACCCGACATCCCCATCCTCCATTCTACCTCCAGGGACACCCTCCGGTCGTGATAACCGGCGAAGCTCTTCTGCGGCGTGATCCGAAGTTCTATAACCTTGTTGCAGCCTCGCTTCCTCAGCCGCTACTCCACTCCAACAGTTGTCGTCGAGCCCCCCTCTCCCCCAGGGTATCCTCCTTCCTCCACTCCATCTTTCATCTCCTCACGACATCTCCATCTTACCCTCATCATCTCCGCTTCGCCTCGCATCGCCCGATCATCATCTTCACCTACTTCCATTATCATTGACGACCACGACGATTACCCTCCACCGTGTGTTCGCCCACGACCCCGTGTCCTCCAAGCTTCCCGTGAAGCTTCATGCCTCCATCGACAACCTCTAAGCCTTAATATCCAGCAGCAACGCTACTCCACCGATGACCATCGCCTTCGACCTTCGGCGCCTCGCCGCCAGGAGCCTCCAACTTCAACCCCCACCGGACTTCGTCGCAGGAGGAGAAGCCCTCTCTGCCTTGATCGTGTGCCAGGGACCCGTAAAGACGTCGCCGCCACCCCCGCCTTCATCGGCTCCAGGCACCTCCACTCCGGCCCTCCATCCATCCACCTGCTACGTCGTCGCTGGAGACCTTCTGGCCTGCCTCCTCCGCCTCGCCTCAATGCCCGCCGACTGTGTGTTGGCCAAACGACGACCGTACGATCACCGAGCATCATTCTATCCTAGCCGTTGGTGAATCGCAACCCCCATCTGTTAGATCACAGCTCAATTGACGGTGCAGATCATCCCCGATCCTTCATCCGAGCCCGTCTCCACGCCATCAGCCCCGGGCCAAGCCGAGGCACATAAGCACGCCACGTGGAGCACCAAGCCTGACCAACACCGAGCCTGTAGTACTGTGACCTCCACATGATCGGTGGAGTATTTTCAACCAGGCCCTTGGAGCTTATCTCAATCATGCAACAGCCCCGCCGACCAGAGGGCACGTGCCACACACGTGCCCTTCTGGAATTTTTATAGTTGCATTGTTACCCCTATCTTTCCCTATTGTCCTAGACCTCTACATTGCATCTTTTTATTATCATAAAAATAACATGATGTTCCTCATTTAGTTCTTTACATGTTGACATATTGTGGATATTTTTGTGATTAAGGGTTAAGTAATATTTAATTATTCTGTGGAAAATTGCAAATTTTGCCCAGTGCTCTTAAATTTTCCATTATTAACCGTTGCTCTAAAAATTCTCGAAAAATCACATATTGTAGAGTTTATTGTGCTTGACATTGTGACCAAAAAGATTTGCATTTTTAATGCATACTTTACCTTGTAAAAATCATTTTGCATATTTCAGTATTTGATTTTTAATAGGTATTAGATCTCATATTTTCAAGGTTTAGGAATTCTCTGAGCTCCATCACCTAGTGATAGATCTTATATAATTTTATCCCTTGACAACAAGTAGGTTTAATATTTATTATAATTAAATCTTGAAATTCACTCTGTTTGGATTTTAAAAATTCATAAAAAAATTTCATATTGCATTCAAAAATTATAAAAAAGTGACAGCTCATTCATTTTGTCATAATTATCATCTCGGCCAAGTTTCATATTTTTCGGAAATCATTTGATTGACTTTATCTTTTTAGTCCCTAAATAGGCCAAAATTGCATTCTGGATCCTTTATTGCATTAAAAATTCCAAACAAAAGACCGCCTCGAAAACTATGCATGAATTTTATAGACATAATTCTAGATTGTTCCTTTACCTCCTTGTGTTCAACCTTGGGACTTGCCCAAGTAAAATAAACATAAGATCACTCGAGTAAAAATTGAATAATTATTTGTGTTTATTTTCTTGCCGATTCCGATTGTCGCCTATAACGCACGAAATGACACATTAATTTTTAAGAACGATCACTAATAACAAACATCTCCTTAACGCTGTGATTTCGGAGTCGTCAGATGGCACCATTGCCAGGGAGGAAACGGCTTAGATTTTTGTCTTAAAAATTTCTTGTTCGATTTTCCGCATTCGGGTAGTCTGACCCCCGATTTTTTCATTAGAAATTCCATCTTTTTTCCTGCACTTATTTTCAGCATTTATTGTTCTTATTTTATTTTTAATTTATTTTTTGAGTCACTCTCATACATTTTTTTCTCTTATTTTTCTTGTGAGGTACCCGACGTACGTGGAGCGGTTTTTCAAGAAACCGAAGCATCTTCACCGACTTTCGAAAAACCGCAATTAAATTAAACTCAAGTCGAGTCATGAGAGAGCATAGAGTGTAGGATTTTATTTTCCGCAATTTTATCTCTGTAATTAATTGCTCATTTATAGCGGTGTCTGTTTGAACCCTCGCGTGTGTAAAAAAGACTCTGAACTTTCTGTAGTGTGTCGTGGCATGTTTCACTGTCCGTTGAGGGTGGGGCCCGATTTGAGTGGCGATTAGGATAGACCTGCACATACGGCTCTCAGAGCATTTATATTTTTGATTGAGCTTGTAGGATCTAAGGCCACACTACACTTTAATTGAGACGCACATTAGATCGTTCAACTTAGCCAAATTTAACTCATTTCTTCCCCACTAATAAAACTTTCTGATTAGGTACGATTTTTTCATTGGCTTGCATTTCATGTAGAGTAATTTTTCAATTCTTGTATTACATCCCACATGTAGATTGCGACGATTCACTGTAAGTCTTCTAACTGAGCATACATCATAGTTTTTCGTGTGCATCGGCTTTTTTCCCGAACTTCTCCCTCTTGTTTTATCACATAACTCTAAAGGAAATCGGGACTGGATGATAGATGTGTATTTATGCTCATTTAAATTCATCAGTGATCACCTAATTAAAAATTGAGACTGGTTAAATATAGCCGATCTTAAGAACCCATAAAATCAAGAATTTTTGTGGGAGAGCAACCCCGACATTGTTGTTTTTATCTTGGCAGCGAAGAAGAGAGGCACATACTAGGATAGCGCCAAGTCAGGATTTTCATACTGACTACTGATTCTACAAAAACGATTAGCTATTTCTTAGTGAGGATCTAACGGGTAGCCGGTAAACGGTCCGGATTCCTTAGCAGAGTGGGTGGTTTAGAGGACACTGCGTAAGGCTCCGTCCTCAAGTAAAGGTTAATCGTTCTACGGTCCTTACATACTCCCATACTGGCTGAAAGTAGGTGCAACTAGTCATAAGAATTCGGGACAGTCGGTCGGGAAATACAGGCACCTAACAGCTCGTTTAAACGTCTTGCAAGATTTGAATACTCATCAATTAAAATTGACAAGATAATTGGCCGAACTTTCACGGCCTTCACTGAGTGAGTTGGTGAAACAAACCCTTGTATTGTGTTTGGATTGTGCATAGAAACTAGATAATCAACGAATACCGCACACTTGTTCCTAGATCATGAACCGTAAACCTCTTACTGATCATTTGAATCGAGAATGGAAAATTGTGGTAATTCTCGTTCGGACTCCACGAACCCTTCTCTGACCGCCACAACTTTTCCAATCTCAAAGGTTCTGAGGCACTCTTACTCAGGACCACCTCGGGTTCATGGACACCTTCCTGTGAATCCTCCCCTTATGATTCTTTCAGCTTCTGGGAAGGAGGTCAAACCCATACACTTGCTTTATCTCCTGATCACATCGAGGAAGACTCTCACCTCGATAACTCTGATTCTGAATCTTTCCATTCTATTGACTCTGATTTCTCCCATTCTGAAGGTGAAGATAAGAATAAGAAGAAGAAGATGCCACCCAAGTTGCCTCCCAAGAAGGAACCAGAAGAGGGACATAATGAAGACCAATACAGATGATTTTTGCAAGACTGGTTGCATCTGAGCAGCAACAACAGTTACTGAGGGAACAACTTGAGTAGTTGAATGCTGGAGAAGAACCACCAATGGAAGCAGCATACAATCCTGTGCAGTATAGAGTTAGAAATTACTTGTAGACACCTCAGCCATAGATTAACTATAAACTTAAGCCACACTTCCTGAGTCAACTACCCCAATTCCATGGAAACGCAACTGAAGAGCCATATGAATTCTCTAGACTTAGAGCTGATAATAATCTGAGGCACCCACAAGTTAGTCAGGACTACATTCGTCTCACTGCACTACCTTTCGTCCTTGAAAGAGAAGGCAGATTACTGGTAAAAAACTTAGGAGTGACTGTAACCACTTATGAGAGGTTCAAAAACCTATTCTTGAAATTCTACCCTTTGAGTCGAACCAACCAAATGAGGACCCGCATCACCAGTTTCTCTCAGATGCCTAATGAACCACTCTATGAGGCTTGGGATAGGTTTAAAGATCTACTACAGAAGTGTCCCTGCCATGATCTGGATAATAACATCTTAGTTCAGTCACTCTACTCTGGCCTCAACTACGAGACTCAAGGGTTAGTCAGTGCTGCCTGCGGAGGCAACTACACATCACGAGGAGCTGAGACTGTCTGGAAAGTACTGGAGCAGATGGCGGAGACAGGCCGCTCACAAATCGCCAGTATAGCATACACTGATTCCCTGCACACTTTTTAAGCCAAAGGAGGAAAGCAAACGGTCGCAGAGATAACAGAGGATTTGATTCCAAACATGAACATCATCGCCGATAAATTGACAGTGGTGGATCAAATTCATAAGCGGATGAACAACATCGACAACAGGATCTCTAAATTTCCAAAGCAAATGTAGGAGCTGACTGAGAAGGTATTCAAGATAGGGATACCCACTGCACCTACAGTCCCGATCTATCATGTGCATCATGTCCAGTAGCAACCAGGATCAGAACAACAGCAACCATGGGCTCAGGACCAATCATATGCCCAACCTTCCTAGCAGCCACCCCACCGGCCGAGACAGTCAATGAAGCCCCGCCTTTGATATTCGAAGTAAACGACATTTGGTACACATAGAGCACTACCCGACAAGGTAATATGGGGGACCATCAGCCTTATCAACGTCCGCCCACTTTCTATAATGCCGCATTTCCTCCGGCTGCACAGCACACTCAGAACACTGCATCTTTCCAGCATCCGAAGCAGCAGCAGCCCTACAATTGCCAGAACCAACCTTAGCAATACCGTCAGCAATATCAAGCTCCTAGACAATCAGCTCAATCATCCAACCCTCAAGAAGAATTGGTAGATATCTAGAGACAAATGCTTGAATAAATTTACAATTTCCGAAATGAGCTGCACGATCTACGGGTTGATGTTAATCGCCTGTCCTGTTGGAAGGTTGAACAGACAGCACCGGCTACAACCATTCCCGCCCCAAGTTCAAGCTAACCCTAATAGCTTTAAACAAATCTCAATCATCTCAACACAATGGCCAAGTATACTATTCCGATTTCTTTACATCTGAAAAAGAGATCCTTTCGTTTGACAATATCAATGCCATGTCACTCAAGAGCGGAAGGACCGTGGTCGTAACTGACCGAGCAAGGGAATCGAACCATGAAGACTTGGAAGATCAACCGGAGGATACTTCTGAGGTTGAAGAAGAAGGATGCCTGAAGATCTCAGCACAAGAGAAGGGAAAAGCATCTATGGAGTCTGTAGAGGACCTTGAACCTCTAGTTGCTGCAAAAATCCCTTTATCACCTTTTCAGCAACTGATTTTGATTATTATCTGAAAACTCATGATTGTAATAAGAACTCCATTTCTAATAAAGATGCTCTTATTTATGACTATGGCTCTCTATCTCCTGTCTCAAATGCTTCCCTTCCTTTCCCCATGCTCTTAACAAAGGAAAACAAAAGAAAATCATTCTAGATGACCCAAAAATGGAACAATTCTACCAGCAAAATATCATAGTCAAAGTACCCTTTGATCAGTATGTGGCCAGTAATCCAGCATTTCAGAAGTACTTGAAGATGAAATGCACTCCCACCAGAACTCGTACAAAGAAAACAAAGTCAATTTATGGAGACTCATATCTTGACAGTTGTCGCTACCAAATGTGTCAAAAATCAGCATCTACCAAGAAAGAAAAGGGATATGGGTGCTTATTATGTGGAGAGTCGCATTGGCGGCATTGCGTTTGCACGCACACTTCTCGACAATGGTTCTTCCATAAATCTTCTACCCTTAGCCTTATATTATAGATTGGAGTTGGGGTCCCCTTAAGAAATCATTATCATTATTCCAATTTGCTGGTAAATCCACTAAAAGACCTAAGGGAGAAGTGGAAAATGTCATCATCGTGATCGAGGATACAAAATACAAAGTGGACTTCACTGTCCTTGATATGGAGACCTCGAACCATTGGAAGGAATCGTAAATCATTCTTGGAAGACCATTCTCAAGAACCGCCAAACCTGTATTCGATTACGGTAGCGGAATGATGAAATTCCGTTCTCCAAGTGGAGAAAGTAGACATGGAGATGAAACAAACAAAGTGGCAAATGCCAGACTCTGAATCCACCACTGAATATGCCGAAACATCAGAATGCAATCTCCTCAACACTACTGGGTTGTGGGACCAACTACCAGACATGCAGATTAAAAGCACATCATCAGAAGAAGAAACAATGCACAGTACAGTTTGCGAGATATTGCCAAACTTATCTAGTCACCCAGATTATTATAGTCTTGATGACAAAGAAATTCTTTCGGATTTGTCAGTCCCATCATCTTCAGGACAATCAAGAAATATCGATGACGAGTTGGACGCGGCTCTGGCCGAATTACCGCACTACTTTAGCGATCCGACTCTTTCTTAAGAATTGGTAGCCAGCACATCACAGAGTGATTCACACCACCAAACCGACACTGAGCCAGATGCAAAAGTCATTCAGCCAGACAAAATTGATGATTCAGAATTTCCAGAGCTCAAACCACTACCTCCCACACTGAAGTATGCATTTCAAAATGGACCCAAAGAGAAATTCCCTGTGATCATTAGCTCATCATTAACCATGGACCAAGAATCTAGATTACTTGAAGTCCTTGAGCTAAATCGAAAAGCCATCGGTTGGATGGACTGTGTCGGATCTCGTAGGAATAAACCCTGATCTCTGCTCGCACCAATTTTATGTTGAGGATAATGCAAGGCCTTCCCGTGAATTTTGAGAGAAGATTAAACCCCAATCTTCGGGAAGTAGTTAAGAAAGAGATAGAGAAATGGTACAAAGCAGGATTTATATACCCCATTTCTAACTCCATGTGGGTGGCCCCCCTTCATGTCGTCTCGAAGAAGTCAAGAATCCAGATGGTCACCAATGAGGAGGGGGTAGAGATCGCGACCCGAGTACCCACGTCATGGCGCGTCTGTGTCGATTATAGGCACATGAATGCTGTGACCAAGAAATATTACTTTCCACTGCCATTTATTGATCAAATCTTGGAGAGACTTGCAGGGAAAGCATTCTTCTGTTTTCTTGATGGGTACTCTAGCTACAATCAAGTAGCTATCGCTCCCAAGGATCAGGAAAAGACTACTTTCACATGTCCCTTCGATACCTACGCATTCAAACGCATGCCATTCGGGCTTTGTAATGCCCCATGCACATTTCAGCGGTGCATGATTGCCGTATTTGCCGAAATGGTTGGTGATTTCCTGGAAGTCTTCATTGATGACTTCTCAGTTCATGGTGATTCATTTGATACATGTTTAGCGCACTTGGACCGAGTCCTCCAAAGATGCAGGGAGGTTAATTTGGTATTCTCCTGAGAGAAAAGTAACTTTATGGTGACTGAGGGTATCGTGTTGGGGCACGTCATCTCCAAAAAGGGAATGGAGGTCGACCCTGCCAAGGTGGATGTGATCAAGAAACTTGAGCCACCAACTAACGTCAAGTCAGTGAGGTCGTTCTTAGGGCATGTTGGATTTTATCGAAGGTTTATCCCAGATTTTTCGAAGATCGCCCACCCACTGACTGAGCTCTTAGGAAAAGACATCGAGTTTATTGTAAATCATAGGTGTTTAGAGGCCTTCGAGCTCCTGAAAAAGAAAATATGTGAATCGCCAATATTACAAGCTCCCGACTGGTCTCTTCCCTTCGAGATCATGACTGATACATGGAATTTTGCTGTCGGAGCGGTACTTGGACAAAGAAGAGATGTAATTCCTTATGCGATTCACTACATGAGGAAAGTATCGGATCCTGCACAAAGAAATTATACAGTAACTGAAAAGGAAATGCTCGATGTTGTTTGGGCCTTGAAAAATTCAGATCATACATATTGGGCTCCAAGGTTACAATCTTCACATATCACACGACAATTAAATATCTTATGGATAAGAAGGATGCCAAGGCACGGCTTTTGAGATGGATCTTGTTAATCCTAGAATTTAATTTGGAGATCAAGGATAAACCTGGAATAAAGAATGTTGTTGCTGATCACCTTTCTCGAATTGATCAAAATGATTATCTTGACACTGTACCAATTAAGGAGACTTTTCCAGACGAATTAGTTTACATTATTGATTCAACCCCATGGTATTCCGACATAGTGAACTATCTTGTCTCCAAGAAGGTTCCCTTTGGTTGGACCAAGAGAATGATTGATCGATTAAAGTCAGATTTGAGAAAATACCATTGGGACGATCCTTTCCTTTTCTAAGAAGGACCGGATTGTGTCTGGCCAAGATGTATTCCTCAGGAGGAATACCAGAGTGTCCTAACACATTGTAATTCTCTCGAGGCAGGAGGACACCATTCGGGAAAGAGAACCGCGTACAAGGTACTCCAATGTGGATTTTACTGGTAGACCTTATTTAGAGATGCTAATGAATTTGTACGGTCATGCCCGATTTGCCAAAGGATGGCAGGGACGGTTGGTTATGGAGATGAAAGGCCCATGCAACCAATGATTTTCTGTGATGTTTTCGATACATGGGGGATTGATTTTATGGGTCCCTTTCCCAATAGCAATGGATTTGAGTACATCTTGTTAGCGGTTGATTATTTATCAAAATGGGTAGAGGCTATTCCAACCCGAACCGCAGATAGCAAAGTCGTCTGTAAGTTTATCAAGGATAATATCATTGCAAGGTGTGGGATACCAAAAGTTTTGATTTCTGGTGGAGGTAGCCACTTTGTGAACAGGGAGATGAGATCTTTGGCTAAGCAGTGTAAATTTGAGCATAGAATAGCCAACCCATATCATCCACAATCTAATGGATGGCAGAGGTTTCTAATAGAGAGTTGAAAGGTATTCTTCAGAAGTTGGTTCGTCTAGATAGGAAGAATTGGTCGAAATTGTTGGACCAAGTTCTGTGGGCCTATAGGACAACCTATAAGACTCCACTCGGTATTTCACCTTTTAGGATGATCTATGGCAAGCCATGCCATCTACTTGCAGAATTGATTCACAAATCAAAATGGGCAATCAAAAAGTTGAATTGGAGTTGTCACCTTGGGCAATTATGCCGAGACTTAAATCTGAATGAGCTAATTGAAATCCGAAATCAAGCATATGACAACAGTGTGATTTATAAGGATAAGGTCAAGAGATGGCATGACAGACACATTCGAGATAAAACCTTTGTCCCTGGGCAGAAAGTGTCGTTGTTTAATGCTCAGTTGAAGATTTTTTGTGGGAAACTAAAATCAAAATGGACGGGTCCCTACATTGTCATCGATGTGCATACTAATGGAAGTGTGGATATTGCCGAACTCAAAGATGATGCACAACCTTTCTCAGTAAATGGACAATTGCTGAAGCCATATATTGAATCACCCAAAGAGTAGACAGTTTAAGTTGAGGTCATCTACTTCACGCAGCGAGGACATTGAAGATTCATCAGATCAGTCCCACCCTCCCCCCCGACCACATCGACCTCCTTGTACAACTTCTTCCTCTACTTAGGCCAAGGCCTAAGTATAGGGGGGACCGATGCCATCTGTACATACCTTTCTTCTCCTATCTCTCGATCGCTCCATTTCCACCCTTCTTCCATACTTAGGCTGACCAGAGCCTAAGTATAGGGGGAACCGACACCCACCTGCATATACTCTCTTCATTCACATATCCCGACCACTTCATTTTTTCCGATCTTCTTCTATACTTAGACTATTCACAGTCTAGGGGGAAATTCTGTAAATCTTGTTCTTTTTCGTTTCCTTTTTCACTCTCTTACGCTTAGCCCAATCTATGTCATCTTTACGCTTCTTGTGCTCTGAGGACACAACACTCGCTAAGTATAGGGGGTCTGTACTTTGTATATATTTTACCCATATCTCGTACTTGCGCATAAGTCTATATGTATTTATAGGGTGGGTAACTAACTTAAAATTAAAAAAAACAAAAAAAAACACAAAAAAAACAAAAAAAAGAAAAAGAGTTTTCCTACTAACACTGACTGTGCCCAAAATATTTGAAAAAATGGCTACTTATTCATTTTTGCATTAAAAAAATCTCATAAAAAAACATGTGTCTGCATTTCACACACATGCACTTCTTCTAACATCGTATTCATTTGCATCTGTGAAAAGTCATTTCTTAATCGAGTTATGAGCTGAAACCGAGAGTGATCTGGACTTGACCTTAATCCACCTAATTTTCAGAGGAACTTCACCGAGAAATAGGATTTTAAAAGCTTCAGGTCTTTGACTTAATTCTTTGAGTTCCACATGACAATGAGAAGCGTTTGACTCTTAGTGTCTAACTGGTCTCTTCATTCTGGGTACAACTCTGGAATAGGGAATTAATTTGTACTCTCGTACTATGCACTTAGCTCAATTCAGACGGGATGTTGCAAGATTGTGTGAGTCTTTTTTTCTGGTAGCGTGGAAATCTAAAGACCAGAGTACGGGTTGAAATAAAGCATCGGAAAAGGGATGGATGGCTGGGCACAATTTTTTCTAAGATCCCAAAAATGCATGAAACAAAAAGATTCTATATCCGTAGGGGCACAACAAGATCCAAGCAGAACCACCAAAAATTCCAAATACAAAGAAGCAACTACCAAATAAAATATGACCAAAAAGGTCCAAGCTTCAAGAAAACCTGCAGATCTTGGTGGAGACTCGGCTACACAGGCCAGCTTCACAGGGAGAGGTGACTACACTGGCCACCCTCCAATTCTTTTCCCCTTCTTCTATCTTCTCCTCCAATTCGGTTGTGAACACAGCGTGACAGACCTTAGAAGGAAATACCTGACTGAAGGATATGGAGAAATCCTCAAGCGCATCACGGAAGCGTGATCATCGTATCGGATACGACGGAGAACGACTAGTCATACTAGTTGTTCGGTGCAGCGGAATTTAAAAATTTTATTCGATGAAACCACATGATCCAAGAACAATTCTCGGATCGTTTCATCTATAACAACAACAAGTATAATGCAATACCTCTTGAAGCGTGGTTGATCGAGTCTGTAAGAGAAGAGACCTCCTGTCTCAAGTCAGATCGTCGGAGTGATTGCTTGCGAGCGCGGGGCTGAACCACGTAGTCCTCGCAATCCAAGAAGTTGATCCAAGCACGGTTGCTCATGATCTCGTCGCATGAGATCGAACGTCTCCTTCGTGAGAGAAGCACTCCAAGTAGACGGAGAACCGTAGAGCTCGAAGCGGCAGTGCGGTGGCGTGGGCGTCGACAATCCTCTCCACTAGGGTATGGTGGACGGCCACTAAGAAGAGAGGGAGAGAGGGCTGTCGTGTATGGAGAGAGAGATAGAAGTGTGCTACAATAACATGTAATAGAGAGCAAGGTATGCCTCTCTATTTATAGGGTTTTGGGATCCATGGATCTCAATCCATGGGACATATAAAATCAATGGATGAGATTGATTTATGTCAATCCAATGGTCAAGATTGTTGTTGGTAAAAACCAACAACTTATGATTTGATTTTGATTAAATATATTTGATAAATCAAATATATATTAATACCAAATTAAATCAATCAAATAAGGAGTGAAAATACAAAGGAGATCATCCTTCCCATTAAAGGGAGTGGACGGCCACCAATTCCACAAGGGAATTGGGTGCCGCCACCTCCTTCCCATATGGGAGGGCAATCTAATGTATTTCCATGAGATTGCATCTCTCCTTGATTTTCTCTCTACTTATTTCCAACAACTATTTGTTGGGATTTTATTCACCAAAAATAATTCTCAATTAATTTTGGGAATATTGCAATCTTGACATTGGAAAATTGTGAATCACATTCACAACCCAAAACAAAATATAATTTACATTTTCAATTAATTAGACAATGTGTAAACAATACACATTAACAATTAATCTACAAATATAAATTATAATTAGCTCTCTCTAATACATTATAAATCACATTTATAATATATTACGAATAATTGGATATTACTATCCACATTATTCTTATCCATAATAATTAAATCACATTTAATTATATTGGATAATTCCTCATACATCATGATAATTAAATCACATTTAATTATCAACTTCTCAGTGCTTCGATCTTATGGAATTGTTCTTAAACCATTTAAGAACAGTGCTATTTCTCCTCAGATACTTGGAGATAAGGACATGGCGATTGTATTGTTGCACGTATAGTGACTTGGATATTGAGATCACATCTCAAATTCAGATCCCATGGACCTCTCATAGATGCTTGATTAAATCAAGACCGTAAACGTAATCTTCTCATTGCATCTGAATCTCATTCATATCAATGTCCAGTATATGTACTAAGATTAGGTTACTTCTCTAGTGAGAGGAGTCACTAAAGTCCAGACCTGTTTCATCACTCCCTCATAATAGAAGCGTCATGGTTAAACAATCGTTTATGATCAAATCACCCTCAGGTATTCCTAACACATGTACATCCTGCATACTGGAAGACTCATGATCATCATGAAGATATAGATCACTTTTGCACTGTCATCTTCATGGTCTGATCACTAAGTTTCTCATTCTTGGTCCTTGGGATATGGTACAGATCACATGCTTTCACAAAGCATATATCTTACCTTCAAATTCATATCATGCTTCTAAAGCATGATGACCATGCATGGAATTTGGTCAATCCCAATACCTCATGAGTGAGCTCATGTCTCCCGGTTCACAAGTGAACATGTATGATCCCTTTGAGAGATCATATTACTCATATGCCCTTACATGCATACCAGCTCGCCGGTATATAGACCTTGGTTAGGTCATCAACCTATTGGTCTGCCAAATGTACATACTCAGACATACAACAATACATCTTTCTCTGGTCAGAGGATGTTTGCTCATGATGTGACAGTATTCATCATAGGTCTTTGCTTATCTCGATCTCGTTAAGTCAACCCATTGACTCAACTAATCTGATACCTCCGAATCACTATTCCCGTGCAGAGGAACTGCATCAAGAGGTCGATCAGATATCAGCCTAATGAGAAAGGATTGCCATCTCCTTCTCAGGCTGGAGATCATCACTTGTCAATCATTGATGATGCTTGATGAGTCCTCTATCTAACTCCTTAGATATCCATCCAAGCATCAGCCTCTATGACTCAATCAATGAATCAACAGCTATATGATTATCAAGATGGCCATGGTACATAACCCTTATTGTACAGAGGGACCTTATAGTGCATTCATTCATTCAATATCAGAAAGGGAGTGAAACATAATCAATAACTTTTATTGATAAATCATCTATTACAATAACATTTATTGTAGGAATGGTTCGCCTCGGGCTCACATTGCTAGCACTGACTCCCTGGGGATGAGTTACTAGAAAGAAGAGGAGCATGGTATTCCGGCATTCTGGATGGGAAGAGCTAAAACCTTTCACACACATGAGTCGGTTGTTTAATGTTCATAGGGTATACTTTGGGAAGAGGATTGATCTAAGATGACTTTTGAGCCGAAATTATAGCAATGATGTGTAGAACTTGAAAGCTATTGATTTTAAAATTCTACGTCTCACAGAAGTTCCGACACACAAATAATCCAAAGGTCGAGTTTAGTTTCACTTTCACCTTCAGTTCATGGTCTTGGTATGGAACCCAATCTCATTTCACCTCATGGCATTTCTTTTTGACGCTCAGGGATGAGCATTGTTTAAGTATAGGAGATGATGAATCTCGGATTCATCACTTTAAATCTCACTTATTAAGCTCAAATCCCTCAAAATCATCAGCATTTCTGTATTTATTCTGCATAATTAGCATTCATGCATGTTTTCAAATGAATTGCATTTTAGCACTAATTTCTGCACAAAATAAGAAGCCAAAAAATCCAAGCAAACAAATGACCTGTAAATAGCGTAACTTCCATGATTTTTAACTCATTCATGCTAACTCCGAATAAACCAAAACCACCTCTACTGTGTACATATCACTCATAAAAATAAATACAAAAAATAATTAACCCAAATAAGTGGACCAAAAACCCAAACCCTAGTTTCAGGATTTCCGGACTAAAAACCTCATATCTTCCCCATATAGTATCTATTATAATCCTACTCACTTTTGAGCTAATGTACATTCAATTACCTTCAAAACAAGACCAAGTTCAAGTGAATCGGAGCTCATATGTGAAAGTTGGGTTTTGGGCCTCTTTTGTACATTTTGTATTTTAGCATTTTTCGGCCTAATTTTTTATGTACATATTTTCTTAACTAATAAAAATCCAAAAAAATAGATTAAGGTGTCTTTATTTATCTTTGTTTTTATCATATTTTTTACGGATTTTTATCTGGTTTAAAAATGATAAAAAAATACAAAACCCAAAAATCAAGGTATTCTTTGTACATGGGATACCCCAAAAATATCACTTTGTGCATTTGATCGATTTTGGTTGTGATGCCTTCATAAAAGTTGTAGATCTCATCGAGTCGAGCATTTTTCATGAAGGAACTTTTTTGATCCGAGGTCATTTGCTATTTATTTTGCATTTTACAAAATCTTTATTTTTTGATTTTTCTGGTGCTGACACGTGGCAGCCTCTGGGGCCGCCATGTGTCAGCCATTTTTCCCTCTTTATAATTCGTTTTTATTAAAAAAATAAAAAAATAAAGCCACCGCACGTGCGTCACACGTGCCCCGCGCTCTTCCTCTTGCCGCCTCGCGTCTCCTTTCAAATCGTCCGATCATGGGTCGATCGGACGGCTCAGGTCCATCGCCTTCAACCTCCCAACGCCTCCCCGATTTCTCTGTTGTTGACCTCGCAACTGCCGTCCCTGATCTCGCAACAGCCAACCGTCTCCGCGTCTCCCTCCGCCAACGTCCTCCGCATCTTGCGTCGCCTTCCATCACCGGCCGCTCGACCCTTCTCTGCTATTTTAAGAACACGGCTGCACCCGACTCCCCCATCCACCATTATACCTCCAGGGACACCCTCCGGTCGTGACAACCGATAAAGCTCTTTTGAGGCGTGATCCGAGGTCCCATAACCTCGTTGCAGCCTTGCTTCCTCAGCCGTTGCTCCACTCCGACAGTTGTCGTCGAGCCCCCCTCTCCCCCAGGTATCCTCCTTCCTCTGCTCCATCTTTCATCTCCTCACGACATCTCTGTCAAACCATCATCATCTCAGCTTCGCCTCGCATCTCCCGATCATCATCTTCACCTATTTCGATTATCATCGACGACCACTGACGATTACCCTCCGTTGCGTATTCGCCCACGACCACCGTGTCCTCCAAGCTTCCCGTGAAGCTTCGCGCCTCCATCGACAACCTCCGAGCCTTCGTCTCCAGTAGCAATGCTACTCCACTGATGACCATCGCCTTCGACCTTCGGTGCCTCGCCACCAGGACCCTCCAGCTTCAACCCCCACATGATTTCGCCACAGGAGGAGAAGCCCTCTCCGCCTTGATCGTGCGCCAGGGCCCCGTGAAGACGTCGTCGCCACCCCTGCCTTCATCGGCTCCAGGAACCTCCACTCCGGCCCTCCTTCCATCCACCTGCTACGTCATCGCCGGAGACCTTCTAGCTCACCTCCTCCACCTCGCCTTCAACGCCCGCCGGCCGTGTGTTGGCCAAACGACGACCGTACGATCACCGAGCATCATTCCATCCTAGCCGTTGGCAAAGCGCAACCCCCATCCATTGGATCACAGCTCAATCGATGGTGCATATCATCCTCGAACCTTCATCCGAGCCAGTCTCCACTCCATCAGCGTCGGGCCAAGCCGAGGCACGTAAGCACGCCACATGGAGCACCAATCCTGACCAGCACCGAGTCTGCAGTCCACGTGACCTCCACGTAACCGGTGGAGTATTTGCAACCAGGCCCTTGGAGGTTAACCCTGCCTACCAGAGGGCACGTTCCATGCATGTGCCCCTCTGGGATTTTTGCAGTTGAACCCCAAGGGTTTAGGTAATTACGGTTATACCCCTATTCTGCATTATTTTATTTTACATTGCATTGTTACCCCTATCTTTCACTATTGTCCTGGACCTCTACATTGCATCGTTTATCATAAAAATAGCATGATGTTCCTCATTTAATTTTCCACATGTTTACATATTGTGGATATTTTTGTGATTAAGGGTTAATTAATATTTAATTGTTCTGTAGAAAATTGCGGATTTTGCCCAGTTAGTGCATTTAATTTTGCCATTAATTAACCGTTGCTCTAAAAATTCCCGAAAAATCACATATTGTAGAGTTTATTGTGCTTGACATTGTGCCTAAAAAGATTTGCATTTGCATGCATACTTTGCCCTATAAAAATCATTTTGCATATTTCAGTATTTGATTTTTAATAGGTATTAGTTCTCACATTTTCAAGGTTGAGGATTTTTTTGAGGTCTATTACCTAGTGTTAGATCTTAGATAATTTTATCCCTTCAAAACAAGTAGGTTTAATATTAATTATAATTAAATATTGAAATTCACTCTGTTTGCATTTAAAAATTCATAAAAAATTCATATTGCATTCAAAAATTATAAAAAATGACAGCGCATTCATTTTGTCATAATTATTATCTCGGCCAAGTTTCTTATTTTTCGGACATCGTTTGATTGACTTTTATTTTTTAGTCCCTAAAATAGGCTAAAATTGCATTCTGCATCCTTTATTGCATTAAAAATTCCAAAAATAAGATCGCCTCGAAAACCACACATGAATTTTGATAGACATAATTATGGATTGTTCTTTTGCCTCCTTGTGTTTGACCTTGGGACTTGCCCAAGTAAAATAAACACAAAATCGCTCGATTAAAAATTGAATAATTATTTGTGGTTATTTTTTTGACCGATTCCGATTACTGCCTACAACGCACGAAACGACACATTAATTTTTAAGCACGATCACTAATAACAAACAACTCCTTAACGCTGTGATTTCGGAGTCGTTAACCATTTGATTTGATTGATATATTAATGAAATGGTCTTTGATGCATTCGATTCGGCCAACTACAATGCATTAAAACGACTTATTAAGAGGCTGAATTCCGGGTTCGTCAAATGGCATCGTTGTCGGGGACACGGCTCATCTTTTGTTTTGTTTGGATTTTTATTTATTTGATTAAGTGTTTTCTATACATAGGTCAATTTGTTCATGTTGTCTTGCATTATTAATTTTTTTTCGATTGATATCTAATCTTTATTTTTGTGGCAGGGCCCTTATTGTTCAAGGGGCAAGGAGCAGGTGCTTCCCCGCTGTAAGGAGCCACAGAAGTAATTTTGGAGAAAAATCGAAGAACAAAAAAATAACTTGCATTTTTATTTTTGATTAATGTAATAATCGTTTTTACAACGATCTTCGATTGAAGACTCGCGCTTGTAAAAGAACGATATATATGTGGTTGTGTTGGGATCGGCCACTTGAGTATTGACGTGGGATCAGGCACGCGGCTCTTCGAGTTGTTTCACACTTTTTTTATGTGTTTAATCGTACGTAGGACACACAATTAATTCAAGACGCACACAAACATCGCTTCACCTAGCCAAATTAAAAGATATTCTTCCCCACTAATAGAAGCATATTAGGTGTGGTTTTCATCGACTTACATACATTTGTTTTTTGTTTTCAATTCAGTCTGATTATTCAGGAAGTTTTGCTCAAGGCACTGCATGTTTTCTCTTTTAGTCTAGATCATGATTTTTATTGACTGCATGGCTTTTTCTCGACCTCCCTTCCTGGCTTGATCACCTAGGTTAATGGAAAATGGGAATAAGCGGTAGACGATGATTGTTTGATTTATGCTTGCCTTTAATTAGTGATAAGCTTAAGCAAATAATTTGGGACTGATAATTGCAAGTAAACCGAAAATGGAGTAAAAATCTTGTTTTGGGAGAGTAACACCCTTGTTTACGTAGGATAATTTTTTATTTGACATATTTCTTGATTCCCATGTAAACTAGAGTGTTTTTAATTACCAATAAAATTAACAAGATAATCAACCAACATTTGTTGGTTTCACTTGTGAATTGGTGAAATCAAAGGGTTTTGCATGCTTGTTTGAGCCTTGGTTGCTCCGGCACTCTCCCCTAGACCTTAGGTGCTCCATTCATCTCTGAAGATTCATCCGCTCATGTGTATATCCATCCTACTTTTTCATTCAGCTCAGGTCTCTCCCAACATCAATTATCCATCTTTTTACTTAGGCTACTCAGCCTAAGTATAGGGGGAACCTGGATCCCTGTGATTTTCTTACTCATCTATCCTTGCCCTGATACTTAGGTTACTTCTAACCTAAGTATATGGGGAGCCCACCTCAGTTCCCGTATATTTTTCTATATTTAAATGGACCTATGGCTTTTTATCATATAGTGCTATGAGGATATAGCAAAGTTTAAGTATAGGGGGTATACCGTATATACAGTATACGTACTTTAGCTATATTTTGAAAAATATGAAAAATTTAAAACTTTTTGGCTAATGTATAATCTCTTAATCTAAGTGGACAAAATTGTTTTCAAGGCTTTTCTATATTATGTTACACTATTTTCAAAGAAAAATAATTTTTGAAAATGATTTGAAAAATGAGTTTCTCTTATTTTGAAAAATTGTTTTGAAAATGTTTGGAAAATCTTTATTTGTGTGACATGGTGTTGAAAATTCTTTTTTATTTCAAGGAAGATAGGTCTAACCTATGTTTTAAACTTTATTCAAAAATCCATAAAAATAAAAAATGAAAAATCCTTTAAGAGTCAAAAGTGACAACTGAGCCCAAATAAGTAGTCGTGTGCAGTGAGGGTTCACCCTTAGCAGAGTAGGTGGTTTAGAGGACATCGCATAAGGCTCTGTTCTCGAGCAACGGGCTCCGGCCTGTACGTAAACCTGTACTGGCTGAATGCAGATGCATCTACTCATTTGAGTTTAAGAAGTCATGATGTATTTTAATGTCTTCATAAAAACTTCAAAAAAAATGAAGGAGTTGGATCAAATCCCCTACATTTTTCACTTCCACTCAGGATTGGTGATGTTCAAGAAAACTCATTTTATGAGGTCTTGAGATTTTAGGTTAACCAACCTTAGCCATCAGGATCTTAGACTTAATCATCCACATTTCCCTAGGTTTCTAGATTTATGTGCTATATTGCATGCTTAGTCTCCTACCTTAAGAATATGATCAGCACTTAACATGCACGACTGCGGTCTCGATGAGATCAGTTGACATTTCACTTGAGGGACTGGGATGAGGGATTTGAGTCTGGATTTGATCTAATTATGCTCAAGGATGGGATAAGATCATTGAAGGCTTCATGAAACCTGTGTGTTAGCATTTATAGTCTGTATGAGAACCTGGTTCTTGTACTAATCTCTTAACATCTACCTAAGTACCAGGGTGTGAAAGAAATAAAAATTTTTGATCAGTGTGCGCCAACTCTTTGTAAAAGCAGTGGAGCTAGCCAAAAATTGTGCAAAACAAAGAAATATCAATGTTGAAAATAAAGCTCTCATTCCACAAAGTCAATCATCAAATAGCTTCCACCAAAGGTGAGCTCTCCCAACCATTTTCAAATTATCCACTTGCACCACTGCTATTAGGTCCAGGAGTCGGGCTTGCACCAAAAAAGGGCTATGCATCGTAAATGCTACAAGTCTGGGTGTAGATGGATTGATAGGCACTCAAAAAAGGCACACCCTGGTGTATTCCCAGGAAAACAAGTGCAGACGGCTCCAACTTCTCTTTACGGACGCACTAATCAACACCAAAATAAATGTGTTGCGTAATAAGGCACTTGAGAGGATCCTTGTACCAATGAGAGGGAGAGAAGAAATGACACAATCCTAAACCCTCCATAAGCTGCCCATCCACCAACACTTCTAAGTCTGACAACTATAGGGACGTTGAATTGTACACAATATTTAGTTTATTCCCTAGTGTTTAGGATTGGGTCCTTAGGATAATTTCTTGGACCGGGACCTTGGGTGACGTTTTGACTCTACTCTCGTGAACGCAGACAACACTTAAGTTCATATCCTTAGTTTATATGTATACAAGAGGGAGTCTGGAAAACTAGAGGAATTGGATGCCTCTTGATTAAGGTTGGGTTGAACTATGAAATTTTGGATCTCTAAAATTGAGAGGACTTGAACAGATCAGATCATGTACACACATGCACAAGGGGGTTAATCGAGCTCATTCATTTTTTTGTGATGCTTGGGGACGAGCATAGTAGTATAGGGGGTTGATGAAACCCAGTTTCATGCTCTTCATTCGCAGATATTAACCCCCTAGCTTAGACTAGGTGTCAATAAAAACCGGACAAATCCATGTTCATATGAAAGTCCTTGAAGAAATTAAAAATTCAAAAAAATAGCAAAATAAAAATCGTAGTGTTTTTAAGCCTTTAAAATTGCTCACAAAAATATTTCTTCCTTTATTTGACCTCATCTCCGTTTTTGGTCAACATAAAACATGTAGATCTCACTGAGATCTACAACTTTCATGTTTTGAGTTTTTCCAAATTTGGCCTCCTTCTCCTTCTTATTTCATAATCTTCTTCAAAATAATATGATTGGGCCACGTGGTGCCTTCTGGTTGCTCCACGCAGCCTGTCTCTTTACGTGCCACGCGCCCCCCTACTCATTGTTGTTCGATCATTCCATTCCACTCCAGATCTCCGTCGTTCGTTCCCACTCAAATCTCAGCCCTTTGATCATGTCCTGATCACATCCGGTCCGTCCTTTAGCGCCTTCACCGCAACTCGCCACATGTCAAGCTCCAACGCCACATGATCACCTTCAGGTGCCTCTATCTCAACTGCACATTTACTCATACTTTCTCAGCCCTTCGATCACTACTTGATATCATCTCAACCGTCTTTTGTCGCCTTCCTCTTAGCTCGACACATGGCACTCTCCTCGACCATCCGATCGTACTACCCGGGATCTAATCCACGCCGCTCTTCATCGCCCGCTTCTCAGCTGTTGGATCGCGAGATCCAACAGTCGAGGACCCTTCATCAACCTCTGTTCACCATCTCTCCCACGTCCCTCACCACTCAACCTCGCTTCCCCCTTCCTTTTCCTCTGTGTCCTCATCCACCATCTTCACTCCCCGACACTTCCACAACGTAGCACTAACATCCACCATCCTTGCGTGAGCCCTCGTTCGCCACTAACCCCTCTCTCTTGCTCCACAATCTCCACACAAAACCCGTCATCACGACATCATAACCATCACTTCATCTCTTAAATACTCCGTCGTCGCCTCCTCCACAACTCGTCCACCTTTACGTGGGGAGCCTCATAGAAAGCCTCCGCTCCTCGATGATAGCGAGGGAGCGGTATGGAGCACGAAGACGACGAACTCCTCCGGTGTTGACTCCTAGCCCATCACAGCTAGGCTCACGGTGGCTCCGCCGTGCTTAGCTGCTCCGAGGGTTCGTCGGAGTTCAACGATGACCCGAGATCCCCTCAGAGCTCAGCATAGACCGCCACCTCCGCCAAAATTCCAAGTAAGCTTCCTCTAATCTCTCTTTGTATTTTCCTTCCTTTTCTCGTATTTAATTAGGTCGCTCCTCGCACTATCACCGTTCACCGATCATCCCTTCATCTCCATCGAACATCCGCCGCCCGACGCAAAAGAGGAGGAGATATAGTTATTGTTGGATGGCACCCTTCCAGTGCTCATCCAACAATCTACAAGGAGCCACGTCAATGCAGTCCACAGCTTCCAACAACTGTCCAATCTCAATGATTGGGCAGTCCTCAGCCTTCCACGCATCAACCACGGAGAGGGCACCAGACCTCCAGGCTTGGGTCCCCCAAGCCTCTTCTAAGCTTCTCCTGAGCTGGACCCTTGACCTAACCTCAGCCGAGCCTTCAAGGAACATCCAAGCCTAGTCGAAGCAAGCCCCAGCCTCCTCCGAGCCTGCAAGCCTCCCGAACATCACCATTGTGTGCCTATCACGTGACTGGCCGGGTATTTTGCTATGATACCCCCGAATCTTCTCCAAATTGAGAAAGGTCTAGATACCACATGACCCCTACGTGCGCTTGGGGATATTTTGCACTCATACCCCTACAAGTTTTAATAATTGCAAAAATTTGCCTGCACGTGTGGGTAATTTTTAGGGAAGGCCATTTTACTGACATTTTACTCCCTCCCAGGGACCTGTTTGATAGTTATCTTTTTTGTTTTCTTACATTTATGCCCCTAGTTTCATTTGTGAATATCTTTGAGCATCGTATCTCCGTTTCAGTTGTTTTTGATCTCGTTTCGAAGCTTATTTCATTGTCTTTGTAATGGCATGCTTAGAATTTTGTTTTGACACTACGGACTTTGATGCATTATTTTAAATCAAGTGTATCTCATATAATTTCTCGTATGCCTTTTATCACATAGTTAGTTGAACTAGCTTCATATTTTTAACTCGAGATTGACTCCTGATTAAATGGCTTGTATATTCTGATAATTAGGTCATATTCACATCGCATTTCTTTTCATCTTGTTGCATGTAAAAAATCAAATAAAAAAATGCATTGTCATGTTTATTTATGCATATTGTTTGTCGTCATGCATTTTTTGACCTACTGATTGCTAATTCAATACTTAGTTCAAATAATAAGAGTCTGAATGTATGCTTAAGAGGCTCGTGTCCCTGAGTTCGAACTTGGGCTATAATTGATTTAATTGATATATTAATTAAATGGTCTTTGACACATTTGATTAGGCCAACTACACCCATTAAAACTACTTATTAAGAGGTTGAATTCCAGGTTCATCAATCTAGCTACTCTTTTCTCAAGGAGGGGGTATTTCCTTCTAAGGTCAGGTTGTGATATGTCTACAATCGAATAGAGACAGAATGGAGATGAATGAGAAAAGAATTGGAGTGTGACCTGATGAATAGATAAATGTATGAATTAATGTGTATCCATTGTAGCACAGACACTTAGAGAACCATACAAAATCGAGAGAAAGATCTTTACGAAGAGTTTTCTCAGCTTTAATTTGTACCTGGAAAGTCTAGGGTCGAACAAAAGGACACGAGAAATTCTATGATTTAATGATAGGTTTGTACGATATTTATTAAAGCGATCTGGAGGTTATTTAGATTTAGCAAATGCAACGTACACAAAATGATGAAATTTTCAAAACCTCTTGTATGCAAACATGTTAAATGAAAAGAATCATTCAAAGATAACACATAATAATTTTCACAACAAACTCCTGGATTTATCGATGAAATATCTAATCAATGATAATTAATCCAAGAAACTAGTTAAATAGATCTCAATTCACCAAGTTAATCAAAACTAAATTTTCATGTACTTAATAGGAAGATGAATCCAAGTAATTAGTTAAAGATGAAGTAATCAGGAATGAAGATAATAATCAATGGATCAATAATCCTAATTAGTGAATCAATCAATTCATGGATTTAATGAATCAATTAATATATAAGATATCAATATTCAATTCAATAAATGAGACTAATAAATCAATAAAGTTCTCTGATAGTGAATGCGTGAATTAAGTGTTAAATAAGTAATCCAAGTATGCAATCATGAAGAGAATTAAACAAGCTTTCCAATGAGACCAATTTAACTCAAAATGGATTTAGAAATAAAAAGATATTGATGTTGTAACTCAGGCCATAAAAGTAACAGAAATACAAAGTTTTATTGCAATCTGGTCCTTATAAGGAATCAAATGTAAATAAAGAAAACTACTAGGATATGCATGTAAATTTCTTTTGATGGGGACTTATCTGCAAATTTCAAGAAGTTGATGGGCACGCTTGTAAAATTTACACAAGCATGTGCAAGATGCACGCGACTCATCGAGGCTCGGTGATGCAGGCTTGGATCCACGTGTCCTCCTCTGAAGGTTGGTGGTAGGATCAGAAGCTCTGAGGCTGCTGCTTTGGCTGAGGTTTGGAGATACTACGTGGCTTCTTGTGGATTGTTCGATTACTCCCAAAATGGTGTGATCAGACGGCCTATGTTATTCGAACACCTCCTTCTTCAATTGAATGCTGAGTGCAAGGAGATGTGAAGCTTGGGCTCTGACAAAGGGGATTCTTCTCCTCCTTTTACCTCTAAAGTAAGCTGCAATAGAGATCAAGCAATAAATGACCTAAGATATGTTTATTTGGCGTAATGCATGTACCTAAATCGTCGCTCAAGTTGATAATCACTCTCAACAAAACTAAACACTAAAATAAATAATGGCATTTGTTTACATGTGTGAGATATTAATCGAGGACCGCTGTAAAGGTCAATTAATTACAACACAATTACTTAACAACATACAAAGATACTACACAATTTAGAGAACAACATAATACCACTTAATTTAGATAAAAAGGTCTCCAAAGTATCATCACTTTGCGGTCTCTTTGGTCGGAGCTTCAAGCTCCTTACCTTCACGGTCCTTCGGATGTCTTCAGGTCCACAATCCCTTCCACCGAATAATTGAATGGTCAGATAATTCTTACAAATATTAGCTCGACTAAGAGTCTAATCCACAACAAGGTGACAAACACCACAGAAATAAACACACCAAAAGACAACCTAAATAAACCAAGAAATCATTAAAATAAATATTCTAACATAAATAAATCACAAAATGTATCATGTCTCCGGCAATAGTGCCATCTGACAATACAAAATGCATGAATTAATGTTTATCTATTGTAGGACAAGCACTTAGCGAACCGTACAGAACTGAGAGAAAGATATATGTGAATAACTTTCTCGGCTTTAATTTATACCTGTGAATGCCATCACCCACTTGAAGTACGGTACCAGTATTCACGACCTTTACTTCTCTATTATATTGTTCAATACGTTCACGAATAATATTACTAATTTCGTCGGCTCGAATGGTTACCATTAGTGTCTCTTAATTCTTTTTCGGAAACAGAGGAAAAAAATAATACCTGAACTCTAAACTATTTGAACAAAAGGACACGAACAATTCTATGATTTAATTCTAGGTGTCTGAAATTTAATAAAGCAATCCAGAGTTTATTTATATTTATCAAATGAAACGTACATAAAATGATGTAATTTTCAAAACATTATGTATGAAAACATGATAAATGAAAAACATTATTCAAAGATAACACATAATAATTTTCACAACACCAAGCTCCTTTATTTATCGATGAAATATCTAATTAATGATAATTAATCCAAGAAACAAGTTAAATAGGTCTCAATTCACCAAGTTAATCAAAACTAAGTTTTCATGTATTTAATAGGAAGATGGATCCATGTAATCAATTAATGATGAACTAATCCGGAATTAAGATATTAATAAATGGATCAATAATTATAATCACTGAATCAATCAATTCAGGAATTTATTGACTCAATTAATGTAAAAGATATCAATATTTAATTAAATTAATAAGCATAATAAATTAATAAAGTTCTCTAATAGTGAATGGATGAATTAAGTGTTAAATGAATAATCCAAATATGCAATCATGAAGAGAATTAAACAAGCTTTCCAATGAAACCAATTTCACTCAAAAATGGATTTGTAGATAAAAAAATATTCACATTGTAACCCAACGCCATTATAATAGAAATACAAAGTTTTATTGCAAACTGGTCCTTATAGGGACTGAAGTGTAAATAAAGAAAACTGCTAGGATATGTATGTAAATTTCACTTAGTGGGTACTTATCTTCAAATTACAAGAAGTTGATGGACGCACTGGTAAAATTTATACAAGCACGTACAAGTTGCACGTGATTCATCGAGGATCAGTGATGCAGGCTTGGATCCACGTGCCCTCTTCTGAAGGTTAGTGGTAGGCTTGGAAGCTCCAAGGTTGCTGTTGTGGTTGAGGTTTGAAGACACTATGTGGCTTTGTGTGGACCATTCTATTACTCCCAAAATGGGGTGATCGGATGGCCGGTGTGATTTGAACACCTCATTCTTTAGTTGAATGCTATCATGCAAGGAGGTGCAAAGTCTGGGCTCCGATGTAGGGGGTTCTTCTCCTCCTTTTACCTCCTAAGTACTTGAAGATCTAGAGATCATCACAATAGTATGGCAAAACAGCTAAATAGATCAGGAATGAGCACGATGCTCACAAACTTTACGTTGAAGCAACCATGGCAGAGGTGAAATTCAAGATCGAAGAACATGGAGTTTATCTGATCATTAAAATATCTGAGGTACCTGCAAGTAACTACACAACAAACAAAACAAAAGCATGCGAAAAAGGGATGAAATGATGGCTCTATAATAGTGAGAGATAAGAGCTTTAATGGTTTCTTCCTTTGTGAAAGTGGAAGAAGGGGATCAGAGTGGAAGACATAATGGAGAAATGAGGAGAGCTAACAAGATGGTATGCATGAAAGGTGGTTTAATGGTGAAGGTTTCCAAGCAAGTTGATCAAGGGGAGAACACAAGACCCTAGCAGATTAATAATGTATAAAACAAGATCGATTGTTTAAAAGTACTTATCTAGAAATGGAATCGACAAGAAGGTGTATGTTTTGATATTAAATCGATGCCTGAATGGAGCTTCAAAAGCTCCAGGAATCTTCGCTTAACCACGAGGACTTGAGTGGAAGATTTATCAACACAGATTAATGTTGCAACACGAGACACAATTCGTGGATCTTGTTTGAACTACGTCCTCTGTAATTGCTCATCTCGAGACTTCCTCACTGTCACTGGAAGTGGAGAGGCCAAGAGATCGGTTCATCAAGTGGTAGATAGCAGTAACCAATGAAGGGGAGGAATTTTGTAATGGTGGAAGTTAACAATAGGATAGGTGACTGGCGGTGGATTCAACCTCCACCAACCGGCGATATGGAGAAAGAGAGAGTGACAGGGTAGTTGGCGAAGATGAGAGTGATTAGGTGAATCGACTGGTGGTTTGAACTCGTCAGGAAGTTGTCGGAGACGATTGCCGAAATAGGAAGGAGTTAGGTGCAGATGAAAAGATGCAATGCTTGGAATCTGACTACACGAGGTTGGTGACGATGGAATGGCCATCGGATCAAAATCCTACAGTCCACAGCAAAGTGCAGGTGAATGGTCTTGATGAAATCTACATTATGCTATCGTGCGACCGATGATTCTGTGATTCATCACTCTAAAAGTCAAAAATAAAGATTTGTTCCTACGTAATTAGTTGCATATCTCCATTTATTGTGCATTATTCTCTTTCATACATTTAGAATAAATGTCTGCATTTTAGCAAGCATATTTGCATTAAATAAGAAGTCAAATTCTCTTGTAAATATCACCTGTATATTCACCCTATTTTACGTATTTTTATGTATTTTATACTAACTCCAAATCCAATAAAATTAACTCTATAGTGTATATACTACTAACGCTAATAAAGAAAAAATATCAAAAAATACTAACTTGTAAAATTTGCCCATCAAACCCAAACCCTAGTTTGAGACTAAGAACCTTAAGGTGTGAATATCTCTCTCATACAGTCTCCTACGGACCCATGCTCACTTTTTGAATTAATGTACTTTCAAATACCTTCAAAACGAGACCAAATTCAAAAGAATCAGAGTTCGTATGAGAAACTTCGATTTTGGGCCCCTATTGTATATTGTCCATATTGACCAAATTACCCTTTATTTTATCTTTTTAATTTTCTAATATTAAAAATAAAAAAATAGATTAAATTATAAATATTCCTTTCATATTTTCTCTTATTTAAAAATGACAAAAAATCTGCAAAAGATAAAAATGCAATACTTTATACCTATAAGGTCCCCCCCCAAATACTTTTTGTACATATGACTTTTTTTATTTTCAATCCCTCACGAAAGTTGCAGATCTTGTCGGGACGAGAAACTTTTGTGTTGATGACTTTTTGATTTAACCCCTTTTTTATTTCTTTTTATTTAATTTTCGATTATTCTAGGAGCGACACATGGTAGCTCCTAGAGCCGTTGTGTCACCTCCATTTTTCTTTTAATTATTTATGTTATTACATTATTATATACTTATTTATTTTAATTATTTATTATTTATTGTAATTATTATTATTTATTTTTAATTATTTTATCTTGTTTATATTTCTATATTTATATTTCTTTTTATTTTTATGTTAATTATTTTTTTATTTTATTTTATTTTAAATTTTATTTTCGTTACCTCGTGGCCACACCCTGTGCGTGCCACATGGCCATCTTATTTTTCGGCCTCACCCTCCTTTCTCTCTTTCTCTCTCTCCCGTGCTCACCCATGCATGTATCCCTTCTCTCCCCTCCTCTCTATCTCTCCCTCTGTGCCCATAACCGCCCGTTCTCCCTCTTTAACCAAGCCTATCCCCTATCATCATTCTCTCAATTACTACCCCCATGCAACATGTGCTCCCTCTTTCTCTGCCTCTCTCTCTTCTCTCTCCATCTCACGCGCTCTCACTTTCATCGTGCCATGGGCCTCTTCTTCTGCTCCACATCTTCCCATGTCAACCACCTCGCATGCAGGTTGTGCAACCTCCCTCTATCTCTCTTCTCCCCGCGCATAACCACCTTTTTTCCCATGCATGTCATCCACCTACCCCTCTTCTCTCTCTCGCTCGACCATGCAAGTCCTAACTCCTCCATCACGCTACCCACCTTCCCCACATCCTTCCCGTCATCTCTCTCAATACCCTTCAAATAGACAACCTATGCTCCCATTACATCTCATCTACTACTTCAAGAAAGACTCCAGCCCAAACCCACTGCCCTTTGGTGATAGAAGAAGGCCCTCAGGTCGTGCAATAATGACCCGAGTCCTAGGCGAGATCCAAAGGGGGTCTCCTCCTCTACTATAGCTTCTCTTAGCCATTGTTAATCTTGAGTGTTGCTGACTTCGAGCAATGACCAGGGAACCTCGAGTTCCCCCCTTCACAAGCGATGGTCCGTCCACACCTCCGGGTAATGCATCTTTTATTTTTCCTTTTCTTTATCCCTTCTCCTCTCTGTCCTCTGCTTCTTTCTTCTTCCTTGTTGTTCTTCTTCACATTTCCCTCCTTTGTTTTCTTCTTATCTGAACTTTGCTCTGCCCTCCTACTTCGGTCACATTCTTCATCCCCACGCGCCCTCCGCCTCCACCACCTCACCCATCTTCCTCGGTTGAGCCTACTCCACCATCGACGAGCACCGCTCACAGCAACTCGCTCCACCCGAGCGCATTGCCTCCCATGTCATATCTGCACAGCCCCAGAGTAGCTTCATGCTTCCAGTCACCCGCCGAGCGCATGCTGCGCGACTGCCACATCTTCACCGCGCATGGGCCCCCCTTCGAGTTCCAACACCAACTTCAATTATTGCCACACTCGTGCACCTTCGTCGATTCCCTTAGGGTCGTGCGACCTCTTGCCTCTTGTGGCTGCATCCAACACCAACGGCTGGCCGCACCGCTGCCTGAAGCCACAACCGCCCTTGGCCACCGCCATCAGTCACGTGCAGACCCCAACGCCCACACACATGCAATGACCGTCGCACGTCTCCTGCTCGTGTCCAACATCCTTCTTTCCCGACCCAGCCACCAACCTTTGGAGCCGCCCTCTGGTCTTTCTCCTCTGAGCATGAGCAGCACCTCCAGCCACTCGTCGACATCCACGCCCACCTACAAGTATCGTGCCACCTCCGCCTCGTTTCCATTTTATTTCCACTTCATATGTGTGGCACGTGAGGTTGGGGTAAATTTGTGAGAATAACTCGCCTCTTCCAGCAATTTGAAAAAAGGTCCCTACCAGCGGTGACGTCAGCTCACGTGAGGAGCACGTGCACGTAGGAGAATTGCAAAGGAAGCCCCTTGAGGATCTGGTAATTAAAGAAGCATACTTGTGCAATATTTTTTTATTTTACTTTTATTTCCTATTTTCATATGTACCCATGTGTTTGGATATTTATTTAAATAATCATTTTACATCATTTTTTTAGTTCAAAAATAGCATCATTAGATTATTTATTATAATTAATTTGGTGGAAACTTGTGAAGTTTAACCATTTTATGCTTTGAAATTTATAGTTGATTATTCGATGATCTAAAAAAACCCAAAAAATCATAATAGGTGTAATTTAGGATGTTTTATACTCTACCCTAATTTCATCTCATTTTCATGCATATCGAGGTTACAGTAAATAAAATGGTGATCTAGTAATTGATTTTTAATTAATTCCACACTTAGTATTTTTAGGAAGTAAAATTTGTTTTGGATATGTCTCACATAGATCTATCTAGAATAATTTAATTACTGGAAAATATTGACGTTGTTATTTAATAAAATTAATTTTGTAAAATCATCTAGCATGCTTTATTTAATTCAGAATTAATTCATTTTTCATCAAAAAATTCCAAAAAATACCATAGCTTAGGTTCATCATATTTCACATTGTGGTCAAGTTTGAGGAGTTCTGGACTTTTTTTGATCATAATTTGTATTTTAATCCATGAACTTCACTAAAATTGCATTTTCTTAATTAATTAAATTTAAAAATACCAAAAAAACTTCGCTCTTAGAACCTTACCTCTAGATTGACTATGAATCAACCTAAGGAGATAGTGGCCTACCTGAGTTCGACATGGGCTTGTCCAAATAAAAAAATGACCTCTCGCTTTAATTGGACAAATATATAATTTAGCGATTTTTTATTAATCTGAATTTGCCCAACTGCAATGAACAAATCAATGTTATTTCACATAGATAGTAAAGGAATTCGAGGGTCCATCAAAATGGAATCGTTCCCAAGGAGGCATGGATTAGGTTAATTTTTAGAAAATCCTGATTTTAGGCTTTCCACCCTCAGGTAGTCCGACCCCCGGTTTCTCTTGTGTATATTTCTCTGTTTATTTTCTACATTTATTTTATTTATTTATTTTCTTCTTTGTTTTATTTTATATTGTTGAGGCTATCTTTCTTACCACCATCTTATTATGTGCGAGGGACCTGATGTGACGAATCAACAACTTAGGTGGTTGAGCAACTCAGGAGCTTCGGAGGTCGGCATTTTCTGAAAATAGCTGACTAAAGGATTCACATAAATTTAAGATCGAGTCAAGTCGTAAGAGAGTGTAGAGCTTGTGGGATTTCATTTTATGTATTTTATTTTATTGAAAATCTCCAGCAGATTCCATTCAGAATCTCGCGTGTGTACTCAGACTTGGACATTATTTTGTGGCGTGTCGGGTCTGTTTCACTCTCCAGTGAGGGTGGGGCTCGACTTGAGTGGCAAAATTAGGATATGCACACGGTAGTTTAATTGCAAATTTGTATGTGCCATTCATAATTTAGGCCATACATTTTACAATATTCACATCTTGTAAGATCTTTAATGAGACGTGCATAGTAACGTACTACTTAGCCAAATCAAACTCAGTTCTTCCACGCTAATAGTCTATTTCTTAGGTGTGGTTTTCTATATCTGCATGCATTTAGTGAAAATTTTAAAAATTCAGTTTTACATAATGCATGGAGAGTGCTAGGAGTCACTTTAAGTATACCTTCTTCCAAACATGCACCATTGTTTCACGTTTGCATTCTAATTTTCAACTCCTCCCTTTGCTTTACAACTTAGAATTTAAAAGGAAATTAGGATTGAGTGGTAGATGTGTTTTTGTATTCGGATTAAATTTCAAGTGACAACCTAGCTTTAAAATTAGGACTGAATTGAGCAGATCGATTAAACAAAACTGGAATAAAAAGAACCTTCTTTTACCAGTGCACAAAGCCCTCATTGTCTGATTTACTTGCAAGTTAGAGAGAGAGAGACAACACTAGGATAGAGCCAAGCCAGTATTTTCATATAGACCACTGGTTCTACAAAAATGATTAGCCAATTTTCAGTGAGGATCTACAGGTAGCCGGTAAACGGTCCAAATTTCCTTAGCAGAGTGGGAGGTTTAGAGGACAATGAGTATGGCTCCATCCTCAAATAATGGGTAGCTGTATCTATATGGTCCACACTTAGTCCTATACTGGATGAAAGTGGGATTAACTAGTCATAAGATCGGGATATTCTCTAGGGAAGTACAGGAACCTAATAGCTCGTTAATCTTTCAAAACTTGCATTTGTCTGACAAGATAATTCGGCCGAACCTTTACGCCCTGGACATGTTGAGTTGGTAAATTTGTGGGTTTTGCATTGTGTTTGTATTGCTTGAGTTTACTCCATACTGTTACGTGCACCATAGAACTAGCACCTCCTTGAATATTGTGCTCTCATCGGTTCTTTTCTCCTTCAATGATGATTGATTGGAGGGGATATTTATTCGGACTTAGTGAATTAATCATTGAACCCTCCATGAAGTACGTCTTCAAAGGCCCAAGTGCAATTTGGGCCAACCTAGACTCATGACCCTCTTGAGTTCAGGATCTCTCACTCTCGGAACGATCACTCTTAAACCATTCCCTTTCTCTCCTCCCACCTCACTGAGGAAAACCTTTGCATTGATGAGAATATTTTCATTCCTACCTCTTCTAATAAAGATAACATTGTTGATACAAGCCCTAAAGAAGATTTGGGACAAATTCCTCCGAAAAAGAAAGAAGAGGAAGAACACCCCCAGGACTCCATGAGGATGATACTAGCCAGACTCACTGCATCTGATCAGCAACAAGCCTTACTTCGAGCTCATATATGACAACTCAATGTTTGCGTCGAACAACCAATGGATGTGGCGTATAACCCCAGATAATATGGAATTCGGAATTATTTAAGTCCGGTCGAACCTGAAGTCGATTTGAGTTGAAACCGCAGTTCATGAACCTGCTGCCGCACTTTGATGGGAATACTTCTGAGGAGCCATATGCATTCCTAAGGAACTTCAATCTCGTCTGAGCTAGCCTAAGACATCCTAATGTTATCCATGATTATATTAGGCTCACATCCCTTCCATTTACCTTGGGTGGCAAAGCTGACTACTGGGTGAAGAATGTGGGAATTATAGTCCACACCTATGCCCAGTTCAAGGACCTTTTTTATGAATAAGTTCTACACCCTAAGTAGATCTAACATGATGAGGACACACATCACTAGCATTTCCCAGCTTCCCCATGAAGCCTTTTGTGACGCCTGGGAGACGTATAAGGATATGTTGCAGACATTTCCTTGTCATGGTCTAGATGACCACATCTTGGTCCAGTCATTCTTCATTGATCTAAACCCTGAGATGTAGGGTTTAGTTAGTGTTGTCTATGGAAGCATCTACACTTCACGCGGAGCGGATACCTTCTGAAGGGTATTCGAGCAGATGGCTGAGACTAGCCGCTCACAAACCACAAGCAGGGCATTGATAACCACACATTTTGCGAGGGTCACGGTAATATGTATCAAGTGTCGCTGAGGCAACCACTCACAAAACATTGGTTAATCAGCAATTAACCCACAATAAAAGAATGAATGAATTAAGTCCAAAAAGAAGTGTGAATTAATCTTTATTACTCTACCACAAGATGTACAGTGACTAAGTATGTAGAGGTCGAACCACAGAGAGCAATACAAAATGCAATAGCCTATGATGTGTATGTACCACAGAGTCATCCATGTGGGAAGCCTATTTTTGTGGGTTTTTATCTTTTATATATTATTTTTTTAATTTTTATTTTAATAATATAATTAGGTAATATATATAATTTATAGAATATAAATATATAGATGTATATGTACCCATAGAGGGTGAGTACATAGCATATAATACATACATTAGATATATATATATATATATAATATATTTTTAAAATTTTAAAATATTAATAATTATGCATACATACATATATATAGATAGGTATATATATATGTAAATTTTTTCCTTTTTAATTTTCTTTTTCAATAGGGAGTGTATATATATATAGGGATGCTATAATATTTATAAACTTATACAAAAATAGTCAAAAATCTAGAGATAGAGTCTTTAAGGTATTTTTATAGTTTTCTAATGTTTTTGTGATTTTTGGGTATTTTTCAACATATTTTTGGTATTTTTAAATACTGAAATAAAGCAAACAGTGGAGTAGCTACTGGCTAGGGGTTAAAATGGTCATTAAAAATATCACACAGCCACAAAAATTCTCCCAACTATTTTTAAAAGAAAGAGAATAAAATATAGGGCCTACAGGAGTTGAGTTTGTAGTTTTTAAGTTTTTTTAGAATTTTTTATATATTTTTATAGTTTTTGAGTATTTTTGCATTTTTAAGGTTTTTCTTTTGAGATTTTTAATGATTTTTGGAGTGACACTTAATTAGGCTAAAATAGACCATGGATAATGTTTTTGGAATTTTTCGAGTTGGTTTGATATTTTTTTGGTATTTTATAAGTTAGACAGTAAATAAAATGCATGTTTTTTATTTTTAATAAATGCAAAAATGGAACAAAATTAAAATCCAAAAATATGGCGTGAAAGGGTACACTAACAGGAGCATATATCCATTTTTGCAAAATTTTTCAAGTTAATATCAAGCACAAAATAAATGGACAAAGCATACAAAAATATATGGCCTGGCAGGGGCATTTTTGCAATTAAAATATTTATCAGGGGCATCTATGCAAAAATTACAACAGAAATAAACATTTACTTTTATTTTCGGGGCCATTTTACAATTAATAAAACCCGGTGGGGTTTAAGTGCAAAAATCACGCACCTCACGTGGGGACTGCACGTGAGGCGAGGAGGGACTAATATGCAAATATAAAAAAAATCAGGGAGCCTTCTGTAAATTTTACATATTATTAACAACAGGGATTTTTATTTATAGAATTAAAACCTAAATACAAAAAGGCAGGGGGTTATAGCTGAAATTTACACCTAATAGTGGCGCGATCCGACGGTTGACCTTCTTCCACTTGCCACGTGCCTCGCTCCCGTCGGCCGATGACGGTTTGTAGATGACGGCTGAGATTAGATCAGCATCGTTGATCGAACGGTTGATGCGGTGCTTCATCTGACGGCGCTGGTTCGATCTGGGCCGACTCCTCTTATCTGACGGCGCTGGAGGTGCCTGGACGAACAAGGAAGAAGCTCGCCCCCGGCGAGCTTCGATCGTGAAGCTTTGGCTCGCCCGGGCGTCTCCCTCGCATTTGAAGTGCTATGCTCGTAGCTGGTGAAGTTCCGCGTCGACTGATGGTCTTGCCATGGCTCTTGGAGGTCTGAGGTGCTCGGACGAAGTCGAAGAAGAACAAGACCTCCAGGAACCTCTTCCTGGGTTGAATCGAGCCCAAATGGGCTACTTTCCTCGTTGGACCTGCATAGGAAGAACTGGGGGAGAGAGGGCTACCTCCTCGACCCGGGGTTTTGAAGCTTTGCAGCAAAATGGAGTGAGGTGGAGGAGCTCCGGCGAACGGCGGAGGTGGAGCTCCGATTCGCCAAGACCAGAGGTCCTGGGTTGAAACAAAGATGGACAATCAATGGAGAATACTATGGGGTATGAAATGGGATGAACGTGGCGGTCAAACATAGGCAGGACCACGGTGAAGAAGTCGCCGGAGCGGAGCTCCGGCGAACTTCGAATTTTTGATTTTAAGCTACACCGATTAACTAAACACTAAACTAACAACTAAAATCAAAAGCTAGCATTAAAACCTAACTAAAAAGCGATAAAAGAGCAGCTCTTATACCTGGGGGCCACCAGGGAGCAGGACGGACGCCGGAGCTCCGCCGCGACAAAATCGTCCCTCCTCCGGCCGATTCGCGGTGCTGGATCACTCCCCCTGTCACGAGGACGTCCCAGGAACGAAATCAGGGCGTTTGGATGGATTAAAATTGGCCAAATTTGAGGAAGGGAGCGAAGCTTCTTATTTATAGACAATGGCCTAGAGCCTTATCGACCGGCGATTATTGCTTGATCCAATGAATATCAAATTGATCCAAGTTATCGGCGGGTATCAGTGATGATCGGAGATCAATTCTTGTGAAGGAAGTGAGCTCGATCGATGGACGGGATGGCCGTAAAAAAGGGAAGAAATCCGGGGAGTTGACAGTTCAGAGGCGCCAGGTCCCGGATGGGACAATTGATCGGGCGGTCAACAAGGGTCGGCGCCCCATTGGTCCACGTCGGCCGCTAGACGCCAAAATAGAAAATCTTATTAGAAATTGATTTATTTAACCTAGTAAACGATTTTATTAGAATTTTCTTAAAAAATAAAAAATGTATATTATTTCTTTTAAAAAAGTAGTATTTATTTATTATTTTTATTGAATTTTTTGAAGTGTTTTATTATAGTTTTATTTTAATAAAGTGTATATGTGTGTATTTACATGTATTTTGTATCTTTTAATTTTTTTGTTTATTTTATTTTTTTATTTTATTAGCTTATTTTATACATTTATAATTTATTTTTGTGAGTATAAAGGTATTTTTATTTAATTTTTATGAGTTTATTTCTATTTTTAAATAAATAGAGGTAGGTATATGTAGGTATAATTATAGGTCTTTTGCCTATATATTGCACATACTTTATTTATTTAATGTATTTTCTTGATTTTTATTTTGAATTTACATTTTTAGTAAGTTATATGTAATATTTACATTATTATGAAAATATAAAAGAAGAGAATAATCAAAGAGTGTTTTCCCCTTTTATTTATATACATTCTTGGTCATAGGTATGTTGCCTATTAACTTGCATAAACTTATTTTGTTTTATTAATTCTTTTTAGTTTTATTTTAATTTTAGTATATACATGTATTATATACATTGTTTAAAAAATTCTAAAAATATAATTTGACAAGAATAATAGACAAGGAATATATTGAATATTTTAATCAGGTAGGCTGCACAATGGGGGCCAAAAACCTAACTTTTGCAGATGGACTCCAAAAATTATGAAACCAATTTTATTAAATAATTCATGGAAAGCTATATACAATTAAAGGTGAGTTTGGGTGATTTGGAGTTTTTATTTGCAAGATATAGGTCTGTGAAGTTGAGATTTTGGCTTTTTATTCTGTGCATAAAATGTACATTGAGTATTATTTTTGTACAAACTCAATTTTGTATTTTTATTTAAATTATTATCTACAACTTTTATGTACAAAGTTTCTTTATTTGATGAATAAATAATTATGTACAAAATAGGTGTCAAAAATGCATAAATAAATGAATTAATAAATGAGGTATTTATTGTATAATTGGCCCTTATCTCCCCCTACTTTATTTGGTCTCGGGGTTCGGGTCATAAAATATTTGCAATATTTTATTCCTTTTTCTTTTCTTCCTTTTATTCTATAATTTTGGCATTAAAAACCTTATTTTATGTACAATAAATACACTGAATGATGAATTCTATTAGGTACAAATTGAGGCTATTTACATGCATTTTCTGGGGTTTTTAAGGCCAAAGTGATAGAATCAAGGTGATGAAATGGAGATTCATCACCCCCTATACTTGCCTTTGCTAGTCCCTAGCAAACACTTATGCAATAAGTACAAAAAGAATAAAGAAAAGAAAAAGGACAATTAAAGAAGGATAGAGTGAATAGGGGTGCTTTCAGTGCAATGCATGTCTTTATAAAATCTGAATTTGGAGCTCCTATCAGACCTTGGGTGTAGATGTGTGTGGAACCTAGTCTGGAACCAGCTCTAAAATACAACAGCCTTCGATAGTCACAGAACTCGGTTCAACCCACCTCAATAGCCTGGGCAGAACTGGTCTACATCATACGCAAACCCTTATAACTATGAAGCTGACTTGTACAGTGTAAGTGATAGTTGCTCTCCCCAACTGAAATGATAAGGGAACTGACTTCTCCAGACTGACAACCCAATGATTCCCCGATCCAACAGCTCTTTCCTCGAGGAGCAGGGTATCCCCTTCTAAATTAAAGTGGCAACTAGCTCAAGAGGAGGGGGTGAAGAGAAGAATGGACGATAGACAGTGTAGCTACCTATCCTGGGATGCAAGACCAGTGTAGTCAAGTCATCCAGCTGCAGGCTCACATATTTGACTTTGGAACAAAAGCTTGCTTATTGGCTTTACAACATATGTACATACTTTGCAGGCATTTTATTTTTGTACAGGCCTGACCATTTTTTTTTCACAATACTATTCACAGCAGCATTTACATAAGGAGTTTTTCCTCTTGAGCCAGCAGACTATCCCTCTTTTGAATCTTTATCGCAACCCACAATCTCATGTCTTTAGACCTCATGGCTATTGAACCAGGTTGGGTTGCACTTCCCTCCCTAGACGAGGACGAATGTTTCCACCCGTGTGCGTCTCAGACTGGCAAATCCAACCCCCTCACCACTCCAACTGAGTTGAGCCAAGTAAAAGGTGCAAGTGTCCAAGTTAGGTCACAGTCGACAAGAGTCATACGTGTGTCTCGAAAAGTTCTAGTTAGTCCACTGAGGTGACTTGAACCCAACCCTGATTTCTCAAAGAATTAAGTCTGTATAGACCTGAAGTACCTTAAACCTAGTTCCCATAAGGTTCCAGTGCAGTTAGGTGCGGTAAGGTCTAACCAAGCTCCAATTTGAGACTTTATTGGACCGATTCAATCATCAAGCTCACTCAAAAAGAATATGAATGGTACGCTTATGCTATGCACAATGAATGATGCAATTTTTCACAAAGGTTTTTTTTAAAAGAATCAAAGAATCTTTTTTTACAAAGAAATTTTTGCAACTAAGAACTTGACACATACGAAAAAGTACATACAATTATTTACACGGGCGGGCCGCTTTATTTACAACAGGTATGGATTTTCAAAGAATTTACAGGTTTTAATGGCGTACTTTAATCAGCTTGTACAGAAAGAATTTTATGCATTTTATTTCTGATTTACAAGTCTTTGTATTAGTGCTCTTATTCTTCAGCTCTAGTTTTGAAAATAATTCTGCAAACTATAGTACACGATAATATTTGCAATCATTTACACACATTTGAAAACTATTTTTGGCAAAGATTTTTCACACTATATGTACATTTCTCACAATAGTTTTGACAAGCAATTTTCAAAACATTTGCACATAGGCTTTTCAAATCGTTTCTTTCACACAAAGAAAAGTTTTGCAATCCAAACAGTTTCACACAAGTTGAAAACATTTCACAGCAAATTTTTCAAAACATGTCACACTAGTTTTCACATCATACTGTATAGGTATCTCACCTGATTTATTAATCAGTATATACAAAAGAAGAAAACTATATTTGATGTATAACATGGTTTTGGCTCTTTTAAGCTTTATTTGGGATTATGCTTATTTTTGTATAAGAGATTTTTGTGCAGACTCATCAGACTTATTCAAGAATCATTATCACAAGAGTTTTGAAAACTTTAGTCCAAAATAATTTTGCAAACATGTACACGTATTTGAAAATGATTTTACAAAGGTTTTACACAGCATAGATAGGTTTTTCAAAACAATTTTGACAATCAAGTTTTTATAATCATTTGCACATTGATTTTCACACATTTTGATTTCACGCAAAGAAAATAAATTTTCACACAAAACTAATTTTCACAAAGGTTGAATACTTGTACACACTATTTTCAAACAATTTTCACAAGGTTTCTCAAAGAGAACTTTCTTTCACAAAATATTTTTCCTGACTTAATAATCAGTATAAGTACAAAGAGCCTGAGGAGCTCACAATCATCTTCTATTATTATAGAGTTACTTATTGCTTTTTAGATTGAATTGATGTTTTATTTTTCAGTATGAGTTATGGCTTATAGTATATACATGGTATATACGACCCCCTATACTTAGCTTGAGCTATGTCCTCATAGGTCGAAAGGAAAAGCAAAGACATAACTCGTACTGAGTTTAGACAGATCTAAAGAATACATATGAATGAAATTAATGAATGAGAAGTTGACTGTCCCCCCTATACTTAGGATCAAGTAATCCTAAGTATAGCAGACTGTACAAAAAGCAGGGAGGGTCAAGGGTGGGAATACACAGATCGTACTCAGATTGTCTCCCCCTATACTTAGGGTAAGATACTCCTAAGTATAGACAAGAAGAGGAGACAATGGAGAGGATCAGACTGAAATGAAAAATTCTAGGTGCACATCCCCCCTATACTTAGGACAAAGTACGTCCTAACTATAGAAAACTATCTACAAGGGCGGCACCTTTTAGATAGAAAAAGAAAATAGAAAAGGAAAAGAAGAAAAGAAGAAAAGCAGAAAATCAGATAGACAGTGGTTGGAGTACATCGTCTGAATCTTCTGATGCTACAACAGTTGTGGAGATTTCATCATGTTACACGAGCTGGATAGAGTCAACAACGTCCAAGAATGCATCTGATTCTAAGTAAGGCTTCAGGAGTTGGCCGTTGACGACGAAGGGCTGTGCGTCAGGGGACAATTCTGATATTGCAATACTTCCATTGTCACACACTTCACAAACTCAAAATGGCCTTGTCCACTTACTCTTTAATTTACCCAGAAATATCCGCAACTTTGCATCAAATAACCACACTTTCTGTCCAACATCAAAAGTCTTTCATCTGACGTGCCGGTCATGCCAGCGTTTTACCTTCTCCTTGTACATCAATGTGTTATCGTATGCATAGTCTCGGAATTCCAAGAGCCTGTTCAGATCATCTTTTCTCTTCTACCACTTCTTCGTGAGTCCAAATTACAACTGTTGATTGCCCATAAAGACTTGTGAATTAATTCCATGGGCAGATGGCACGGTTTCCCATAGACAAGACGATAGGGTGACATGCCCAAGGGAGACTTGTAGGCGGTTCGGTAAGCCCATAGGATCGAGTCCAAAAGTTGAGACCAGTCTTTTCTGTTTGGCCTAACAAGTTTCTGCAGAATAGTCTTGATTTCTCTATTTGATAGCTCTGCCATGCCATAGGTATGAGGATGATAAGGAGACGCGACACGATGATCGATGACGTACTCATTCGTTAGCTTCTTGACCTCTTTGTTAATGAAGTGGCTACCCCCGTCTGAAATGAGAATTTTCGGTATCCCGAAACGCGAAATGATGTTCTTCTTCAGGAACTGACAGACTGTTCGGCTATCGGCGGCTCGAGCAGGGATAGCTTCCACCCAACGACTCACGTAATCGACGGCGAGAAGGATGTGCTCAAAACCTTGACTGTTAGGGAACGGTCCCATGAAGTCAATGCCCCATGCATCGAAGACATCTGCTATCTGAATGATTTTTAGGGGCATTGGATCTTTGGCAGTAAGTGTACCTTTCATTCTCTGACAGTCAGTACATCGCTTAACAAATTCAGTTGCATCCTTGAATAAAGTGGGCCACCAGAAGCCACACTGAAGTACTTCGGCTGCCGTTCGATCTCCAGAGTGATGTCCACCAGATTCGAGCGAGTGACAATGCTCGAGGACAATAGATTGCTCCGTCTGAGGGATGCATCTACGCCAAATGCAATCCGCTCCTTCCCTGAAAAAAAGAGGATCCTCCCATTGGTAGAATCGGATGGTCGACATGAATTTGTTCTTCTGATTTTTCGTCCAATCCGCAGGTGTTACCCCAGAGGAGAGGTAGTTGACTATATCTGCATACCAAGGATGAGAATCCACTGCTAAGATGGCTTCATCAGGGAAGGTTTCTGTGATGGGTGCATTATTCGGAGGAGATTCATGCTGCTCTATTCTGGAGAGATGGTCTGCTACCACATTTTGAACTCCAGGTTTGTCCTTGATTTCCAAATCGAATTCCTGGAGGAGAAGGATCCAACTAATCAGTCTTGGCTTGGCATCCTTCTTCTGATGTAGGTACCGGATAGCAGAGTGGTCTGTAAAAATTGTGACTTTCGATCCCAACAGATAGGATCTGAACTTCTCGAGGGCAAAAACCACAGCCAGCAATTCTTTCTCTGTCACAGTATAATTTCTTTGTGCTTCATCTAATGTTCTGCTGGCATAGTGAATGGCATAGGGCGCTTTGTCTTTCCTTTTCCCAAGAAGAGCCCCGACTGCAAAGTCCGACGCATCGGTCATTATTTCAAAGGGAAGAGTCCAGTCGGGTAGCTGTAAGATTGGAGCCTGCGTGATAAGCTCCTTCAGCTTGTTGAAAGAAAGGAGAACCGGCTGATCAACAATGAACTCAGTCTCCTTGCACAAAAGTTCTGTGAGAGATCAGGCGATGCGGCTGAAATCCTTGATGAATCGCCTGCTTAATCCCACATGCCCCAGGAATGACCTCACATTCTTCACTGTCTGGGGTGGCTGAAGATTTGAAATGACATTCACCTTCGCCGGGTCGACTTCCATGCCACGTTTGGAAACGACGTGACCCAGCACAATGCCTTCAGTGACCATAAAGTGGCTCTTTTCCCATGAGAGCACTAAATTGACTTCTCGGCATTTCTGAAGCACTCTGTCTAGGTGCTCAAGACAAGAGTCGAAACTATCACCATAGACAGAGAAGTCGTCCATGAACACCTCGAGAAAACTGCCTACCATCTCGGCGAAGACTGCTAACATGCATCTTTGGAAAGTTGCAGGTGCATTGCATAATCCAAAGGGCATTCTCTTGAAGGCGTAGGTGCCGAACGGGCAAGTGAAGGTAGTCTTCTCTTGATCTTCAGGGGTGATTGCCACTTGGTTGTACCCGGAGTACCCATCCAAAAAGTAGAAGAACTCCTTGCCTGCTAATCTTTCCAGAACTTGATCAATTAATGGCAAGGGGAAGTGGTCCTTCTTAGTTGCGGCATTAAGTCAGCGGTATTCAACACACACCCGCCAGGATGTTGGCACCCGAGTGGAAATTTCCTCTCCTTTGTCATTTGTAACCACGGTAAGCCCAGATTTCTTGGGAACTACATGTAGTGGGCTTACCCATTTTGAATCGGAGATGGGATATATGAAGTCTGCATCACACCATTTCATGATTTCTTTCATGACGACGTCCCGAAGGTTAGGGTTCAGCCTTCTCTAAAATTCGCGGGACGGCTTGGCATCTTCTTCTAGATAGATATGGTGTGAACACAGGGCTGGATTTATCCCTCGGAGATCTGATACGCTCCAACCAAGTGCCTTGCGGTTCTTTTCTAGAACCTAGAGAAGACGAGATTCCTGATCCAGATTCAGCCTGCTGTTGATGATTACCGGATATATTTGTTCTTCACTCGTAAGGAAAGCATACTTTAGGCCTACCGGAAGTGGCTTGAGTTCTGGTTTTGACCTGTCCACTTTATCTGTCACTTCAGAGACTATGCTGGTGGTGGGGTGTACTTCCTTGAAATATGTACCATCCTCATCATCTTGTTGAGATCCCAGTGATGTACCGAACGGTTCTGCGTTAAGCTGATCGTGTTCGGTCTGGAGTGACTGCTCAAGTAGATTCGCCTGCATCTGAGAGTCTTTCTCCCAATAATCATCGGAGCATAAGCTGACTGCGCTTCCCAAGTCCTCCTCAAGAGTGAGGATTTCTCGTGTCCATGGATCGTCCAATGATAAGGCTGAGTCTCTGATCTCTGCAATAAACTCACAGTCTGCTTCGGACGCTGTCTGGCTCTCATCAGTTGTGTCATTGAGCTCTTTGTTCATGTTTATCGTGATTTGCTGGGTATTCGACCTGAAAGTAATCTTGCCAGACCTGTAATCAACCACGGCACCTGAAGTACGAAGGAATGGTCTGCCAAGGATGATAGGGGTCTGGAGTAGGGGTGCAGGCGAGTCAATATCAAGGACTACAAAGTCAGCTGGGAAGTTTATTTCCTGCACTTTAACTACTATGTCTTCCAACAGATCTCGGGGCCGCTTGACGGATCGCTCAGCGAACTGAAGGATCATGCGTGTCTGCTTGAGCGGGCCCAACCCGAATTCTTGCATTATGGACGAGGGCAGGAGGTTGATGGAAGATCCACTGTCAAGGAGAGTACGCTCGAAGACCTGATCAAAAATCTCGCAACTGATCAGAGGCACTCATGTTTCTTGTTTCTTCTGGGGGAGATTGCTAATGGCTGCAACAGTGGCCATAGAGTGAACGTGCTTTTCGACATCTCGGCGTCTGTTTTCTTGCGCTGAGCGACGCCTATTAGTACATGCCTCTTTCAGTCCTTTCTTCACAGCTGGCATGTATTCCACGGCCTTCAACAAGGGAATCTCAACAGTCAATTTATCTAAAATTTCCACAACACCTGGATCAGACAATGCCTTTTTTCATTTTGCATTTTATTTGGATTTTTGTATTGCATGAGGAAAAGGAATATTTACATCACTGGTAGGAAAATGAGAGTTCTTATTTACATCAAAGTCATCGCCCACCGAATGTTGTACATCCGAACTACAAAAAGGAGTACAAGCTGTATCTGGACATGCTGGTGCTGCAGGGCGATCAAAAGGTAAAGCGTCTGCTCCGTCGGCTGGTGAGGGATCAGCTGCTGCTGAAGGCTCCTCCAATGCTGGCACGGCTTCGCTTCGGCTGCAAGCTTCTTTTTGTTGTTTTTGCTTTTGCTGATTTTTTTGTATTTTCTGCTGAGGCTGCTGGTGACATGGCACGACGGCTGGACTGGCTTCTCCTTCTTCTTCCTCCTCACCCACCCCTGTAGCTGGAACGGCTGATGCGGAAGATGACGATCCACCGGTTTCTTTATTCACCCCACTTGTGGTAGCAGGCGGAGGCAAGGCCCTACCGCTCCTGAGAGTAACAACATTAGAATAAACAGTAATATCATTACCAGACACGGACAGGACATCATGTTCTACCTGCTCTTTCTTCTTGAAATTATTGGGGTTGGCTTCGACCTGAGCCGGGATGGTAGTTCGGGTGGCGGTCAGGTCGTCTAGACGCTTGGTCATCTCCGCTAGCCCTTTGACAAGCCGGGCCAGACAATCCATGGTAGGGTTCGCAGGGGGTACTTCCGATGGTTCAGCGTGCAGACCACGCTGCTGTTGGTTGGATGGGTGTGGAGGTTGTTGCTGGTGGTGCTGCGGTGGTGCAGGAAGTTGAAGATGTTGGTACGAGGAAGGAGGATACTGCTGATATTGTTGAGGCGGGGCAGCCGCGTACTGGTGAAACGACTGTGGATGACGGTACTGCGGCTGCTGGTATGGATGATTCTGCCTCCATTGAGGTGCAAACTGGGGAGGCTGCTCGTACTGCTGGTGCTGCTGAGAGGATTGCCCAAAACGACCACCCTGAGGTTGGTAGTATTGCCGATTGGTGAATGACTGACCCTGGGGTTGTCCCGGAGGACAGGTCGGCTGTGCATCATTGCTCCATACCCCGTTCACTTCCTGAATCAGGGGTGGTGGTGGGAAGACTGGATCAGGTACTTAAAGGAACTCTGGCTGGTACACGACCATCTGCTGCTGCGGCGGGCCCTGGTCGGGTGCCTGCATGTAGTATACGTGCTGGACTGCCGGTGGCTGCTGGCTCGGCTGAGGCTGATGCTGCGGTTGCTGCTCGTCCTTCTTCTCAGCTGGAGTCTCCGATGGTGTCGCCGACTGAACAGAGTTGATGGTACCCACCAATAGTTCAAGGTACTTGTTGATCTGATCAAGCTTGTCTAAATTCTGGGTCCTCTTCTCGATCACAGCGAGTTTCTTGAGGTCTTGTGATCGCTTCTCGATGATGTCTACTTTAGAGAGATGGCCCCCGATGATACTGAGGTTGGAGCTCTCATATCTCTCTGCCTCCTTAGACGCTGCCATGTGCACTTGTTTTTGAAGGATCTGGGGTTGCTTCTGATATGCCTTGGATGAAGAGAGGGCGGCCTCTCCTTCGGCCATTTCTTCAAATATTTGCCAGACTACATCTTCATCCTTATTGAAGTGTGAGCCCCCACATGTTGCGTCTACGAGCCTTTGGCTTTCAATGTTCAGTCCCCCAAAGAAATGCTGGACCAAGCTTGTCTTCGGAATATCATGACGGGGACACTTCTCCTGCAGTTCAGTGAATCTCTCCCAAGTTTCATGTATCGACTCATGGGGTCCTTGGGAGAAATTACTGATTCGGGCTCGCATCTGGTTGAGCTGACCTAGAGGGTAATATTTGTGCAGAAAGGCGGACTTCAGCTCCTCCCAGGTCGTCACAACCTTCCCCAGATGATTGACACAATAGAGGGCTTTGTCCTGTAGGATGAAGGGGAATGCCATCATCTTGACAATGTCCAGAGGGACATTGGGATAGTGAGTAGTACGGCAAATGCGAGAGAATTGCTGCAGGTGAATGTACGGCTCCTCGCTGGTGTTTCCATGGAATGCAGGGAGAAGGGCGATGAACTGGGGCTTCAGCTCAAAGTGAGCGTGTACCGGTGGAATGAGAATCCACTCGGTCATCTGGTTGTCTCCCGGATTGTATGTTTCTTTAAGTGTAGGCTTTGGTGGTGGTAATTCAAGGTCATCATCATCAGGACCACCACCTCCACATCCTCCTCCCCTGCCTCCTCTGCCTCTGCCTCCTCCTCCATCGTATCGGTTCATCATATCATTCAACATGTCCTGGAAGGTTGTCTGTGTGAGGGCCTACTCGGTTAACTGCTATTGGATGGCCTGGATAGATGCCAGTAGTTGTGCATTGACTTGATTCTGATATGGCGCATGTCCCTCTGGTTGGGGTGGCTGCTGACCCTTGCCCTTTCCTCCTGGAGCCATGTCAGGGTCTGAGTCGGACGAGATGAACTCCGGAGTAGTCTCCAGGGATCGCACTGTCTTCTATCTATATAATGAGATATCCCTGATCAGACCGCTTGCAATCAATGTTTAGCTGCCGTGATGAAGCTGGAATTCAGGTCAACCCCAGCATGTTGTGAATGGAAAAGGATGTATACTGTAATCGACTTCCATTCACAACGGCGGAAATGGGACAAAAGTGATCCCAGTTTATTGGGTGGCCAAGAGAAAGGTAGAAAACGAGGAGTCTGGAGATCGATCCGCAAAGTCCGGATCGGGTTCTCGGGAATCGCCTCGAACTTATTGGCGGAGTTGAGTCTATGGAATCGATGTTGGTTTCGGCATGGTCCCGACGAAAACCATCCATGGATCAACTTCGCGTAGCACAAGAGAATCGGATGTTGGAAGAAAGATACGGTGGTCAACGAGGAATAAAAGGAGTGTAAAACAATAGAGAGGCTCGGTTGAGCGGGGTGGTCAAAGGGAGAAACAAAATATGCTTGATCTTTGAACCTTAATCTAGATCCATACAAACACAATACAAAATCGGGTTCACCAACTCACGCCATGTGAAGCCGTGAAAACTCGGCTATTTATTATCTTTTCATTTTTAGAGTTGTGATTTCAGGCATATCTTATAACAAGTCCTTAGTACGCTACCCTATAGGAGAGAGAGTACTGCCAGAAGAGTATCCCGTACTTGTCCTCCTCCTATGTAACCTGTAGTATGTACTTTTTGGAGTCCTTGTAACCCTTCCTGGATCCCTACTCAGCCAAAGAAATAGAGAGAGGAAGCCGATAGGCGAAACCAATACTTCGGTTCTCGCTCGCAACGGAATCACCTGTGAGCGTGCAAGAACCTACTCGGACGCAGGACAATGAGACAGACACCCCCGTGAAGGCGTGGCCTATGCTCAATACTTCGGACAGGGTCGATGCTCTACACAACAGAGAGTCATCATTGGTGACCAAGCCCTACTCGCCTACGTACGATAGAAGTGCCATTACTTCGGAAATCCATGCGATACACAAGGCAGTTGCAGACTGGGTTTTTGGCTTTAATCCTTAGGGGGTCGTACTCGCTCAAGGGAGTAGGGTTTTGGTCCCCCTCCAAGGTACCTGAAAACAATGAGGGCTTTATGAACCCGGTACAATGATAGTCCATTACATATTTTAATTAAGGTCAAAGTTTATTTAGCAGTCCCCTTGTTTTAATTTTTGGGTTTTCACTTTTTGAGTCTGTTTCATACCAGTGCCTAACATCTTTGTAGATTTTCATTTAAGTCCTAGGTGCTCAAAATCAGAGGGAGATAGCGGAAAAGCCGTGCAAGTGGTTCCATGATGGAAATCTCACCATTGAACCGAATGATGCATGCTGAGTTAGAAGACTTACAGTGCATCCCAGCTCTCTCCATGCGGTATGCAAAACAGAATTTTTAAACCTATCTACAAGTCTGTATGCAAGGCACAAAATCGCCCTAAACATTAGCTGCTATTAGCATGAAGAACCATAAGTCGCTCATTCATCTCTAGCCCGAAGGGTCCGGTCTTGGCTCACCCCTCCTCTTCTCAACACACTTGAGTTTAGGAGAAAGCGCTTTACAGGGCTCGCTGTGGCACAAGGGCTAAGAGACAAATGAGCGGCTTGTTTAAGTTTGACTAGATCCATACGAAGTAGACTATAGGAACATGCATTCTTATTAATGGGTGGACCTAGCTACCGAGTCAAGCAACCTACATCTAGGGGCTCCAAGCACACAAAACAAAATAAAATAAAGGCGGAAAGCTCAAAACTTCGGAAAACAAAGGAAAGAAAGTGATGAAAACTCGAAAAGCCGCGATGAGGCCCCCAGGTGAACAATCACCCGGGCACTGGACCTCATTGTGAAGAGCAGAGTCCTGTTTAATTACATGCCAAAATTGTCTCTCTCTCACCATAAATTACAAAAATAATCCTAAATATTCTAAACCTAACTAATCCCCATCTCCTTGCTTCCTTGATGCTCTCTCCAAGTGGTCATGAGGTGATGACCACCCTCCTCCAAGCTTGGCCGCCTTGGCTTCCTAGGAAGCCATCCTCGTGTGGCGGGCCCTCGCATCAAAGTCACAAAAAGATTGCATTAGTAGAGGTTTAATCAATCAAAATGGAGCAGATAAGAAATCAATCACAATAAATAAATTAATCAATAAAGCATGGTGACCAATGACAATAAAAATAGCTGCTCACAAAATAAATGATAAATCGATTTTCTACAAGAATGACAAAAATAAAATAGGCTATGCTCATTGCTCCCATGAAACGGCGCCATCTGATAACCACACATTTTGCGAGGGTCACGGTAATATGTATCAAGTGTCGCTGAGGCGACCACTCACAAAACATTGATTAATCAGCAATTAACCCACAATAAAAGAATGAATGAATTAAGTCCAAAAAGAAGTGTGAATTAATCTTTATTACTCTACCACAAGATGTACAGTGACTAAGTATGTGGAGGTCGAACCACAGAGAGCGATACAAAATGCAATAGCCTATGATGTGTATGTACCACAGAGTCATCCATGTGTGAAGCCTATTTTTGTGGGTTTTTATCTTTTATATATTTTTTTAAAATTTTTATTTTAATAATATAATTAGGTAATATATATATATATATATAATTTATAGAATATAAATATATAGATGTATATGTACCCATAGAGGGTGAGTGCATAGCATATAATACATACATTAGATATATATATATATATATAAATAATAATATTTTTTTAATTTTGAAATATTACTAATTATGCATACACACATATATATAGATAGGTATATATATACATTTTTTTCTTTTTAATTTTCTTTTTCAATAGGGAGTGTGTATATATATAGGGATGCTATAATATTTATAAATATACAAAAATAGTCAAAAATCCAGAGATAGAGTCTTTAAGGTATTTTATAGTTTTCTAATGTTTTTGTGATTTTTGGGTATTTTTCAACATATTTTTGGTATTTTTAAATACTGAAATAAAGCAAACAGTGGAGTAGCTACTGGCTGGGGGTTAAAATGGTCATTAAAAATATCACACAGCCACAAAAATTCTCCCAACTATTTTTAAAAGAAAGAGAATAAAATATAGGGCCTACAGGAGTTGAGTTTGTAATTTTTAAGGTTTTCTTGAATTTCTTATATTTTTTTAGAGTTTTTGAGTATTTTTTCATTTTAAAGGTTTTTCTTTTGAGATTTTTAATGATTTTTGGACTGACACTTAATTAGGCTAAAATAGACTATAGATAATTTTTTTGGAATTTTTTGAGTTGGTTTGATTTTTTTGGTATTTTATAAGTTAGACAATAAATAAAATGCATGTTTTTGATTTTTAATAAATGCAAAAATGCAACAAAATTAAAATCCAAAAATATGTCGTGTGCAAGGGTACACTAACAAGAGCTTATATCCATTTTTGCAAAATTTTTCAAGTTAATATCAAGCACAAAATAAATGGACAAATGGACTGGCAGGGGCATTTTTGCAATTAAAATATTTATCAGGGGAATCCATGCAAAAATTATAACAGAAATAAACATTTACTTTTATTTTCGGGGCCATTTTACAATTAATAAAACCCGGTAGGGTTTAAGTGCAAAAATCACGCGCCTCACGTGGGGACTGCACGTGAGGCGCGTAGGGACTAATATGCAAATATAAAAAAAATCAGGGAGCCTTCTGTAAATTTTACAAATTATTTACAACAGGGATTTTTATTTATAGAATTAAAACCTAAATACAAAAAGGCAGGGGGTTGTAGCTGAAATTTACCCTAATAGTCGCGCGATCCGATGGTTGACCTTCTTCCACTTGCCACGCGTCGCGCTCCCGTCGGCCGATGACGGTTCGCAGATGACGGCTGAGATTAGATCAGCATCGCTGATCGAACGGTTGATGCGGTGCTTCATCTGACGGCGCTGGTTCGATCTGGGCCGACTCCTCTGATCTGACGGCGCTGGAGGTGCCTGGACGAACAAGGAAGAAGCTCGCCCCCAGCGAGCTTCGATCGTGAAGCTTTGGCTCGCCCGGGCGTCTCCCTCGCATCTGAAGTGCTCTCTGCTCGTAGCTGGTGAAGTTCCGCGTCGACTGATGGTCTCGCCATGGCTTCTGGAGGTCTGAGGTGCTCGGACGAAGTCGAAGAAGAACAAGACCTCCAGGAACCTCTTCTTGGGTTGAATCGAGCCCAGATGGGCTTCTTTCCTCGTTGGACCTGCATAGGAAGAACCGGGGGAGAGAGGGCTACCTCCTCGATCCGGGGTTTTGAAGCTTTGCAGCAAAATGGAGTGAGACGGAGGAGCTCCGACGAACGGCAGAGGTGGAGCTCCGATTCGCCAAGACCAGAGGTCCTGGGTTGAACGAAGATGGACAATCGATGGAGAATACGATGGGGTATGAAATGGGATGAACGTGGCGGTCAGACACAGGCAGGACCACGGTGAAGAAGTCGCCGGAGCGGAGCTGCGGCGAACTTCAAATTTTTTATTTTAAGCTACAACGATTAACTAAACACTAAACTAACAACTAAAATCAAAAGCTAGCACTAAAACCTAACTAAAAAGCGATAAAAGAGCAGCTCTTATACATGGGGTCCACCAGGGAGCAGGACGGACGCCGGAGCTCCGCCGCGACAAAATCGTCCCTCCTCCGGCCGATTCGCGGTGCTGGATCACTCCCCCTGTCACGAGGAACGTCTCAGGAACGAAATCAGGGCGTTTGAATGGATTAAAATTGGCCAAATTTGAGGAAGGGAGCGGAGCTTCTTATTTATAGACAATGGCCTGGAGCCTTATTGACCGGCTATTATTGCTTGATCCAATGAATATCAAATTGATCCAAGTTATCGACGGGTATCAGTGATGATCAGAGATCAATTCTTGTGAAGGAAGCGAGCTCGATCGATGGACGGGATGGCCGTAAAAAAGGGAAGAAATCTGGGGAGTTGATAGTTCAGAGGTGCCAGGTCCCGGAGGGGACAGTTGACCGGGCGGTCAACAAGGGCCGGCGCCCCATTGGTCCACGTCGGCCGCTAGACGCCAAAATAGGAAATCTTATTAGAAATTGATTTATTTAACCTAGTAAACGATTTTATTAGAATTTTCTTAAAAAACGTATATTATTTCATGTAGTATTTATTTACAATTTTTATTGAATTTTTTGAAGTGTTTTATTATAGTTTTATTTTAATAAAGTGTATATGTGTGTATTTACATGTATTTTGTATCTTTTAATTTTTTATTTGTTTATTTTATTTTATTATTTTATTGGCTTATTTTATAAATTTATAATTAATTTTTGTGAGTATAAAGGTATTTTTGTTTAATATTTATGAGTTTATTTCTATTTTTAAATAAATAGAGGTAGGTATATGCAGGTATAATTATAGGTCTTTTGCCTATATATTGCACATACTTTATTTATTTAATGTATTTTCTTGATTTTTATTTTGAATTTACATTTTTAATAAGTTATATGTAATATTTACATTATTATGAAAATATAAAAGAAGAGAATAATAAAAGAGTGTTTTCCCCTTTTATTTATATACATTCTTGGTCATAGGTATTTTGCCTATTAACTTGCATAAACTTATTTTGTTTTATTAATTCTTTTTAGTTTTATTTTAATTTTAGTATATACATTTATTATATACATTGTTTACAAAATTCTAAAAATATAATTTGACAAGAATAATAGACAAGGAATATATTGAATATTTTAATCAGGCAGGCTGCACAATGGGGGCCAAAAACCTAACTTTTGCAGATGGACTACAAAATATATGAAACCAATTTTATTAAATAATTCATGGAAATCTATATACAATTAAAGGTGAGTTTGGGTGATTTGGAGTTTTTATTTGCAAGATATAGGTCTGTGAAGTTGAGATTTTGGCTTTTTATTCTGTGCATAAAATGTACACTGAGTATTATTTTTGTACAAACTCAATTTTTTATTTTTATTTACATTATTATCTACAACTTTTATGTACAAAGTTTCTTTATTTGATGAATAAATAATTATGTACAAAATAGGTGTCAAAAATGCATAAATAAATGAATTAATAAATGAGGTATTTATTGTATAATTGGCCCTTATCTCCCCTACTTTATTCCTTGTCGACCAATTCCATACTGTCTTGGTCTCGGGGTTCGGGTCATAAAATATTTGCAATATTTTATTCCTTTTTTCTTTTCTTCCCTTTATTCTATAATTTTGGCATTAAAAACCTTATTTTATGTACAATAAATACACTAAATAATGAATGCTATTAGGTACAAATTGAGGCTATTACATGCATTTTCTGGGGTTTTTAAGGCCAAAATGATAGAATAAAGGTGATGAAATGGAGATTCATCAGGCATACACACAGTCCCCTATTCAATCTCATCTGGAGGGGGAAAGTCATTTGTGTTGGAATTTATCCCATATGTGGTCCATATAAAATATTTATGAGATGATAAATATTAAGTTTTACCAATTCAATGGATAAAACGTAACCGCATTATCTTGATCCACGTTGATGGTTAATGGATCATCATGAGTCGGTTACGATAGGGTTTGTTATCCTTTTGAACCCTCCAACTCTACCCCTATAAAAGAGACGTGATGGCTCATTATGCAATCCACTAAATCAAGAGATTCAGAGAGCCACCATCAAAACTCTCCACCATCTGAGAGAGTCTTAACGATTGGGGTCAAGGGATGGAGAAAAGGAGGAAGAAAAGATCATTGTCAGTTTCTTCATCATCTCAATCAAAAGTTGCTATTTGATTTGCGATGGAAGGAGGTAACTCGTGAATCATTATTTTTTGTTGATTCATTTATGTTGTGCCAAATTTTCCTACGATATGGTACCAGAGCCAGGTTAAATTTTTGGTTTAGTGATTTAATGATTGCAAATTTCACAGCAAAAATTATGTTGATTTGGATGTTTTCATAATGATATTTTTTCGTTGAGAGTGAAATAAACGTTGGGATAAAATATTCTTGTCATGATACATTAGTCATGAAATCCTTTAATGAAATATGTATAGGTTAAAATCGAAATTGTATCTTGGATTTGCTGAATTGAATTAATATATATATATATATATCAAGGTGTTATGTTTTTCAAAAAAGAGAGATAATACATGAGCATGACTTGTTCTCTTGCTTGTTTTACTCTGTAACGGACGAAACTTTCATCTGATTTTCAACGGGATGAGAAGAAATAATATTATCCATTGTCTCCGACAGATTTTCCTATTATGAGATTGGATTCCCGTGAGTTGTTTTTTATTTTGTTTGTTGCCAATTTCTGATTGAGTAAAAGCTTACAGAAATTATTTACTCATAAAATGGATGGCTTTTAATCCTTTAATTCATTTCTCTATACATGTCGTTAAATCTTTTAAAGATATTTTGTGTACATTATTATTGATGAATGAAGCTATTACGTTCAATTTTGTGGTTAGTCACCAAAGTGATCTAACCATTATGGAGTTGAATCCATATTCTAATCATCATGTTTTGATGCAAAGTAAATTTAGTGACATAATATTATCCTGATAATCAGAATAGTATAATCATAGACTAGGAGATCACCTAAAGGTGGATCATTGTCCGTAATTATGCACATTAAAAGGTTAATTAATGAATCATGAGTTTTACATCCAAAGATGGAAAATATGAATTAGATATGATTTATTCAATTACCTATTAAAGTTTATATAATTACATCACTTATGCATATTGTGAAAGAAATTTCAATATGTATTTATTGTATATAGATTATTAATTTATTTCTCAAAGCATTATTGTGAGCATATGCATTATTCTTTACAGTTTCAGCAGCTATGAACTTGTTTGCAATAGGCAACTCTATGGTCAGTTTCAACAGATTCAACTATGCATATTGGTCAGAACAGATCCTCTTCCATTTGGGAATGATGAATTTAGATCATGCATTAGTTGAAGATCAAAAACCACAAGCCTTTACAAAAAACAACACTGATTATGAAAGGTTCTATGAAGCTTGGGAAAGATCGAATAGATTCTGCTTGAGATTGATGAAAATCTCAATGTTGGAAATCGTCAAACCATCAATGCCTAGGACAAACAATGCTAAGATATTTATGAAGAAAATCAAGGAGTGCTCCCAGCCTGATATAGCTGATAAGTCCATTGTCAGGACTTTAATGACCGAGTTGACCACGGACAAAATTCATCTGGTCTAACTCGACGATGGATCATGTAACTGAAATGTCTAATCTCGCAGTGAAACTGAAAACCATGAGGATGGATGTCAACGAGACATTCTTAGTACAGTTTATCATAAACTCTCTTCCTATTAAATTTGGGCAATTCCAGGTAAACTACAACACATTAAATAATAAATGGAGCTTCATAGAATTAAAGGCTATGCTCATTCAAGAAGAAGGGAGATTAAAGAAGATAAAAGAACACTCGGTGAACCTCATGGCTACTGAAAGACTACAGTAGGGGCTAGTAGAAATAAGAGCCACACAAGCAAAAGGAACAAAGGAAAAACTCCCATGAATGCTAATGGGAGCAATTCTAAAGAAATCAAATGTTACTTTTGCAATAAGTCCGAGCATATGAAGAAAGATTGCCTTTAACGGAAAGCATGGTTTGAAAAGAAAGGTATGCATTATGTTTCTGTTTGCTTCGAAGCAAATATTATAGATGTTCCTAATAATACTTGGTGGTTAGATTCTGGTGCAACTACTCACGTATCTCACATATTACGTGGATTCCTTACAATCCATAACATAAAGGAAAGTGAGCAGTATTTGCTCATGGGAAATAGGATGAAGGTACGAATGGATGCAATTGGGACTTGCTGATTGATTATGGACACTGGATGTCAAGTTGATATGGAAGGATGTCTCTACATTCATGAATGTGCTAGAAATCTTGTTTCTGACTGGATAGTTTAGGATTTTCTTTGAAGATTTTTTATGGGTCATTCTCTATGTTTAGAAATAAGTACTTTATGATTTTAGTACTTTGGAGAATTATCTTTATCTTTTAATCTTGATAATAAATTTATGAATTCTCTATTTTATGTTGAATGCAATGTGCGTGTCAAAAGGAATGCATCTGCTAAATGCTCTGCTCTTTTATGGCATCAAAGACTAGGTCATATATCTAAGGAAAGGATGGTGAGACTTATTAAGAATGACATATTGTCTCTATTAGATTTAGTGATCTAGGGTTGTATACATATTGCATTAAAGGAAAGCAATTCAAACACGCATCAAAGAAGCCAGCGACAAGGGCTACCCAACTCCTAGAATTGATACATATTTATATTTGTCGTCCTTTTCATGTCTCACCATGGGGAGGGGAAAGATATTTTATAACTTTTATAGATGATTTCTCAAGGTATGGATATATTTATCTATTGTATGAAAGGACTCTAGTAGTAAATGTCCTTGAGATATTTATTAATGAGATGGAAAGACAATTGGATAGGAAATTAAAAGTTGTGAGATCTAATCGAGGTGGTGAATATTTTGGAAGGCATGATGAGATGTGTCAACATCCTGGTCTATTTGTAAAATTCCTTGAAAGTAGGGGTATTTGTGCACAATACAAAATGCTCAGAACACCGCAACAAAATGGTGTCGCAAAATTTGAAATCGTACATTAATGTGAATGGTTAGGAGCATGATAAATAATAGTACTTTACCTATTTCATTGTGGGCATATGCACTAAGGACTTCAGCATATTTACTCAATAGGGTTTCTAGTAAAGCAATTCGAAAGACACCTTTTGAATTATGGACATGTAGGAAACCTAGTTTGAGACATCTACATGTTTGGGGATGTCAAGTAGAAGTAAGAGTATACAATCCACATGAAAAGAAATTAGATCCAAGGAAAGTCAGTGGATTTTTCATTGGTTATCCTGAAAAGCAAAGGGGTATAGATTTTATTGTCCTAACCATAGTGCAAGAATTGTTGAGAGTGGCAATGCTCGTTTCATTGAGAATGTCAACATTAGTGGGAACCAAGTTTCATGAAATGCGGAAATAAAAGAAGATAGGGATAAAGTGTCACTTCCATATATCCTCGAATCTTCGAGAGTAATCATTCCACCTGTGGATTCATCTCCACATAATGACGTGGAACATCAATAGTTGGCACCCACATTAAGTAATTATGTCATTATTAATGAACAAGTTGTAAATGAGCCAAGTGTATCACAATCACAAGAAGTTGCATTAAGACACTCTGAAAGGTAAAGGAAATCTGTAAATTTTGATTATTATATAATATATGCACTTGATCATGAATGTGACTAAAGTATTGATAAAGATCCAAGCTCATTCCATCAAGCCATAAAATGTAATGATTCTGAAAAGTGATTGAATGCTATGAAAGAAGAACTCGTGTCCAATAACAATGTCCTGGAATCACGTTGAGTTACCAGAAGATTCTAAAAGAGTAAGGTGTAAATGGGTATTCAAGACCAAACGTGACTCTAACGGTAACAATGAACGATATAAAGCTAGACTTGTTGCAGAGGGCTTTACTAAAAAAGATGGCATCGATTATAAGGAGACCCTTGCTCCAGTTTCAAAGAAGGATTCCTTAAGAATTATTTTGGATTTGGGGGCTGATTATGATTTGGATCTTCACCAAGTGGATGTAAAGACTGCCTTTCTGAATGGGGAGTTAGAGGACGATGTCTATATAGACCAACCCGAAGGTTTTAGGATAACAGAAAAAGAAAATCTAATATGTAAATTAAATAAGTCAATATATGGACTAAATCAAGCTTCTCGCTAATGGTATATTAAGTTTAACAATACCATTACATCGTATGGTTTTGTAAAAAAACAATGTAGATAGGTGTATCTACATGAATGTTAGTGGGAGCAAGTTTATTATATTAGTCCTATATGTTGATGACATATTATTGGCTGCCAATGATATAGGTTTGTTACATGAAAAAAAGAAGTATCCCTCTAAGAACATTGAAATGAAAGATATGGGTGAGGCATCCTATGTGATTGGAATAGAAATATTCTGTGATAGACCACAAAGACTGTTAGGATTATCTCAGAAGGCATATATTGAGAAGGTCTTGGAAAGATTCAGGATGGACAAGTGCTCTACAGGCGTTGTTCCTATTCAGAAAGGGGATAGATTCAACTTGAATCAATGTCCAAAGAATGAATTGGAACGTAATGAAATGAAAGGAATTCCTTATGCATTAGTGGTTGGGAGTATAATGTATTCTCAAACATGTACTCAACCTGATATTAGTTTTGCCACTGGCATGTTGGGTCGGTATCAAAGTAATCCTAGTATGGATCAATGGAAGGCTGCAAAGAAAGTTCTCAAGTATTTACAAGGCACCAAAGATCATATGCTCGTGTACAAACGATCTGATAATCTTGAGATTATCAGATATTCAGATTCAGATTTTACGGGATGCATCGATTCAAGAAAGTTAACCTTTGATTACTTATTTCTACTCGCTGGAGGAGGTGTATCATGAAAAAGTGCAAAGCAGTCTGCCATTGCTGCTTCCACTATGGAGGCTGAATTTTTAGCATGCTTTGAGGCTACAGTTCAAGGATTGTGGCTGCGAATTTTGCTTCAATACTTGGAATAGTCGACAACATTGCCAAGACGTTGAAACTTTATTGTGATAATGTCGCATCAGTCTTCATCTCAAAGAATGATAAGTACTCTGGGTGCAAAGCACATGGAATTGAAGTATTTATCAGTAAAGGAGGAAGTCCAGAAACAAAGACTATCAATAGAGCACATCAGTACTAATTTTATGATGGTGGATTCATTAACTAAAGGGTTAGCAACTAAAATTTTTTCTAAGCATGTTGTAAGATTGGGTGCTCTAAAGAAGTCCTTGTTGTAAAAGGCTAATTAGTACATTTAGTTTGGTGCTCATTATGATTATGACAATCTCATTTGTTTTATGTTTCTGAATCATTTCATTGTTATATTATGCATGTATGTTTGCAAACAGATAACATAATCGTCGAAATGGAACTAAAGAAGGAGATGTTATTCTTCTAAATTGTAGTTGTTTGGATTGAATTGATATTGATACATGGAAGGGATCGTGTCAAGTTAAATGATGCATGACCGCCATGATCATATTAATTTAAATTAATTATGTTATATGATTCATTGACATTATATAAAACCCATGAAAAGGCATGCTTAAGGTTATTATCTCATAATTAAAGATTATATGTACCAAGTGTGAGAATGTTGGAATTTATCCTGTATGTGGTCCATATAAAATATTTATGAGATGATAAATATTTGGTTTTACCAAGTCAATGGATAAATTGTAACCGCATTATCTTGATCCACGTTGATGGTTAGTGGATCATCAGGAGTCAGTTACGATAGGGTTTGTTATCCTTTTGAACCCTCCAACTATACCCCTATAAAAGAGACATGATGGCTCATTATATAATACACCGAATCAAGAGATTTAGAGAGCCACCATCAAAATTCTCCACCATTTGAGAGAGTCTTAACGATTGGGGTCAAGGGAAAGAGAAAAGGAGGAAGAAACAACTCCGAGATTCACCATCAAAACTCTCTACCACCGGTTTGGGAGGTGAATGAAGTATGGTATACTCAAGACCCTCCTAGGCAGAGAAGTACGGGGGACTGCAAGTCTTACTAGCATCTCCTGACCTTTCACAACACTGCATTCACCTCCGCACCACTTCCTTCATAGCATGACCTTGGATATCGACCACCGTAGCAACAGCGGTAGTAGTACCATCAATATGGCCGACAGTGCCAGTACCAGGCGGGCAAGCAGGGTCCGCAGTTTCAGCAGATGCCCCAGCACCAACTGTAGCAGAGGAAGTACCCCAATCAATAGGGCCAGTCTTCCCGTTCTTCTTCTTAGCCTTTTCCACTTCCTTCTTCGTCTGGTCCCACAAACTCGCAATTCCAGTAGATACTTGACACACTTTATTCCTACCAGAATGAAATTCATGATTTATGGGTGTATGTCAACTCTTTGTCTACATGGAGAGACGAGCAGTCTGCAAGAGAAGGAGAGTATGAATGCAGCATCGTCAACATGGATATATCTGGGATGCTATGGAGGACCTGGCACCTCCGATTGTGGCGGATACCATTATTGCGTCTTTTCCATAGATTTACTAGATAATTTTGATTTCGATCCCATGTTGCATCAAAAAGATTCATGTATGAAGAACTCTGTTTCCTTTAATTCCAAGAATGATCTTCTATTCATGATTCAGATTCATCATCTTCTATTACCCTTCCTCCCATCCCTTTCCCCCATTCTCTTACGAGAGGAAAACACATTATGAAGATTCGAAAGGATGACCCCAAAATGGCATGGTTTTTCAAGGAGAATATCACGGTCAAATTGCCATTTGATGAGTATGTGGCTAACCATCCTACATTCCAAAAATACCTTAAGGTGAGATGCATACCCACTAGGGTTAGCAGGAAGAAACCGAACCGATATGTGAAGACTCATGTCTTGTCAGTATCCACAACCTATTGTCTCAAGAATAAGAAATTACCAAGGAAAAAGAGAGACATGGGTGCTCACTACATGGAGAGTTATAACGACGACATTGCATTTGCACACACACTCTTAGATAATGTTTCTTCAATCAACTTACTTCCCTTAGCATTATATCAAAAGTTGGAGTTAGGACCACTTCGCAAATCTAGAGCTCTACTTAAATTTGCAGATCGTTCAATGAAAAGACCTAAGAGAGAGGTGAAGAACGTCGTTATCTCAATTGAGGTGCGAGACTATAAGGTTGACTTTACAGTCTTAGACATGGAGACCCCAATCATTGGAGAGAATCTCATATCATTCTCTGACGACCCTTCCTTAGGACCATAGGCACAACTTTCGACTATGGTACGGGAATGATGAAGTTTCGTTCTCTGAACGGAGAGGTGAACCTTGACATGAAGAAGATGAAATGGCAGCGACCCAATTCAGAGAGTAGTACAGAGTACTCATCTTCATATGCAGATTGTAGAATGATCAGCACCATTAGGATTTGGAGACAGTATCCTTCAAGATAGAGAAAGACACTTTCATCTGGAAAGGACATAGTGCATGATGCAGTTTCTCGAGTGTTACCTGATCTTATGAGAGATGCATACACCTATTCTCATGATGACTTATAGATCCATCAGAATTTGTCCGTTCCATCTCCCTCGGAACAATCATGGGACATAGATAATGAGTCAGACGTGGATTTGCTCGAATTATTGCATTTCTTGGGCGATCTGACTCCTGATGCTTCTGAGTTAGTAACGAGTACTATACAACTCATCCCACCTCCATGCAATGCACAATTAGATTCAGATTAAGTTCAACATGATCTACATGATGACACCACATTGCTAGAACTGAAGTCCCTTCCTACTACACTGAAGTATGCCTTTCTTGCAGGACCCAGAGAGAGATATCATGTTATCATTAGCTCAGACTTGACTTTAGATCAGGAGTCTAGGTTGTTAGAGATCTTAGAGAGGAATCACAAAAAAATAGGCTGGACAGTGTCAGATCTTGTGGGGATAAACCTCGCTCTCTACTCGCACCACATTTTCACTAAGGATAATGTGAGACCTTCCTGTGAGGTTTAGAGGAGACATAACCCCAATCTACAAGAAGTAATGAAGAATGAGATAGAGAAATGGTGCAAGGCATAGTTTATATACTATATTTTTGACTCCAAGTGGGTGGATCTGCTTCATGTCATCCCGAAGAAGTCGGAAATCCAGATGGTCACCAACGAGGAAGGGGTAAAGATCGTGACACGAGTAGCCACGTCGTGGCGTGTCTGTGTTGATTACAGGCGCCTGAATGTTGCGACAATAAAAGACCACTTTCCCTTTCCATTCATCGATCAGATCTTGAAGACACTTGCAGGAAAAGTGTTCTTCTGTTTTCTTGATGGGTACTCAGGGCACAACCATGTAGCCGTAGACCCTTAGGATAAGGAAAATACCACATTCACATGTCTATTCGGCACTTACGCGTTCAGGCGCATGCTATTCGGGCTTTGTAATGCCCCCATGCACTTTTTAGTGTTGCGTGATCGTTGTATTTACTGAGATGGTGGGGGATTTCCTAGAAGTGTTCATGGATGACTTCTCGGTTCATGGTGATTCATTTGATACATGTTTAGGGCACTTGGACCGAGTCCTCAAGTGGTGTAGGGAGGTGAATCTGGTACTCTACTGGGTAGAGAGTCACTTTATGGTGACAGAGGGTATCATGTTGGGGCATGTCATCTACAAAAGGGGAATAGAGGTTGACTCTACCAAGGTGGAGGTGATCAAGAAACTCCATCCACCAACCAACATGAAGTCAGTGTATTCATTTCTAGGGCATGTTGGATTTCATAAGAGATTTATTCAGAATTTTTCGAAGATTGCCCGCCCACTGACTATGCTCATTGGGAAAGACACGGAGTTCATTGTAGATTACAAGTGTCTGGAGGCTTTTGAGCTCTTGAAGATGAAGATTTATGCCTTGCCTATCCTACGAGCTCCTGATTTTTCTCTCTCCTTTGAGATCATGACTGATGCTTAAGATTTCGGTATGGGAGCTGTATTAGGACAATGACAGGAGGGAATCCCATTTGTGATCTACTACGCAAGAAAAGTATTAAACCCTACACAAAAGAACTATACCATGACTGAAAAGGAAATGCTCGATGTAGAATGGGCCCTAGAGAAGTTCTGGTCGCATGTTTTGGGATGTATGGTGACAAAATACACTCATCAGACATCCATTCGATACTTAATGGAAAAGAAGGACGTGAAGGTGCGTCTTGTTAGGTTGATTTTACTCCTCCAGGAGTTTGATTTGGAGATAAAAGATAAACATGGAGTGAAGAATGTTGTGGTTGATATCCTTTCTCGGATTGAGCTCAGGATTCTCCGGATTTGGAGCACATTGGAGAAACCTTTCCAGGAAAGTCAATTTGTGTTATTGACTCACTCTCGTGGTATGCCAACATTGTGAACTTTCATCTCTCCAAACAAGTTCCCCAAGGTTGATGTAGGAGTAGCATTGACCGACTGAAATTAGACTCGAGGAGATACCACTTGGGATGATCCGTTCCTTTTCTTTGAAGGGTCAGGTTGTGTTTGGAGAATGTGTATTCCTCAGGAGGAATAGTAGAGTATCCTCATGTATTGTCATTCTCTTGAGGCTGGAGGATACCACTCAGGGAAGAGAACCACTCACAAAGTACTCCAGTGCGGATTATATTGGCAGACCTATTCATAGATGTTATTGATTTTGAAAGATCATGCATGATTTGTCAGAGGATGGGAGAGACAGCTACTCAAGGAGATGAGATGCCCATGCAACCCATGATAATTTGTGATGTCTTTGATGCATGGGGCATAGATTTTATGGGCCCCATTCCCAACACATGGACACGAGTACATCTTATTAACAATTGACTATTTATCTATGTGGGTGGATGCTATCCCAACCCCAACTACATACAACAAGACTATCTGTAAGATTGTGAGAGATCATATTATTGCCAAGTTCAGGGTGCAAAAAGTTTTGATATCAGATGGGGTAGCCACTTTGTGAACCGTGATGTGAAATCTTTAGCTAAGGATTATGGGTTTGAGCACATCATCACTAGTCCTTACCACCCATAGACCAATGGAATGGCAGAGGTTTTGAACAGAGAGGTGAAGAGTATTTTGCAGAAGTTGGTTCATCCCGATAGGAAGAAATAGTCCCAACTCTTGGACCAAGTTCTGTGGGTCTATAGGACAACCTACAAGACACCATTGGGCACTTCACCATTCAGAATGATCTATGGGAAGCCATGCCATTTGCCCGTAGAGCTGATTCACAAATCTGAATGGGAATTAAGAAAATTAATTGGAGTTGTCACCTAGAGAAGATTTGTTGAAACTTGAACGAGCACATAGAAATCTGAAACAGGGCATATGACAACAGTTTGATTTATAAGAATAAAGTAAAGAGATGGCATGATCAGCACATTAGGTGCAAAGACTTTGTCCCTGGGAAACAGGTATGGTTGTTTAATGCTAGGTTAAAGATGTTACACATGAATCTCAAATCTAAGTGGACGGGTCCCTTTGTTGTCAAGAAAGTGCACGAGAATGGAAGTGTAGAGATAGCTAATCTCACAAATGGTGCACAATCCCATGTAGTGAATGGATAACTGTTGAAGCATTTTGTAGATTCTATGGAGAAGTTAGTCGAAGTCGAGGTCATCAACTTCATGCAGAGTGAGCACGGAGCAGATGCATCATATTACTCTTCATGAAGATGCAGCATCAAGATTAATTCACTAATGTACATTCTCCAGATCTCATCGGTTCTCACACTTACTTCTGTCCTAGACTTAGGCTGATTAGAGCCTAAGTATAGGGGGGACCGATGCCCATCATGTGTATGTATTTATCCATTTCCCCTCTTGACCTCATACGCCCCATTTTTGATCTTCTTCTACACTTAGGCTGCTAGAGCCTAAGTATAGGTGGGCGGATCGAATTCTATACTTTTGTTATTTTAGATCTCCTACGCTTAGCACGAGCTATGTCTTTTCATTCGCTTCTCGAGCTATGAGGACATATCACATGCTAAGTATAGGGGGCATGTATATATTACATATACTTTTCCCATAGCTCGTACTTTTGCATATTTTTGTATATATTATTCAATAATTACGGAGTTGGTAAAATTCTAAAAAAAATATTTAACGATTTTTTGTAAAATATATGTATACTTGTATAGTATATTGTATAATACTTGTAAAATTCTTGTAAATAATAAATTTGTTGTAAAATAGGAGGTATACCAGATTTTTAAAAGACAGAGAGAGAGATAAATGAAAAAATATAGGCTTCTTATTTAATCTTGCATATGATCCTTGCATTTCAAAAATGTGTCTTGCACTTTATTCATCTACATTGCATGGCATCTGCATTTCATCTCCCTATTTAGTATATGTGAAAAGTTAGTGGGTTCTGAACCAAGTTATGAATAGAAGTCAAGGATGTATTTGATTTGACCTTAATCTACCTAATTTCAGAGGAACCTTATAGGAACTGTAGCTAAGATTTTTCAGATCAAGTGACTTACTTCGTTTAGTCTACAAGTCTATGTACACATGTCATCTTGACTGGTCTAAATGGAATATTTTATACACATGCACGATTCTCTTAGACAATGACCTAACTTGGACAAGCACTATGCAGGTAGCTCTTTATTGATGAGGTGGTGAGGAGGTAGAATCCTTTGGCTTGGAATAGCACACAGGTGGAAACATTCATCCTCCTCTAGGGAGGGTAGTGCATCTCAACCTAGTCTAGTGGCGTCAGCGTCTAACGATGAGATGCTGTGAGTTGCAATAAAGCTTAAAAAGAGGGATAGTCTACTGGCTCAAGAAGAGAAACTCCCGATGTACATGTTCCATCTTGTATATTGCTTGAAAGAGAGAGAACTCCAAAAAGATTGGACAGGCCTGATTTAAAATAAAATGCTTGCCGCAGTATGTATATAGTCAAATATGCAAGGCATATGCTTCAAAGTCTGATACCAAGGAAGCCTGCAGCTGGAGACTTGTCTACACTGGTCAGGCTCCACGGATATGTGACTACATAGGTCACAATCCATTCTCTATCCTACGCCCACTTCTTGAGCTGGTTGCACTTGAACTTAGAAGGGAATACCCCGCTCCTCGATGAAAGAGTTGCTAGACAGGAGAATCAGAGTTACCTTTTTAGACGAGGTTTTTTCTTCGTCATTTCTGATGTGGAGAGTTATATTTCACTTACATAGTATAAGTAAGAGTCATAGTCATCAGAATTTGCGTTTAAGGATCAGTTCTGAACTGACTGTTGAGGCAACTTGAATAGAGACTTGTGGAACTCAAAGGCTGTTAGGTCTTAAATTTAATTCCCAATAAGGTTCTGCCACACCATTAATCCAAAGGTAAGTCGAGCTCCATTTTCAACTTCTGTTCGTGACCTTGGTATGGAACCCAAAATCGTTTCACTTTTGCATTCTATTTTAGTTGCTCATGGACGAGCAATGTTTAAGTATAGGAGGTTGATGAATATGTGATTCATCACTCTAAAAGTCGAAAATAGAGCTTTGTTCCTCAGTAATTAGTTGCATATCTCCATTTATTGTGCATTATTCTCATTCATACATTTAGAATAAATGTCTGCATTTTAACATGCATATTTGCATTAAATAAGAAGCCAAATTCTCTTTTAATTAATAATTATATATTCACCTTATTTTACGTATTTTATCTATTTTATACAAAATCCAAATCCAATAAAATAAACACGATAGTGTAATATATCACTAACACTAATAAACGAAAAATATCAAAAAAATACTAACTTGTAAAATTGACCAATAAAACCCAAACCCTAGTTTGAGACTAAAAACCTTTAAATATGAATATCTCTCTCACACAGTCTCCTATGGACTTCTACTAACTTTTGAATTAATGTACGTTCAAATACCTTCAAAAGGAGACCAAATTCAAAAGAATCAGAGTTTGTATGAGAAACAAGGGTTTTGGGCCCTTATTGTATATTGTACATACTGACCAAATTACCATTTATTTTATCATTTATTTTCTTAATTATTAAAAATACAAAAAATTAGATTAAATTATAAATATTCCTTTCATATTTTCTCTAATTTTATTTTTCTCTTATTTAAAAATGACAACAAAATCAACAAAGATAAAAATGTGGTACTATCACATACCCCCCTCCCACATTATATTTTTTATACACATGACTTCCTTTGATTTTCGATACTTTACAAAAGTTGTAGATCCCATCGAGACGAGCTACTTTTATGTTGACAACTTTTTTATTTGACCCCTTTTGTTATTTCTTTTGATTTAATTTTTGATTTTTCTAAGAGCGACACGTGGCAGCTCCTAGAGCCGCCATGTGTCACCCCCTTATTCTTTTAATTATTTATTTTATTACATTATTATTTACTTATTTAATTTAATTATTAATTATTAATTGGTTGTTTTAATTATTATTATTTATTTTAATTATTTATTTTATCTTTTTTATATTAATATATTTATTTTTTATTTTTATCATTAATTAATTTATTTAATTTTTTTCAAATTTCATTTTCGCTACCATGTAGCCATGCCCTGCGGCCACGTGGCGATCTTCCCGCCTCGCCCGCCTTTCTCTCTCCCTCTCATGCTCACCCATGTAGCCCATCTCTCCCTTCTCTCTCTCTCTCTCCACACCCATAACCACCCGTTCTCATTCTTTGACCTAGCCTATCCCCTCTCATCATTCTCTCTCTAACTACCCCATGCAACTGACGCTCCCTCTTTCTTCGCCTCTCTCTCCCCTCTCTCCCTCTCACGCTCTATCTCTCTTCCATCGCGCTTTGGACCTCTTCTCCCGCTCCCCATCTTCCCATGTCAACCACCTCGCATGCAAGTTGCACAACCTCCCTCTATCTCTCTTCTCCCCACACGTAACCACCTTTTTTCCCATGCACATCATCCACCTTCCCCACTTCTCTCTCCCGCTCAACAATGCACGTCCCGACTCCTCCATCATGTCGTCCACCTTCCCCATGACCTTCCCTTTATCTCTCTCTCAATACCCTTCAAATAGCCAACCTCCGCTCCCATTCCATTTCATCCGCTACTTTACGAAAGACTCCAACCCAGCACCCTCGACCCTCTAGCGACAGAAGAAGGCCCTCAGGTCCTCCAATGACTACCCGATCCTAGGCGAGATCAAGGAGGAGGACTCCTCCTCTGCTACAGCTTCTCTTTGCGCTATTAAGCTCGAGCATCGCCGACTTCGAGCAACGACTAGGGAACCTTGAGTTCCCCCTTCATAGGCTATCGTCCGTCCACACCTCCAGATAAAGCATCTTTTCTTTTTCCTTTTATTTCTCCCTTCTACTCTCCTTCCTCTGATTCTTTCTTCTTGCTGTTCTTCCTCTCTTTTCCCTCCTTTGTTTTTTTCTCATCGAAGCTTTGCTCCGCCCTTCTACTTCGGTCACCACCTTCACCCTCACGTGCCCTCCTCCTCCACCACCTCACTCATCTTCCTTGTCCGATCTTGCTCCACCATCGTGCCACTCCCAGCAGCACGCTCCACCTGAGCGCACCGCCTCGTGTGCCGCAACTGTGCGACTCCAAAGCAGCTTCGCGCCTCCAGTAACCCGTCGAGCGTGCCTCGTACGACCGCCACACCTTTACTGCACGTGGGCCCTCCTCCGAGCGCCACCACCCACTTCATCCACCGTCGCACTCGTGCACCTCTGTCGATTCCCTCATGGTTGCGTGACCTCTTGCCTCCTGCAACCACATCCAGCACCAACGGTCGGCTGCACCACTGCTTGAAGCCCCAACCGCCCTCGACCATCGCCACCGGCCAAGTGCAAGCCCCACCTCCCACATGTGTGCACCGACCGCCACATGCCTCCTGCTCGCGTCCAACATTTTTCCTGCATGGCCCAACCACTGACCTTTGGCGTCGTCCCCTGGTCATTCTCCTCTGAGCACCAGAAGCGCCTCCAGCCGCCTGTCGACATCCACGCCTGTCGGAAGCAGCCATGATTCGCTTCACCAGCTCCAGTTCCCCGTACCATCGCACCCTCCTGTGAGCACCACACCACCTCCACCTCTTCTCGGTTTTATTTCCACCTCACGTGCGTGGCACGTGAGGTTGGGGTAAAATTGTGAGAACACCACTGCCTCCTCCAGTAATTTGACAAAAGGGCCCCACCAACTGTGACGTCAGCTCACGTGAGGAGCACGCGCATGTGGGAGAATTGCAAAGGAAGCCCCTGAAGGATCCGGTAATTAAAGAAGCACCCTTGTGCATTATTTTTTTACTTTTATTTCCTATTTTGCATATATACCCATGTGTTTGGACATTTATTTGAACAATCATTCCACATCATTTTTTAGTCCAAAAATAGCATGTTGTAGAGCATGCTATCTAATGAGCATTTATTTACATTTTTTGTGAGAAGTGGATTATATATTATAATTATTTTGATCGAAACTTGCGAAGTTTACCCATTTTATGCTCTGAAATTGATATTTAATTATTCATTGATCTAAATCCCCAAAACTAATAATAGGTAGAATTTAGATTGTTTTACATTGCCCAAATCATCTCATTTTCACGCATATCGAGGTTGCAAAAAATGAAATGGTATACTAGTATTTGATTTTTATTTAATTACGCACTTAGTATTTTTAGGAAGTAAAAATTATTCCGGATATCTATCACATAAACTTATCTAGTATAATTTAATTTCTGGAAAATATTTATGTTTGGTATTTAGTAAAATTAATTTTCTCAAAATCATTTAGTATGCATTATTTGATTCAGAATTAATTCATTTTGCATCCAAAAATTCCAAAATTACCGTAGCTTAATTTCATCATATTTCACATTCTGGCCAAGTTTGAGGATTTTTGGACTTAACTTGATTATAATTTTCAATTTAATCCCCAAACTTCACTAAAATTGTTTTTTCTTTCATTAATTGCATTTTAAAATGCTAAAAAAAGTTGATCTGAAAACCTATCCTCTAGATTGGCTACGAATCAACCTAAGGAGATAGTGGCCTCCTTGACTTCGACCTTGGCCTTTCCCAAGTAAAAAAATTGGTCGCTCGCTTTAATTGGACAAATATTTAATTTAGTTTTTTTTTATTAATTTGAATTTGCTTGATTGTAATGAACAAATCAATGTTAAATTCACACAAATAAAATGGCATTCGAGGGTCCATCAACACCCCCAGCTAAAAGCGCACAACAACTGTCAAGATGATAAGATCAAAAACCATTTTATGTCTACAATTTAAAGCGGGCAAGGACAAAATACCGGTTGAGTGGGCTGATATGGAGAAGCTACATGGCCCAATCAAAATTAAGAGAAATGAAAAAATCAGTGTAAAAAGGAAAAGAAATAGTTAAAGGATGAATTAAAAAAAGTCCAAAACATGAAATTTATAGATCTCCATGAGTTCTACAATTTTCATGTAGAACCCAAAGAGACATAAAATCATATATACATAGATAATAATTAAACAAGTAACTAAATAAATAGAAATCACTTTTTTATTTTCTTAATTTTTTGAATTTTTGAAATATATTTTTGTTATAATATTTATGTGCAATATTAATCTAATTTTTATTTAATTTTTAATAAGTACGAAATATGTTATATAATATAGTATAATTAGAGTTATTTATGTACAACTCATAAATTAGTAAGGAAACTTAATTGTTAATGAATCTTGGAAATTTCTAAAGCCGGAGAGATAATAATGATAAATAAGATAAATATGGGATTTATCATGACCAGTGTAGTCGCATCTCCTTGTGAAGCCCAACAAGTGTAGGTAAATATCTACTGAGATGTGCAATCTTTTTGGAAGCTTGGACCGTTGTGGCCAGATTTGTATTTGGTGGCTTTTTTGGTAGAGTTTGTATTGTTGCTTGTACTGCATCAATCTTTTGTGCCTCGAAGGATATAACTTCTTTTCATTCTGTCCATTTTTTGAGGTCTTGGAAAAATTATGCTAGTAGATCCTTCCCTCATCTGAAGCTTGATTTCAACCCCAAAACTCCCGTCTTTAAACGTCTGTGCCACTAGACAAGGATGAAAATGCGCCACTAAAATGAACTGCCCTTCGCAACCCCATGCAAGTCATTCTAAGTGCATGTGTCTAATATTGGTTCACTGTTGGAGAGTTAAACAGATGACACCAAGTGTTGTACGTAGGCAAGTTTAAGTTGAATTCCCAAACAAGGTCTCATGGAATCCAAATATTTAAGTCATAGGCCTGAAGAGTAGAAATTCTAGTTCCTAACTTGGCTCCTTACAATTAAAGTCAACGGCCATAATAAAGCTTCATCCTTTAGACTATTCCCAATATGTAGTTCGAGAAAATAAGCTTATTTAGAAAAATGCTAATGCAAATGCAACCATGTTTTTGTGAAATACATTTTTCTAAATTTTAATCAAATTTATGGATTTTAAAGATTTCGCAATTTTATGAATTTTACGACTTTGTATTTTTAAGGACTTTTTAATTTTTATTAACAAGAATATTTACAATAATTTTACAAGATAAATTACAAATATTTTATTTGAATTAAATAACTAATGTATTTTACAAATTTTATATATAAAGAATTTTAGATATTATTTACAGATATTTTAATAAGTAGGATTTTATGTACATATTATACATATTACATATATATTTTAACTTAATAATTTTAAATAAGAATTTTACAAATATTTTACTTATTTACAAGGATTTTATAACTAATAAATAAATTTTAAATAAAATTAACCCTTACCAACTTTTTATGGATTTTATAGATATAGAAAATACATAAAAGTATTAGTTATGCAAGAAAGTATATACACAATATACACACACCATGTACTTAGCTTGTGCTCTGTCCTCATGGCGTCTAAAGAGAAAAAGGAGGACATAACTCGTGCTAAGTAAAAGTGGGTGAAAAAGAAAAAGAAGTGAAGTCAATCACTCCCCCCTCCCCTTGATACTTACGATCTGGTCATTGTATGTATAGTGGAAGACAAAAATGAGGTGATTGAGAGCATGGAATATAAATGAAGGAATAAAAGAAAAAGATGAAATGAAATGAATGAAATCACTCAGCCCCCCTATATTTAAGATCAGTCATCTTAAGAGTACAAAAGAATGTAGCCAAAAATTAGGGACCGATGATTGGTGCACAAAATAAAAGAAAAGTAAAAAGAACAAAATAAAAAATGAGAATCAACAGGCAATCAATCCCCCATGTACTTAGGATCTGGTACCGAAGTATACAAAGATGAGAAAAAATGGGGACGATTGGGGTCTAAGAAGAATATACATGTGATGGAAAACTTGACTCGTCCCCCTATACTTAGGGTAAAGTATCCCTAAGTATGGAAAAGAATATTAATGGATGAGGGACGAGCAAGAGAACAGATGAAAGAAAGACGAAAATAATTAAGATAAACCATGAATCTACAAAGTAGACAACATTGAGGTTCCTCTCAACAAGCTCTAGAGTTTATGCCCCTAGATGGGTGCAAAGGTTAGGATGAAGCAATATCAAGGTTCAATACATCATATGTAAGGCGAATGGTGTACTGTTGTTGTCATCTCGGTGTGAGAACATCAATGAAATCAATAGTGAATACAATGGCACATGACTAATCAATCAAGTGGGTGTCCACTGTTGAGTAAATAGATGAGAAAATAAAGTTAAGAACCGGTAGCACAAATGGTATTGTCGGCTCAATATCAGAATGAAGTTAAATAGTGGAGCTGAGAAATTCGAAAGTGGAGAAAGAAGGATCGGTCAAGAATTCCTCCACGCCAATCGCCGTCTCAAACACGTATAGCAAGTCAAGATAAAGAAACATTGTAATAAAACCAATATCTGATGTAATTAATGAAGAAAGATCATAGAAATCATCAAAATATCAAAACATGTCTCATCCTCGTGAGGGTCATCAAGGATGGACAACTCAGACTCATAAATAGAAGACCCGGGCTCGTAATCTAACAAATTTGATACACACTCAAGAAATGAAATTGAGTACACAGAACATGATGTTTCCTCCCAAAGAACCTCAGAGAAGAAATCAAACTCATCGATAAAGAAAAAGGACTTAGAGTCTAACTGGGAATCTACTCCACTTTCGAGCACCCACTCCTCGCAACATAGTGTCACATTGGCTAAAAACTACCTCTGAACAATATGGAAACAATAGATGGTACTCATCCACCATGCGGCTATTGAAGAAGTGTTTGAAACTGGTCCTCGAGTTGTGGTAATGCTGGCAAATGTCTGGTCCTAAGAAAATGTATCAATATCGTCAAATAGGAGGACAAGCTTCTCAAATATGGGACTATCAATTTCTGGCATGTCAAACTGATGTCCCTTGTCTAGCTCTAGCTGGTCATGACATGGATAATGGGAGAGCTGAAAGAACAACTGAAACAACTTTGGTTCCTCCTCCTTGATGAGTCTGTGATTCGTAATATTAATTATCGTTCATTATCCTCTTTATTTAAACTATTCAATAAAATTTGTTCGTAATTAACTAAATTAACTTCTGACTCTGTGTAAATAATTAACCCTAGTTAATGTATACATTTATATTATTTTATTTTCCTTTTAATTTTGATTTATTTTATTCAAAGTTACCAAAAAATTAGACAAATATTATATATTTTTTGGGTTTCAAATGAAATTAAAAATAAAAAAAATTAAAAAAATTAAAATCAAGTGTTTTTATTGCTTAAAAATGCTTACAAAAATATTTCTCCCTTTGTTTGACTTATTTTTTTGTTTTTAGTAAACATAAAATTTGTAGCTCTTATTGAGATCTCCAAATTTTATGTTTTGAGTTTTACTTGTAAATATTTTTTCTTATTTTTCTTTGTTTTTATAGTTCTATGTTATTTTGTTGGGCTACGTGGCGCTTGAGCCGCCACGTGGCCCGCCCCCTCACGCACCACGTGCTTCCCCTTCTGTCGTTCTATCCTCCACTCTAGACTAATATGGCGTGCTCACCCATGCCCCATACCCAATCGTTGGATCTCCAAATCTAACGACCGAAAAGTTGTTGCCTACCTCCTGTCGTCTTCTCTCTCCCACTTCTTTCATTGCAACCGCCTTTCCCCTTCCCATTTCTCCCATGCCTCCGTCTATGCCCTTGCCCTCCTGACCTCACCGAGTCCAAGCTCTTACTCCCCTCGTCTTCACATGACATCTATCCTCCCCTCTCTCCACATCCTCGGTCAACCACAACCTCTCGAAACCACATCGTCCGCTACATGCACCTCATCATCCTCCTCAAATACAAATCCTCTGCCCCCATTCATGTATATCCGCCTTTACGTATGTGAGCTTCAAGCATCACCTTCATCTTCGTGACAGTGAGAGAGAGAGAGAGATCAGGAAGAATGAGCAATCAATGCCGATGAGATCCTCGTCCTTGCAAGAGAGTTGCAGCTGCATAAGATGCTCGACCTGAGGTCCCTTAGCCTTCGGACCTTCCAACGACGACCGGAGTCTCCAGCTCCACCTTCCGCGCCCATCCTCCCCCTCTCTAGTTCGTTTATGTCCATCATCTTCTTCCTCAAGTGACAATCGAATTTAACCAATGATTAAAATAATGTCGGTGTAGAAACTGCTAGACAAAACTCAATTAATTAAACAAATTTCCTACTCGGATTAAAAATGATCGGAGTCGTTCACTATTTATTTATCCAAGTAAGTATGCTTTGGTCAAATATAAGGAGGCAGAAAATCATGCTCTGGATTTTTGAGAAGAGAAAGTATTTTTGTGATATTTTTTCTCTCCTTTATTTTCTTCTTTAACGACAAAATCTTTTTGTATTTTTAATTTTTGATTTTTTATTTGATTTTAATTTTCCAATTTTTATTTAATTGTCAAAGATATATTTTTTAAAAAGATGTACCTATAATATAGTAAGTGGAATAATATGCAAAATAGGTGATAATATATAGTAGATAAAAGAGACTCGAATTACGGGCTCGAAAAAGTACACGAAAACAAATCATGGGCATAAAATTGAGAAAGAAATCCAAATAAAACACTATGAAAATTGTTGATATTCTACAGTAAATACTATAAAAATACAACGATGTAATAATATGGTCTATAGTCCACAATGTGTCTAGAATAGTCCAAAAGTTTTAGTAGATTTCGTACAAAATAAAAGATAAATGTTATCTTGCAATTAGGTCCATGGTCGGGGACCTAATTGTAAGAAAACTCTAGAGTTATTACAATTAGGTCCTTGCATGGGGACCTTATTACAATTATAGGAAAATATGGAGGTGCGGTGTAAATATGAATATCTAAAAGGGTGATGAATCTCTATTTCATGACCTTTATTTTATCATTTTTAGCCATTAAAATCGTAGCTAATGCATGTAAATAGCATTATTTGTACAAATTAAGATTTATCGCATATTCCATTTATTATATTTAAAATATAGTTTTTAATGCCAAAATATAGAATAAAGAAAAGAAAAGAAAAGGAATAAAATGTCAAAGGTATTTTATGACCCTAAAGTCCGAGACCTAGGCTTGTTGATGACTGGATCGACAAGGAATAAAGTAGGGGGAGATAAGGGTCAATAATCCAGTAAAATCCTCATTCTTTTATTCATTAATAATGTATATTGGGGACCTATTTTATTTTATCTTTTATATACCACAAATAAAGAAACTTGTACGTGAAAGTAATATATAATAATATATAGAAAAATACAAAATTTATTTCATAGAAAAATAATATACATGTACAATCTATACCCTAAATAAAAAGCCAAAATCCAAACTTCCCAGACCCATATCTCCTAAATAAAAACTCAAAATGCATCAAAATTACCTTTAATTTATATACTTTTAATAAGCTATTTGATGAAGGTGGTTTCATGAAAATTGAAGTTCATCTATGAAAGTTAGGTTTTGGACCCTCATTGTATAGCAGACATGTACAATATACAACAAATATATATACTCTACATTAAAAATCTTCTTATATTTTATTTTTTATATATTTTGTACAAATACTAAACAAAGCAAGAAATGAAAATAAAAGCAAGAAAAATAAAATAAGTATGAAACACAGACTAAATATACATATCTTTACTTTTTATACATATACTTATATTTATTTAACCTATTAAATAAGCATATAAAAATAAAATAAAAATATGCAAATATATATTGAAATATCTTTAAATAAAAAATACATAATATTATAGAAATACACAAAAGATATATAAAATAAATATAAATACATAAAATGTATTTAATTTTAATACATAGACAATAGTATATAAATAATATCACCTATTAAATTATTTTGTAAAAATATATATAAATCATATTAAAATAGTACATATAATAATAAAAACACTTTCATGTTTAAAGTTTTTTGAAATTTGATAAATTTCTATTTCATTTTAATTTATTTTTCATTTTTAGCTCTATTTTGCCCTTTTCCCACTAACATGGCCCAATCATGTGCCCCCAATGGTTGACCCCAGGTCAACTATCTGACCTCGAGTCTTAGGCATCTGAAACCTCGATTTTACCCCACTTACTTCAGTTTCCACCACCTGATCTAGTGATCGAAGGACCTCGATTTCTTCACCAGTGTTGACCCTCAATCTATGGTCTTTCATGCTAGTAGGTTGACACGGTCAACGGATCCTCGTTCCTCTTGTTATCTTTGATCCAAACTCCCCATGTATATAACATCTTCATCGTCGAACCTTGAGCCCTCGATCCTTCTTCCACCCTTAAAACCTAAATCCGAGCATCGATTCTCGCTCTAGGTGACAACAGGGACTTTGATCCACTCTTTATGCACAAGCTTTGGTGTAGAATCGAAGAGATCTGGGTCGGCCATCAGCCTCATCGAAGCTCCAGCTTCCGGTTGTTCCTTGTTGGAGGGCTCTCTTTTCTTTCATCTTTTTTATTCTTTAGGATGCCAAAAATTTAGTTTAGTTCTCATTTTTTGATTCATTTCACTTATAATATTGAGCTTTCCATCTTCTTCGTATGGTGGAGTTCGAGCTTCGCCTCTTCGTTCTGATTTCACTCGACACACTCTGCTGCTCAGTTCACCTCCATAACCTCCCTCCCTACCTTCTTGATGCCTAACTCACCCCCATCCACCTTTTTTTGCACAGAATGAGAGATCCAGCCCCTCCTTCTCCACCGTTTGTTGGAGGGACCCCATACCCCTCGTCCTCAGCTCATGTCAACATCAGAAGCTAGCCTGAGTTTCGTGTTTTTATCTCGACAAACCCCTGCAGGATATTACAAAGAAAGAGAGCCCCGTCGAGGCTTATTGAGCAACAAGAGCACTCATAGGTCGAGCTCCTCTGCCAATCTTCATTAGAGCCCCTCAGGCATTTTTACACTTCCAACCAACATGGAAGGACCTTAGGACACTTTTGGGACCATCAGCAACGAAGGAGCACGTCAGAATGTGGAGATTTTAAAGGTCGAAGGTTTCCAGGGATGTGTTCTTCGGTTGTTCTTCCTTCGAGCCCTGTTGTCGTCCGATTAGAAGTTGAGCTCCAAGTGCACCATAGATATTGGATCGTCCAGCCTATCATCCATTAGATCAAGGGACCCTTCTGATCGTAGCTCTTCATCCATGAATCGCCATCAGACTCCAATGCAACGCCACGTTGATAAGTGCGTGATTCTCCACCATCTGCTTCCACGCAGATGAGGTAGCTTGCACGTGAACTCCCTCTACACTTTTGTATTTAATGTTTAGCATTTAAATTTTTATTCATTGTCAAAACTTTAGAAATATTTGCAAAAGGGACCTATAATTTTGCTCTATTAGCACATTGGTTTCTTGCCATGTTAGCGGACAAATTGTGGTGTGTTGCACTTAAACCCTTTAGGTTTTGTTTATTTGTATTTAGTCGGATTTTTGGATATCTTGTGTTATATTTTGTGGAGAAATTATAGAGTGGCCCCTGGAAGTTCTATTAATTGCAAGTATACCCCTGTCAGGTTGCTATTAACTTATTTGTTGGATTAATTGCACGTATACCGATGTAGTTTCTTGGGGGAGTTGAAACATGCCCAAAATTTTATTTTAATTACACTCATGACCTTGCCTGACTATATTTTCTTGTTGTTTTCATTTTGTGATTAAAAATAGTTCTCGTCACAAAAAAATCATAGAAAAATTATTTAAACACCCTATAACTACTTCTATCAGATATATTTTTAGTGGGGTGATTTACATTCGTTTTCTGTTTTTGAAAAAAAATATTGCTATTTTTCCCTGTTTGAGTTCTAAAATAAAAAAATATAAATTTGTCTTGAAAAATCCTCAAAAAAACATTTCATGCTTGTTTTATTTATTTTATCATATGACCAAAAAATAAACTAAAATTATAAAAGAAAAACATTCAAATTTTAAAGACACTAAAAATCATATACAAATTCTCAAAATTTCATAAAAAATCCAAAAATATTTCTTTATTATGTAATTTTTATTTTGAAGTATATTTTCAGTTGAAAACTAGTTTTGCATTTTCTGAAGTGGTTAGATATTTTTAAACTCAAAAATACTTATGTTTGTTTATTTCTTCGCTATTTTTGCTCTTTAATTTAATTTGAAATACTTCAAAATTTGAAAAAATTACCTAATAAATTTAAAACAGTATAAAATCATAAAAAAATATAAAAATTTATTTTCTAAGAATGTTAGATATATTTATACCTATTTTTGACTTGTGTATACCCATATATATTAGCTTTATATCTATTCTATACTTATATTTATATTTTACCATTTTATTTTCCTTTTTATTTTATTTTATTTTCACAAATTAAAAATCCAAAAACATTTGCAAAATTAAAAATTAAATAAAAAATTGAAAAAAAAAACCGGCAAAAATCCTAAATTGGCTAAGTGTTGATAGATAAATTCAAGCTTTGATTTTCTATCTTACATTGCTTTGTACCCTTGCTTCCTGAGTTTGACCCCTACTTGTTTGTCATTATACATCTTTAGTTGGGCATAATAAATTTTTACCCTTGTGATTAATTGCTTAATTATTGTGTGGATTAATTATTGAAATAGCATGAGATTCGAGTGGTCGCATTAGTGACGGTGAAGCTGACTTGTCAGCTCATTTAGGGACTATGATATCATCTCTCTTCAAAGGGCCTCTTAGTAGTATCTCCACCGGTTCATAAATGAATGGATGGGATTAAAAGATGTGTGTGAATCCTAGCCGTTCCCGCATGACACTTATCAACAGACTGTATGTCGAGTTCGTCAGTGTGTTCTTCCCTCTTTCCTGATGATGGGTGGTGACGATTTGGTTCTTCGATGGATGCGATCTTCGAGAGGTGTTTCTGCTCGTCAGAGGTAGGGCCAGAAGGGGGCTCCTCCCCCTTCAAGCTTGCCTACCTAGGATATGGAGTCGAGGAAGAGGCATTTGCATGGAAGGCAGACTTCGGTCTGAACTAGGGTTAGAAAGCCTCAGATGGTCTGTAGCTCCCATCACCTTGACAAAGACAAAGTAGGTACTTCAGATGTTGAAGAAATGCTCTAGAATGTCGTGAGGACCTGCAAGTGAGGATTTAAGTTCTCGATTCATGATGAATTGGCCAAGAAACGTGATATTTGCAAGTCCAATAGTTGTTCCAGGGAAGGTGTTATAACAAACGAACAAAGAAGGATTTGAATCAATTTGGAAAGGAATTGTGATGTATGAATCGAAGAACGAGATTAGGACTAGTTAAGTGTAATTAGCAAATCTAATTAAGGCATGGTGATCGAGAAATTGAATGAGGAGATTAATGAAGTCACCTGGGTAATGAAGGTGTAAAAACCATCGGCCGTCGCTCGACGGTGGGTGTTCACTGGATCTCTATACACACTATGGAGGCGATGTAAAATCAGAGAACACTTTGGAACCTACTCTGAAGTTTCTTCTTCCATGCGGGGTGGTCCTCCAGCTCTGTGACAGCTAGAACCTGCCGGAATGTGATGGTGAAGGTGGAACATCAGCTAGATCTGTTCTGGAGAAATAGAGAGTTAGTTTGTGGATGACGATATTTAGGTGATTAAATATGAATGATGGAGGGGGATTAGAATAGATCCAATGGTTGGCGTGTAATTAGGTTGTTATGTCTATAGAAGCAAAGATTTGGATCACGTAAATGTGATGAATCAAACGCATGAAAATGGGAGAAGGTGGGCTGGTGAAACAAATCCAGCCAACCTCTTCTTGAAGAAGATGGCCTCGGTGCTAACACGTGTTAACACATGGTAGGCTAGAAGGAGAAAAAATTTTTAAATCAAATAATAAATATTAATTGATGTTATTTAAATTTGGTATAAAAATATAAATGTAAATAATTAAATATATTAAGTTATAATATAGTTTATTTTTATAAATAAAAATATTTAATGAATTATAAATATAATATTAATAAATAATAATATAATATACTTGATCAATGTTATTTTGAATTTTAATTAAATATTTTAATAAATACATGTCATTTTTATATTTTATTAATTATTAGGATAATAAATAAAGTATGTAAGAATTTTACCAGATTTTAATGAATTGATTTATAAATATTAATAAATAAATGTATTTCATACACATTTCAAATTTATCTATAATTTAGGGTTTTTTAATTGTTTAAAATATTGAATAATGTCTAAAAAATATGAAATATTTTATATGTAATGTACAAGATCAAGATAATAATTAGAAAAAATAAAATTGCTAAAACTATAAAATATATGTTCTTAATAAAATAAAGAACCTAGGAACCTCGTTACCATTAGGTCCCAAAACTGACTTTTTGCAAACGGGCTGCGATTTTAGTGAAATCAACTTATCAATTAGATAATATTATTTTATGAATATTTAAGGTGAGTGGATTTGGAGTTTGTATGAAGAAGTTATGGTGTTCGGAAGTTGAGAATTTGACACTTTTAAAGTTAAATTTCTTGGCATATATACAAGATAATATTTTTAACTTAGTTTTATCATTTTCAATACATTATTAGAAATAAATAAGAGTAGAGTTTGGTGAAAGATATGTACAAACAAATTAATTAAAAATCTTTGAAATAATTATTGGATAAATAATTAATAATGTATAACGTGATTAATTAACTCTTTTTGATGTTCTTCCTTATCTCCTCCTACTTATTTGTTTGTCGACCAATCCACGCAGACTTGATCTCGGGGGCTAGTTTATATAAATATATCCTTCATCTATATTTATAATTTATTAGTCATATTGTTCATATATGTATATAATCTACCTTCTTTTTATTTCCTTTCTTTTTGTTTCTTTATTTATTTACATATTTTTAGTGCTTAAAAATGCATTTTTTTTCATGAATGTCATTTTGTTAAGAAATATAAAGTAATGGATATTTGCATGCATTTGTTAAGGGCTTTAAGACAAAATACAGAAAGAATGTTAATGAATCATGGATTCATCAACCCCTTATGCTTAAACTTTGCTAGTCCCTTAGCAAACACATATTTGAAAAATAAGGGAAAAGGAAAGAAAGTTCGAAAGAATTTGTTTTCCTAAATGAATTCGTGAGAACAGACAAAGCATAAAGCTCGGCCGGGCCTAAAACAAGCATTTTATCGGACCCTTAACTAGGATTAGGAATTTAATCTCAATAGTCCTCAATTTCCACAAATCCTTATTAAGGTTCACCTCAATAGCCAATTCAGATCCACTTATCCATATTGCTAACTCTATTAACCTTGAATTCAATTTGTACTATGTGTGAATTGTGTTAGCTCTTCCCGCTTAAAGAAGCAAACAAACTTCCCATCCTAATAATACACTCCCATTAGTTCCTCATCCAGCTACTCTTTGCTCAAGGAGAGGGGTATTACATTCTAAGGTTAGGTCATGTTGTGTCCACAATCGAGTAGAGAGAGAATGTAGAAGAATGAGAAAAGAACTTGAATGTGACCAATGTATTCACTTCTCCTTGTGAAGCCCGGCTAATGTAGCAAAGTCTCCACTAATATGTGCAGGCTTTTTGGAAGCTTGGACCATTGTGGTCATATTTGATGGTTTGCTTCTTTTTGGAAGACTTTGTATTGTTTCTTGCACTGCGTCAAACTTTTGTTCCTCGACAGTTACAGATTCTTTTTTTTCTATCCATGTTCAACACCACAACTCCCATCTTTACATGTACACGTCATTAGATAAGGATGCCCTTCGCAACCCCATGCAAGTCGAGATAAGTGAAAAGTGCATGTGCCAAAAATTGGTTCACTGATGAATAGTTAAGTTGATTACACCAAATGTTCTACTTAGGAAAGTTTAGGTTGACTTCCCAAACATGGTCTCATGGAACCCAAAGATTTAAGTCATAGAGTGAAGAGTCTAAATTCCAGTTCCTAACTAGGCTCCTTACAATGAAAGTTAAAGGCCATAATGAAGCCCCGTCATTTCGACTATTCCCAAACTTTAGTTCGAGAAATTAAATTTATTTTGAAAAATGCTAATGCCAATGAAACCATGTTTTTGTGAAGTATAGTTTCTGAATTTTACCCATTTTATGGATTTTAAAGATTTTGTAATTTTTATGAATTTTAGGACTTTGTATTCTTTATGGATTTTTTAATTATTATAAACAAGCATATGTACATGAATTTTACACGATAAATTACAAATATTTTATTTGAATTGCATAACTAATGTATTTTAAAAATTTTTTATACAAAAAATTTTCAAACATTAAATTATTTTTACACATATTTTAATAAATAGAATTTTAAATAAGTATTATACAAATTAAATACAAATTTTAAATTAAGAATTTTATATAAGAATTATACAAATATTTTAATTATTTACAAGAATTTTATAAATAATAAAAAAATGGATTTTAAATTAACCCTTTCCCATTTTTTCTAGAATTGATACATATAGAAAATACATAAAAGCACAAATTATGGACAAAAGTATATATACCATATATATGCACCCCCCCCCATATTCAGCTTGTGTTATGTCCTCATAGCGTCAAAAGAGAAAAAGGAGGACATAACTCGTTCTATGTAAAAGTGGATGAAAAAGAATATAATTAATAGAAGTCAATCGACCCCTTATACATATGATCTGGTCATCATATGTATAGTGGAAGAGAAAAATGAGGTGGCTGGGGGAAAGGAATATACAAATGAAGGAACAAAAGAAGGAAATAGAAATGAAATCAATGAAATCACTAGGTCCCCCTTATATTTAGGATAAGGCATCCTTAGTATAGAAAAGAATGCGGACAAAAATTAGGGACTAGTGATTAGTATAAAAGAAAGGAAAACAAAAGAAAAGGAAAAAGAATAAAATGACAAACACAAATCAATACTTAGGATCTGGTATCCTACGTATATAAAGATGAGCAAAAATTGGGGCGATTGGGCACTATGAAGAATATAGAGGTTGTGATGTACACCAAACATCGAAAGGCTCACAGGTCTCTGTACAGGACAAAATGAAGTGGAAGAGTAGTCATGCATTTTGTACAAAGTATATCACTTCAACTCGCACCAGATGATCAGTAGTCTCCACAAGGTGCTTCAGCATCTGCACATTCATCACGAATGGTTCTGCACCACGTGACTGATGAATCTCTATTTCATCACATTTATTCTATCATTTTGGCCTTAAAACCCCTAGATAATGCATGTAATTATTAGCATCATTTATTGCATTTATTGTGTAAATAATATTGTTTTTAATGCCAAAATTATATAATAAAGAGAAGAAGAGAAAAGGAATAAAATATCAAAGATACTTTATGACCCTACACCCCAAGAGCTAGTCAACAATTGAGTTGGTCGACAAGGAATAAAGTAAGGGGATATAAGGGACAAAACCCAATTCTTTTATTCATCAATAAAGAATTTTTTACATCTATTTTATTCCTTATAATTTATACATCAAATAAAGAAACTTTGTACATGAGAGTTGTAGATAATAATGTCAATAAAAAATACAAAATTGAGTTTGTACAAGAATAATAAATCGTGTACTTTCTATACACAAAATAAAAAGCCAAAATCTCAACTTCACAGATCCATATCTTCTGAAAAAACCCAAAATTATTGAAATTACCACTAATTGTATATAACTTTTAATAAACTATTTAATGGAGGTGGTTTCATATTTTTTAGAGTTAAGATGTGAAAGTTAGGTTTTTGACCCTCATTGTACACTATACCATATTAAAATATTCAATTTATTTATTCTTTATAATTTTTACAATTTTATATTTTTATAATTTTGTTAATATTAATTATAACATATTTACATATTGAAATTAGAATAAAATCCTAAAGAAAACATAAATAAAAATAAGTCTATATAAATATATAGACAAAATACTTATAATAATACCCGTATATAAATAAAAGGAGAATTCATTTCTTATTCTTTTTTCCTTTATACATTTTTAGCTTGTAAATATTATTTATATTCTATTAAATATATAAAGCCAAAATAAAACCCAATAAAGTACATTAAAACAAAATAATGTATGTAATGCATAGATGAAATACCTATATATACCCTTATTTATTTAAAAATACAAATAACATCATGAAAATATAATAAAAATATTTATGTAAAAAATAAGTTATAAATATATAAAATAAAAAAATAAAAAATAAAATATATTATACAAAAAAAATAAAATATCTATAATACTGACGAATATACCTACAAATACACCCCTAATAATTAACTAGTAATAAATAACACAAAAAATAAATAGAAATCATAATGAAATACTACAAAAAAATAATAAAAATTTTTTATTTTATACTCAAAAATTAATAAAATCATTTACTATTTTTAAATAATTATTTTCGAATAAAATTGCAGTTTTGTCTTCTTGTGCCCTGACATGGGCCAATAAGCGACCAACGTTTGTTGTCCTCCAGTCAGCTCTCCATGTTCCCCTGACTTTTGTCAGAATTGTCATTTCCCTGATTTTCTTGCAATTTTCCCACTTGATGTATCGATCAATCACCCTCGATTCCTTCAGAGAAAATGATCATTGATATCCCATGATTCACGACGACCTTGTATATTACGTGTACATAGCTTCGATTCTTTCCATTTGGTTGGTCAATAAGTGTGCCATGTAACGTTTATAAATAACTCCACCTTCTTCATCCTTCAATTTTGGTCATCCCTCGAGTCTTAGAGCCACCGCCTCCGGACAAGCAAGTCTCCATGTGGAAGTTGGTGCATCCCTGGAGGTTTATATCAGCACGCGGAGGAGGGAGGTGCACCCATGACCACCTCACCAGCGGCCCTGCTCCATTTCTTCCTGGGAAGGTACGGTCTATGCATTTAAGTTTTCCTATCTCTGAATTAGTCCTAGGTTTCATTTAATGCATTTGATTTCGTGTTTTAGTGAGTAATATAGGTTACATTATATGGTTACCCTCGCCGGAGTTGTTTAGCTCCAGCCATGTTTCACCATTAACTGAACCTGTCTCCGACCACCCTATCACCCCCACTTCCTTTCCCCTTCGCTTCCCTCCAACCATCCACCTTCCCTTCAACCAGACCGTGTCAGATCTGGACTTGGGCACTCCACCTCCGCCTCCCGCTGGAGCTGCCTCTGCCATGACCTACCTTCCACTCCTCATCACCCAATAAGTTTCCCCAGACCTTCTTTGTGCTTGTGTGTGTTTGCTCTGTAGGTCTGGAGAGCCAAAAGACCTCAGGGGTCGATTTTTGTTGATGTCCCAAGTTCTGGAGCTCCACTTTCCCCGAGCTCGTTGGCTTCCATCTGAGCTCGAACGTCCCTTCTGGAGCAGTCGTCTGGTGCGGGGAGGCCCAAGCCTCATTTTGCTTCTTGTCTGAGCTGTCCAGGTGGCCGGAAGTGCTCAGGGGAGCAGATCAAAACTCGCCTCCTATGAGTTCTTGCTCAGTTCTTCCTGAGCCCTTTTCTGCCGTCCGATCTGATTGACCATTCCAGATGTTGCAGACGTTGTTTGATCTAACATGCTTTCAACCGTCGATCGCCCGCCGAAGATCTAATATGGGCCATTATCCATGCAGCGTCATCGTGTGACGGGAGAGCGATGCGTGGCTAGTGAACAAGATCCAACCATTGGCCCGCGCCTCTTTAACGGTAGATTGCACATATCGCCCCTCCTTTTTGTGTATTAAATTATTAATGTTGTAAATAAAATGTAAAGTGTAATTAAATGTGGAAATTTTGCACAAAGGACCCCATATTTATTTTAATTGCATATTGGTCTAGTTCAGCTCAAATCACGTGGCATCCCACGTGAGCTGGGAAAAATGCATATATACCCCTGACACTTTTTGTATTTATTTTTAATCCATTAAAATATAATTTACATTGCATAATTTTGGCCAAAATGTACTTTAGCCCCTGAAGTTTATTTTATTTGCAACTATGCCCCTACTAGTATATGAATGTTGGTGCTTGGATTTCATTTATTGAAAAAAGGACCCTAGCTCCTAAAATTATGCAAAAATAGGGTCAAAAGCCTAGTAGCAAGTCTTTTACGCCAAGAATTTATTTTTCATTTTTTGGTTTTTAACCATTTATTAAAAATCAAAAGGTGTTTATTTTTGTACTACCTAGCTTAGAAAATACCGAAAAAAATAAAAACATCTTTAAAAACTCCAAAAAAAATATGTACTATCTATTATATTATATTCTAATTCTAAACCAAAAATCACTAAAAATGGAGAAAGAAAAGGCTTAAAAATTGCAAAACCCCAAAATCCTTCATAAAAATCTAAAAAATCATTAAAAAATCTAAAAATATATTTTTCTATCTTACAATTTTCTTTATATAAATATTTATATATTAAAATTAATTTAAGCAACTGTGGACCTTATTTACTCTTTTTAAAGTTCAAATCAATTTCGGATATGTATTAAATCCTTGATTTTGGATATTTTTGATTTTAAAATAACATAAAAATTAGAAAAATTACATAAAAATTACAAAAACATTAGAACAATTTATAAAATGCAAAAATAATTTTAATTTTGTACTTTATTCATATTTATTAGTATTCGTAAATATATTACTCTATATTGTATATATACCCTTATATATAGATATATTACCTTTATATATTAAAAAAAAGAAATATAAAAATCTGAAAAATATAAAAAGAGAATATAAAATTTATAAAATGAAAAACAAAATAAAATATATAAAACAAAAGTAAAATATAAAAATATAAAAATAAAAAACCCACAAAAATAATAAAAATGGACAAGAGGATAAGAACTAGTTTTGTGCACATCATTTTTCACCCCCTTCTACTGTTTGCTCCAAGCGTTCTACCTCTACACATGCTTACACCTATACACACCTATTGTAGAGTTATAATAAATTTGAGCTCCAAATTTTTGATATTTATTTCTTAATTTGTGTTGTGGGTTAATTATTGATTAATCTGAGGTTCTCGTCGGTCACTTCAACGATTGTGCTCCCGCCTTGTGTGGAACACACGATCAACAGGATATTCAGTTTATTAGTGGAACATATGATATAGTTATGCTTCCCTTGGCTTGCAACATTCTGACTATATATGATCCTTCCCATTTGCTTTTTAACTTGACAGGAAAATTTCTTAACCGTGCATTGAACAACCGGACTTTCTGACCATAGACAAAGATCTTGTGATGAATGTGTCTATCATTCCATTTCTTCACTTTATCCCTATAAATGAGGGTGTTCTCATTTGCATGATTATGAATCTCTACTACCTCATTCAGATCAATCTTCCTCTTGGTTCCTACTTTCTGCATATCCAGTAAAAATCTCTAATGGATCATTCATATTTGTGCATGATCTCTACCGGAAAATGGCATGGCTTCCCATAAACCAATATGAAAGGATAAGTACCTAAGGGAGTCCTGTATGCAGTATACCCAAAGAACCTGCTCTAGAATCTGTGACCAGATCTTCATAACTGGACGTACTAATTTCCGAAGAATGGATTTCACCTCCCTATTTGAATCTTCAACCATGTTGTTCGTCTGTGGGTGGTAAGGAGAATCTACTTTGTGATAAATGACATAACTCTTCACTATATTTTTCACCTCCTTATTAATAAAGTGGCCACCCCCATTTGAAATAAGAATACATGGAATACCAAACTGTGAAATAATATGTTCCCTTAGGAACCCATACACTTTCTTGCTATCAGCGGTTCATGTGGGTATAGCCGCCACCCATCTACTAACATAATCCACAGTGAGAAGAATGTACTCAAAGCAACTGCTTGAAGGGAATGGTCCCATAAAATCTATGTCCCATGCAACATAAATATCACAAATGATAAGTAGTCGCATTGGCATTGCATCTCTGGCATTGCTTGTCCCTACTGCTCTCTGACAATCCGGATAACTCTTCACAAATGTGCATTCATCTCTAGTAAGAGTCCGCCACCAAAATCCGCTTTGGAGTACCTTGCGTTGTCCTCTTCCCTGAATGATGTCCCCCTGCCTCTAAGGAATGACACAGAGTGAGGACACTAGTGCGTTCCTCCTGAGGAATACATCGCATGTGGATACAATCTGGTCCCTCATGAAAAAAGAATCAGATCTCACAATGGTAGTATCGTGCCTTGGAAACTAGCCTGTTGACTCAGTCCTTCAGCCAACCTTGTGGACTCTTCTATGTGGCCAGAAAGTTCACTAGGTCTGCATACCGTGGTAGCTCTGTAACTGCAAAGATACTCTCTTCTAGAAATCTCTCTACAATCTCTGGCATGTACTCATCTGAAGGATGCTCTTTCTGTAATCAAGAGAGGTGATCAGCTACCACGTTCTTTATCCCACATTTATCCTTAATGTCCAAATCAAATTCCTGAAGTAAGAGACCCATCTAAGAAGGTGTGCCTTTGTATCCTTCTTCTCCATCAAATATCTGATAGTTGAATGGTCTGTATAGACTATAATTTTTGAACCAAGAAGATATGATCTGACTTTGTACAATGCAAATACCACTACCAGCATCTCTTTCTTTATCAATGTGCAATTATAATGAGCGTCATCTAAAGACTAGCTGTCATAGTGGATGGCAACAGGAAGTTCATTCCTCCTCTGTCCTAATACAGCCTCGACCATAAAATCTGAAGCATATGTCATGATCTCAAAGGGAAGAGACCAATCATGTGGTTACAGGACAATAACATTGATAATCATATCCTTCAATGTGAGGAAGGCACTAAGACATTTGTTATCTACCAAGAACTCGATGTCTTTTCCTAATAATTCAGTTAATGGTCGTCAATCTTAGAGAAATCATGAATGAATCGTAGATAGAAACTGACGTGCCCTAAAAAAGATACTAAATTCTTGATGTTGGATGGTGGCTCAAGACGTTTCATGACACACACCTTGGTAGGGTCAACCTCCATGTCTGCCGAGAGATGACATGCCCCAACACAATCATCTTTGTACCATAAAATGGCTCTTTTCCTGTGACAAAACGAGATTCACCTCACAACATTTATAAAGAACCTAGTCTAGGTGCGATAAACAATTGTCAAATAACTCACCATAGATAGAAAAATCATCCATAAAGACCTCAAGAAAATCATCTACCATGTTTGCAAAGATGGCAAGCGCGCACCTCTGGAATGTAGCAGGGGCATTGCACAATCTAAATGGCATCTGTCCAAAAGCATATGTTCCAAAGGGACATGTGAAAGTGGTTTTCTCCTAATCTTTAGGAGCAATAGTATCCTGGTTGTATCCGGAGTAACCGTCAAGGAAACATAAGTACTCCTTCTCGGCCAACCTCTCTATGACCTGATCTATAAAATGCAAAGGGAAGTGGTCCTTCCTCGCCTCAATGTTCAATTTTCTATAATCAACGCACACCCACCACGTTGTGGTTACTCCCTTTGGAATCTCCTCTCCACTCTCATTCTTGACCATATGAACTCCTGACTTCTTTGAGACAACATGTAATGGGCTAACCTATTTAGAGTGGAGATATGGTAAATAAACCCAGCATTGCACCATCTCATAATCTCTTTCTTAGCAACATCTCATAAAACCAGATTCAACCTGTGCTGAAACTCTCTAGCAGGTATGTAGTCATGGTCGAAATAGATATGGTGGGAACACAAAGCATGATTAATCTCGCGAATCGGGTAAATTCCACCCAATAGCCTTGTGGTTTCTTTTAAGAATCTCCATCAGATGAGATTCTTGCTCTTCGATCAAAGGTGAGTTGATAATGATCGGAAACTATCGATGTGGACCCACAAGGAAATCATGCTTCATATTGGTGGCAAGGTCTTTAGTTCTAGTAAGGTGGAATCTGGCTCTACCATATCCTCATATGTATGTGTACTGGGATATGTGCTTGTGGTAGATGTGTCTACAATATGTTTATCCACCATCGCAATATGCTCAAGAGTCAGACTATATACGATGTCTAGAACATCATCCGATTTTCTACTGTGCTCATCCTTAGACTGACTAGAGGAAAATAACTCAGCTAAATGAAATCACACTCTAGATCATATGAAGTCGAGGAATCCTTTGAACTCTCAAACTCTGAAATATCTACAATGAAATTGTCAAGTGTCTACTCCATCTGCTCATCAATCCATGCTAAAATATAGAGTACCATCTGAAGAACTGCCAAATGTAGTCTCGCACCCATCCTCTGGTAGGGTATCATGGGTCTCTACCTGATACCTCTTAAGGTCGTCAAAACGAACCTCACCCATGTAATCGCAGGTGGCTAAGGAACTCAGGGCATCTAAACTAACTAAAGATGCAACAATAGATGTGGATGATTATCTTGCAATCTCAATTTGTTCCTTTTCACCCTCAGCACGAAAAGATACCTTCTATGTATCATAATCGAAGAGAGACTTTGCGATCTCCAAGAAAGGCCTCCCAAGAATTATCGGGGTAAGGTGTAACTATGTAGGAAAATCCATGTCCAGGATAGTAAAGTAAAGTGGGAACCACAATCCCTACACGGTCACGGTAACATTCCTCAAAACATCCCTAGGACTCTTTACAGATCTATCAGCAAATTGAAGGATTGTGCGGGATTTGTAAAGAGGGCCTAACTTGAGTTTGTCGAGTAAACTAGATAATAACAAATTGATTGAGACATCTATTCTTCAATTGTTGCTTGAGCGTAGGAAAGTGATCCAAGGCATCATGGAGTGGGTTCTTAAAAAAGATGTGATCTTCAATAGTCTTGTTTCAAGAGTGATAACATTATTTTTGGAATTTTTATTTCCTTTTCCGTACAAAGCATCGAGAAAAGGAACAATATCAAGAATGATAACATCAACATTTTTATTCACATCAAAATTGGAATCATCATGTACATCTAGAATCTGAAAAGTATGTAGAAACCTCTCTAAAATGGGAGAAGAAAAATCTGCATCGGGAGTATCTGCATGGTCTGGCATGGTATCATCATCTGACTCGCATGAGTCCATGTCAACTGTCTCTACATCTATACCTTGAATATCGTTATGGTGGACATCATGCTGGTCCTCATAATGATGTGTTATGGGCCTCCTCCTTAGCATCAAAATGTGAAACATCAATGTCATCATGGATCGACTCTCAACCTCATCATGTGCCCTCTCCTCCCCTCGATCAGGTGCTCATGGTGATCTATCACTCTTGAGACAAATGAAGTTAGATAAAAATTCAGGAAAAGATTGTACCTGTAGTGGTGTCTACCTGATCTGAATGCCTCCTCTTATTATTCGGGTTCATCTATGGTTGGGATGGGAAAGTAGTCTTAGGCACAACTAACTCGTTCAGGTGATGGTTAACCCGCTCCATCTCAGTCCTATGCGTTGTCTGGAGTGTGCTCAATAGGTCCATGATATGATTCAGTGCCAGGGCCTATGAAGATATCTCAAACTCAGTGTGGTGTCCATGGATATCTACTCTCTCCTACTTAGGAGTGTGTTGATGTGGTGTATATGGTTGAAGAGACCTCTGAGGTGTGAAAGAAGACTGTTATTGCTGCCGGTGCTAATAGTATTGTGGATATGTAGTAGGATACTGATGTAAATATGGTCTTTTATAGGCATGCTGGTGAGACTGCTACTGCGTGAAATGATGACGGTGCTGAAAATGAGGGAATCCAAGCTACATACGACTATGTTGCTGTTGTTGATGGTGTATGGTCTGAGGAGTAAAGAGTGATGATGGTTGAACAGGAGCATACCATATCCCGTTGATCTCAAGAGTAACGTGAGAATCAACATCATCATCTCCAAGGCTAGTGATCTGACTCGGGTTGGCATTGGATGTATCCTCATGTTAGTCAATATGTGAAGGCTCAGTAGGTTGTACCAGATTTCTCTGAATGTAATGAATCATACGGGTTGGAGGAGCGGGTAAAGATCTCCCTACAGGTTGAGAAGTGAAAGAAGGACGAGACTGTCAGTACTGGAGCTGCAGCTCAATCACCTTCTTCATCAAATCACTCAAATGCTGAGGAAGTGATCCAACTTTCGTAGCACCTGTAATTCTTGGACATGATTCTGAGTCACGTAGATTAATGTCAGCTTCTCACTGATGAATCCCATGTCGGATCGCAAATAAGAATCATAAACATGTGCCACCTTCTAATGCTCTCAGTGGTGTGGTGGTTGTGGGCCCTTCTGGATTACCCGAATGGAGTCTACTACACATGAATTCTCTACCATCCCCTCAAATATGGACCAAACTCACTCAACATCCCAATTTAAATAACTACCGCCACATGCGGCGCTCACTAGGCCCTATGCATCTGGCTAGAGTCCTCCAAAATAGTTTTGTACGGGCACCTTCAATGGAATCGTGATGAGGGCATCTCTATATCAAGTCCTTGAATCTTTCACATGCCTCATGGAATGACCCATGTGGAAGCTATGTGAAATTGGAGATCTGACTCCTCATCATGTTTGTCCATCTCAGAGGAAAATATTTATGTAGAAATGTGGACTTCAGATCGTCACATGTAGAAATCTCCCTCCCCATGTGACTCAACCCGTAAAGTGCCTTATCTGCTAAGGCGAAAGGAAGGCCTTGACGTGTACGGCCTCCTGCGTAACTTCTGGATATCTATTTGTATCACATATCATCTCGAACTACTATAGAAAGTTAAATGGCTCCTCTAAAGTATTCCCATAGAACTTGAGAAGAAGTGAAATGAAGGAAGGTCTAAGCTCGTATGACCCTTGATTTGGTGGTAACCGAATCCAATGGTGTATCGTCCTCGCTCTCGAGTCATACTCATCTCGTAATGTCATGGAAACCACAACAGGTGGTAGTGGGTTCCTGGATCCTGCTTTCAATGCAATAATCTCAGCTCTATGCTCATCCTGGACTCTACACTGATCTTTGATGTATATGCTCATCTTCTGAAGTGTGTCTAGAATCCCATCAGTGATATCCGAAGTTGGATCATGTCTCCCATTTGTACGTCTCTCATCATCATGTGGTCTGTCCTCAACAGCTCTGTCCTCAACTGGTCCCTACCCTCTAGCCATGATCTACAAATCCTTTGGGAAGGAAAAAGTATAATAAGAACTCAATGAAAAACTTGCAGGAGATAGACGAAGAATCTATGTGGAGATCTGTCTCAACTGAATGGTTGGGAGGCGAGAGAGTTTGGGTCTGACTACCCTCGTGACTAAGTGGGACCGACTCAGAAAGAGGCTCATCTTGAGTTTGTAAAGACATACGATAGACGATGAAAGGTCGAAAGCTTACGGAGTCTGAGCGCAAAATCTATCTAGTCGTCATCCTCGATGTGAAAAAGAATTACGTGAGAAAATACAATGTCCAGTCAAAAACACGAGTGTAATTGTATATAATATGGGGAATAATGCATGCCTCACACACAAACATAATGTAAACCCCAGATTCGCCAACTTCACACGGTGCTGACAATAAGAAATTGGTCTTTTATCTTTTAAATTTTATTTTTGGTGATCAATCTGTTGCATTAGAAAACTCACAAAGGGTGCCACCCGATCGCCCAATATGCATGGTCGCAGCCCCAAAATAGTGGTACCATCTGCACGAGCGACCATGTTATATCAGGCGCAAAGGAAATCTTGAGGTATGAGTACATCAAAACGACTCTCTATGGTCGGAGGCAAGTGCTTACAGTTGCAACCATATACCAAAAAGTGATGCATAGGTACTTAGGCATAAGTCTAGAGATTTTTGGCTCTAATCCTTAAGGTTGCGTCCTCGCCCACTCTATATGGAGTTTACATGAATACAATGAGGGGTTTGCCCTCCCAATACAAATTAAGTTCGGGTATTTTTTATTTTTGTCAAGTTTTTAAAAGAGGAAAAATGTTTTCTTATCTTTGAGGGTTTTCACTTTTTTGATATTTTTAGAAATATCTAAAGGGATGTTGATTCCTTTTAATTTTCAGGACTGTTTCTCACGAAGGGAGAATAATGGAATGTGGCAGGAAACGATATGCATGTAGAGCTAGAAATCATACCTTGCATTAGCAGTCTACATGCAAGTGATCCACGTAGAAATGTAAAACCTAGGGTAATGCATGCAAGAGAGATAACAATCGAGTCCTAATTGGCAGCTCTAGCGTAAGAATGAATTAATTTTCAAAGCAATCTAACTTATGTGTAAGTGTATATTAGTGATTTGGGTTTTACTTTTAGTTTTCTAATCAAACAAACATGCAACCCTAGGCTCCACGAAAACATGTGAAACAAAGAAAATTGATAACCGCGATCAAGACTCCCAAGTGCGTCGGTAGCTGGTGAAACAGACATTGAGAAAAAGTCAAAAGTCTATGTACAGTCGGGATGTCCTTAGTGGACCCCTTGGTACAAAAAAACATGGGCAAGTGCCCCTTCCTCTGTCACAAAAATAAAAAAATGGGCAAGTGTCCTCTCTCATAAGAAAATAAAAAATATTGTCTCAAAAAATACAAAAAATATCTGTGTAGATAACTCGCTCTGCCCTCTCCAACCGGATCGGAGTAGAATGACATGGTCTATGCACTCTCAGTTGAGTCAACTTCCTAAGAAGCTGGCTAATCATGTAGACCCTGCAAAATGGGTTAATTCACAGCTAATGGAAAAAAATCAAATCACAAACTCAACCAAAATAAAAAAAATTACTTAAAAATGAGAAAAGGACTCAAGAAAAGCTGATAAAACCTGAGAAAGAGAAAAAAAATAAGAAATATAGAAAAATCAAAGAGAAAGAAAAAATGACATAAAAACTCAAAAAGAAAATAAAAGGAAATAAAAAGAAAATTCAATAAAAAAATGAGAAGAAAAGGAAACACATAAAAATCGTGAAAAACCATTGAAAACCGAGAAAATACATAGAAGAAGAAAAAAGTGAAAGAAAAAGAATATCACAAAAAATGACTCGATAATCTCAAGTGCGGCTACACCTCCCTAGTAACGGCGCCATTTTGATAACCGAATTTTGCCAACGATAAAATAATTTCGGTGTAGAAACCACTAGACAAAACTCGGTAAACAAACAAAATTCCAACTCTGATTAAAAATTATTAGAGTTGTTCACTATTTATTTATCCAGGTAAGTGTGTTTAGGACAAACACAAGGAGGTAGAAAGTCGTGCTCATGATTTTCGAGAAGAAAAAATATTTTTGTGATATATTTTTATTTCTCTTTTATTTTCTACTTTAATGACAAAACTCTTTTTGTATTTTTAGTTTTTTGATTTTTTTATTTGATTTTAATTTTCCAATTTTTATTTAATTATCAAAAGGATATTTTCAAAAGATTTATCTATAATATAGTACGTGGAATAATATGGAATATAGGTTATATAATATAATAGCTAAAAAAGACTTGAGCAGCGGGCCCGAAAAAGTACACAAAACAAATTAAAACAAGTCTAAATTGAGAAAGAAATTCAAAACAAAACACGATGAAAATCATTGAAATTCTACATGAAATAAAATGTAAAAAATGCAACGACATAATAATATGGTCAATAGTCCACATTGTGTCCAGAATAGTCCAAAAGACTAAGTAGAAGTCATATAAAATAAAAGATAAATGTTTTCTTGCATTTAGGTCCCTGGTTAGGGACCTAATTATTAGAAAACTCTGGAGTGATTACAGTTAGGTCCCTGCACGGGGATCTAATTGTAATTATAGGAAAATCTAGAGGCACGGTGTAAATCTAAAATTCTGTAGGGGCCTCTTAGTAATATTTCCACCAGTTCGGAAATGAATGGATGGGATTAGAAGATATGCATGAATCCTGGTCGTTCATGCATGACACGCATGCCGAGTTCATCAGCATCTTCTTCCCTCTTTCCTGATGACGGGCGATGACGATTTGGTTCTCCGATGGCTGCGATCTTCAGGAGGTGTTTCTACTCGTCGAAGGTAGGGCCAGAAGGGGGCTCCTCCCCTTAGAGCTCACCTATTATGAATGGAGTTGAGGAAGAGGCGTCTGCGTAGAAGGGTGACGATGGTCAGAGCTAGGGTTAGAAACCCTCAGATGGTCTGCTGCTCTGATCCCCTTGACAAAGACAAAGTAGGTACTCTAGATGTTAAAGAAATGCTCCAGAATATCGTGAGGGCCCTGCAAGTGAGGATTTACTTGCTCGATTCGTGATGAATCGACGAAGAAACATGATAAATTGCAAGTCCAATAGTTGTTCCAGGGAAGGTATTATAACAGACGAACAAAGAAGGATTTGAATCGATTTTGAAATGAATTGTGATGTATGAATCGAAGAACAAGATTAGGACAAGTCAATGACATAATTAATTCATCTAATTAAGGTGTGATGATCGAGAAATAGAATCAAGATATGAATGGAGTCACATGGGGAACGAAGATGTAAGAACCCTCGATCATTGCTCGACGACGGGTGTTCACCAGAGCTCTACGTGCACTATGGCGGCGATGCAAAGCCGAAGAAGTCTTCGGAACCTCCTTTGAAGATCCTTCTTCCATGTGGGGTGGTCCTCCAACTCTGTCATAGCTAGAGGCGGCGGAATGCGGTGGTGAAGGTGGAACGTCGGCCATATCTATTTTTGAAAAATGGAGAGTTAGTTTGTGGAAGATGATATTTAGGTGATTAAAAAGGAATTATGGAGGGGATTAGAATAAATGCAATGGTCGGTGTGTGTGTGTGTGTGTTGTTATGTCTATAGAATCAGGGATTTGGATCAGGTGAATGTGATGAATCGAACGTGGGAAAATGGGAGAAGGTGGGCCAGTGAAATAAATCCAACCATCCTCTTCTTGAAGAAGATGGCCCAAGTGATGGCACATGTCAGCATCTGGTAAGTTGGAAGGAGAAATAGTAAATAAATTAAATAATAAATATTAAATAATGTTACTTAAATTAGGTATAAAAACAAAAATGTAAATAATTAAATATATTAATTTATTACATAATTTATTTTGATAAATAATAAATATTTAATGAATTATAAATAAAATATTAAAAATAATTATAATATATATTTGTTAAATGGGATTTTGATTTTTAATTTAATATTTTAATAAATAACATGTCATTTTCATATTTTATTATTTATTAGGATAATAAAAAAAAGTATGTATGAATTTTTCAAGATTTAATGAATTGATTTATCTATATTATTAATTAAAGGCATTTCATATATAGTTCAAATTCATTTGTATTTTAGGGTTTTTGAATTATCTAAATTAATAAATAATATCCAAAAATTCTGAATCAATTTATATGTAATATACAAGATCAAGAAAATAATTAGAAATTATTAAATCGTAAAACTATAAATAGTATGTTCTGCAAAAAAATAAATAGCCAAGAAGCTTCATTGTCATTAGGTTTTAAAACCGACTTTTTGCATACGGACTCCGATTTTAGTGAAATGACATTCATTAATTAGATAATATCATTCTATGAACTATAAAAGTGAGTAGAGTGAATTTGGATTTTGTATGAAAAATTTATGAAGTTTGGAAGTTGAGAATTTGACGATTTGAAAGTTGGATTTCTTGGCACATATAGAAGATAATATTTTTAACTTATTTTTATATTATTCTATAAATTTTTAGAAATAAATAGGAGAAGAGTTTGGTGAAAAATATACAATTTAATTAAATAAAATCTTTGAAGATTTGATAATTATTGGATAAATAATGAATAACGTGTCGAGTGAATAATTAATTCTTTTTTATGTTTTCTACCTTATCTCCCCCTACTTATTTGTTTGTCGACCAATCAATGTTGACTTGGTCTCGGGGTTAGTAAATATATCCTTCGTCTATATTTATATTTTATAAGTCATATTGTTCATAAATACATATTTACAATCTGCCTTCTTTTGATTTTCTTTCTTTTTGTTCTTTATTTATTTACATGTTTTTAGTTCATAAAAATGCTTTTTTATTGATGAATGACATTTTATTAAGAAATAGAAATTAATGGATATTTACATGCACTTGTTAACGGTTTTAAGACAAAATGCAGAAATAATGTTAATGAATCATGGAGGCATCAACCCCCTATACTTAAACTTTGCTAGTCCCTTAGAAAACACTTATTTGAAAAATAATGGGAAAAGAAAGAAAGTTAGACTGAATTTGTTTTCCTAAACCAATTCATGAGAACAGATAAAGGACAGAGCTTGATCAGGTTTAAAACCAATATTTTGTTAGAGCCTTAACTAGGATTAGGAATTTAATCTCAATAGTCTTCAAGTTCTACAAACCCTTATTTAGGTTCACCTAAACAGCTAGCTCAGATCTACTTATCCATATCACTAACTCTATCAGGCTTGAATTCAATTTGTACTGTGTGTGAATTGTATTAGCTCTTCCTGCTTAAAGGAATGAAAAATCACCCATCCCAATAATACACTCTCATTGGTTCCTCATCCAGCTACTCTTTCCTCAAGGAGGGGGGTATTCCCTTCTAAGGTCAAGTTGTGTTGTGTCCACAATCGTGTACAGAGAGAATGTAGAAAAATAATAAAAGAACTGGAGTGTGGCCAGTGTAGTCACATTTCCTTGTGAAGTCCAGCCAGTGTAGCTAAGTCTCCACTAAGATGTGTAGGCTTTTTCGAAGCTTGTACCATTGTGGTCATATTTGGCATTTGATGGTTTGCTTCTTCTTGGTAGAGTTTATAATGTTGCATGCACTGCATCAATCATTTGTGCCTCGATGGTTATAGATTCTTTTATTTCCGTCCATGTTTTGAAGTCTTGGAAAAATGTGTGCCAACAGATCATTTCCTCATCCGAAGCATTATTTCAACCCCACAACTTCTGTATTTAGACGCTCGCCCCACTAGACAATGATGAAAATGCACCATTAAATGAACTCCCTTCGCATCCCCTTGCAAGTCGAGCTAATTGCAAAGTACATGTGTCCAAAATTAGTTCATTAATGGATAGTTAAACATACGACACCAAGTGTTATACTTAGGCAAGTTTAAGTTGACTTCCCAAACATGTTCTCATGGAACCCAGAGATTTAATTCATAGACCAGAAGAGTCTAAATCCATGTTCCTAACTAGTCTCCATATAATGAAAGTAAAGGCCATAATCAAGCTCCATCCGTTAGACTATTCCCAATCTTTAGTTTGGGAAATAAAATTTATTATGAAAATGCTAATGCAAATGCAACCAAGTTTCTGTGAAGTACAATTTTCTGAATTTTATTCATTTTTATGGATTTTAAAGATATTGTAACTTTTATGTTTTAGGACTTTGTATTCATTATAAAGTTTTCAATTTTTATAAACAAGCATTTGTACAAGAATTTTTATAATAAATTACCTATATTTCATTTGAATTGAATAACTAATGTATTTTACAAATTTTATATACAAAAAATTTTATAGATATTAAATTATTTTTACACATATTTTAATAAATATAATTTAATAAGTATTATAAATATTAAATACCTATTCTAATTCAAATTTTAAATTAAGAATTTTTAATAAGAATTTTACAAATATTTTACTTATTTACAAAAATTTTAGAAATATCATATAAATGGATTATTAACCCTTACCCATTTTTATGGATTTTATAGATATAAAAAATACCTAAAAGTACGATTTATGGACAAAAGTGCAATATATATATATAAATATATATGTACCCCCTATACTTAGCTTGTGTTATGTCCTCATAGCATCAAAAGAGAAAAAGGAGGACATAACTTGTGCTAAGTAAAAGTGGGTGAAAAAGAATAGAAAGAATAGAAGTTAGACGACCCCCCCATACTTATGATATGGTCATCATAAGTATAGTAGAAAAGAAAAATGAGGTGACTAAGGAAAAGGAATATACAAACGGAGTAACAAAAGAAAGAAAGAAAAATGAAATCAATGAAATCACTCTGTCCCCCTATACTTAGGATAAGGCATCCTAAGTATAGAAAATATTGTGGCCAAATATTAGGGACCAGTGATTAATATAGAAAGGAAAACAAAAGAAAAGGAAAAGGAATCAAATTGAAAATGCAAATCAACAGGCAAACAGTCCCCCCCATACTTAGGATTTGGTATCCTGAGTATATAAAGATGAGCAAAAATAGGGCGATTAGGGACTACAATGAATATACATGTGGTGGTGTACTCCAAAAACCGAAAGGCTCACAGGGCTCTGTACAAGACGAAATGAAGTGAAAAAGTTGTCAATGTACAAAGTAGATCACCTCAATTCGAGCCAGATGATCAGTAGTCTCCACAAAGTGCTTCAACTTTTGCCCATTCACCACTAATGGTTCTGCACCATGTGACACATAAGATATAGCTATACTTCCATTGTCGTGCACCGTTCTGACTATATACAGTCCTTCCCATTTTCTTTTTAACTTGACAAGAAAAATTCTCAATAGTGCATTGAACAACCATACTTTCTGACCAGGGACAAAGATCTTGTGACGAATGTGTCTATCATGCCATTTCTTCACTTTGTCTTTATAAATGAGGGTGTTCTCATATGCCAGATTTTGAATCTCTACCAGCTCATTCAGATCCATCTCCCTCTTGGTTCTTGCTTTTTGCATATCTAGTGAAATCTCTCTGATGGCCCATTCATATTTGTGCATGATCTCTACAGGAAAATAGCATGGCTTCTCATAAACCAGTCTGAAAGGAGAAGTACCTAAGGGAGTCTTGTATACAGTACGATATGCCCAAAGAACCTGGTCTAGAAGCTATGACCAGTTCTTCCTATTTGGTCGTACTTATTTCTAAAGAGTGGATTTCACACCCCTTTTTCAAACTTCAGCCATGTCGTTCATGTGTGGTTGGTAACGAGAAGCTACTCTGCGATCAATGCCATGACTCTCCACTTTCTTTTCACCTCCTTATCAATAAAGTGGCTACCGGCATTTGAAATAAGAATACATGGAATACTGAATCATGAAATAATATGTTCCCTCGAGAACCTACACATTGTCCTGCTATCAGCGGTTCGTGTGGGTATTATTACGAATTTAGAGGGGTTTTAATTATATTAATTATGAATCCCAATCAAGCGTCAACAAACAAATAATTTTATTCTTTTCTTCTTCTCAAGCTACAAAAATAATTAAAAGAATAATGAAGTGAGAGAAATTTTTTCGCTACATATTTACATGTATAGTGGACAGGATCGAACTCAGGGAGGCTACAATTCCGGAGGGTTATTTAAATAATTGAAAATCAACTAAAAGAAAAAGGAATCTCAATGGCAAACTATCTTGGTTTTTTTGTGAATTTTTTTGTCTTTTTATTTTTTATTTTTTATAACTTTTTTTATTTTATAATTTTTTAATTTTTAATGATTTTGATTATATATATATTTTTTTACTTTTCAAAAATAAAGAACAATATGCACAAGTGAAGAAATGCGCACACCACACTCTTTTTGTATTTTTTAAAATAGCTAGAATGTTCAAAAAATTACAGAGAATTTTTTTTGTGTTATATAGGTTTAAAATGTTTTTGATTTTTTTTGTAGAATTTTCTGATGTTTTTGTATTTTTCTAAAAATCAAACATTGGCAAAAATGATAAACAGTGCACAACCTAGAGTAATTTGTAACTTAAAATTTTTTTAAATGCACAAAATCGATAGGAATTATTTTTATACTAAACTATAGACAAATATCTACAAACTGGAAGTAAAATAAAAAATTTTGGATTTTTATAATTTTTTCTGTGATTTTTCTAAGATTTTTTATATTTTTCAAATTTTTGGGGTTTTGAAAAGAATTAATGCACGAAACTTGCACATCAAAATAAAACTAATTTATTTTTTTTGGAATTTTTAGAGCAATATTCAAATTTTTATGAATTTTTGAATTTCAGGAAGAGAAAATGACACTATTTTTTATTTTTCATAATAACAAATGAACATAAAATACAATGAAAATTATGCTAGAAAGATACACACATCAGGAGCATAGCATGATTTTTGCGAAGTTTATTGACCGACAAGAACATTTATTTCACTTAAAATAGCATGCAAATGAAGGTCAGGAATTTAGGGATTGAAAGGTAAATATTTAATTTTTTTGCATTATAAAATAATAAGAAAATAAAAGCAGGATGAAAAACATAAATTACCCAATAAAATGTGTGTGTTGTACGTGCTAAGTGCTGGCAGGGGCCTCTTTGCAATTTGTAAAACTTCCAAGGATATTAAGGTAATTTTTCCAAATTTTTACCCCCTAGGGTTACTGTGTTTCTTTTCTTCCTCGTCAAGTCAAGGGCATGGGCCACCCCTTCGTTCTTCCTTCAAACCTCAAAAGGGTGCGGCGGCTGACGTATGGTTGGACTCACAGTGGGGATGCGGCGTTGGAGGGAACCTAGGGCGTAGGAATGGGCTGGTCGCATGATTGGCAAAGAGGGGCTCCTCGTGCGGGTGTAGGTGACTCGCGTACGTGTCTTGAACGCAAGGGAGGAGACGGGCAACGGGCTTGGACGGATCTGGATGGCGGGAAATGGTAGCGGTGTGGCTCCGCGAACGGCGGTGATCGGGATGTCAGACGGGTGGCAGTGCATGCAGTTAGGCTGTCGTGGTCGGGCTAGGGTTGCATGGTTGCGGGCGGTGCTTGTGGAGGGTCGCTGTCGTTGGGCGCGATGGAGCGTCGTTGGATTGATCGGGGCGACTGGTGGATGAAGGCTGACGGCGTCGCTGGCGCGTGGTGGAGCTGGAGGCAGCTGGTGCCGCTGGTCAGGCGGAGGGCAGTGGCGCAGGGTGTCTGAGTGGTGGCGGGCGGCGGGCGCCTGATGATGTTGTTGTATTTTTTTATTTTTGTAAACAGAAACAAGAGATTAAAAAAATGTTTGTTCTTTCATTATTATTTTTTTAAAATGTTTGTTTTTTTATTATTTTTAAAAAAACATACATAGCTTGACTTGACTATCGTGTTCTCTCGATCCCCGTCTTTTGTTTCAGAGATGGCCGACTGGAGTTATTTTAATCCGATCTTCATGGATACCTTGTACCCTCCAACCGATCCACCTTCCCTTTTCCAGGAGGGCTTTCCTCCTGATTTTTTTGCATATCCTCCTAACCCATTATTTCAGGAATGGGATGATGATTTTCACCCACCCTCATTCCACTCAGTCGACCATGTGATTTTGGAGTCACCTTTCATGGTGTCCACACTTGAGAACCTGAACCAGATGATGGAGCATATGAATTCGAGGATTAGAAATCTATTTAACATAAATGGGAGCTAGAATGCTGCTCCACTATTTGAGGATATGGATTCACTTGAGGATAATCATGAGAGCTTGTAATAGTCCAAGATACAAAAAATGAGAAAATTAAAAAAAACAAAAAGATCCGAGGAGACACACCTTATTTTTCTTTGTTTCATGCGGATTTCATGAGCTACCTATTGATTGCTTTAATTAATTTGCTTGAGCCAGGTAATTAAGTAGGTCCAAACACCCTAAACAAGAATTTATGTACCTATAGAATAATGCGTAGTTGGACTTAGTCAAATTAACATGTACTTGCCAGTTAATAGAAGCTATTGTTAGGACGGTTCACTTGCATTTGCATATAGATTAGTTTATTTTTCTTTATTTCAAATCTACGCTGATCACACTGCATGTACAATGCTGGCGACAAGGTACTCATCTCTAACCCCTGCATGCATCATTGCGTTTAATCACGCATTGGTATTTCCGATCTCCTTCCTTGTTTTCACTCACATAAGTTAAAAAAGAAATTGGACACTCAGTACGCGATTCATTGAAAATATACAAACCAAGTGATAACTACCTAAAAATCGGGACTGCTTAAGAAAACTCGGCCCTAAAATAAACGTAAGGAAAAATCATTGTTTTTGGGGAGAGTAAACCCTTCATTGGTTGGTTTGCTTGAGCGAGAGAGTGACCTGTACACTAGGCTAGAGCCACACATGAAATTCCGTTAGACTACTGGTCTTGGGGTTAGTCGTTCTCCAGTGAGGATCTCTCCAATACCCGGTAAAGAGGCCCGCGACGTCCTTAGCAGATTTAATTGATCGGGTAGTCGGTAAACGATCCGCAATTCATACTCACTGGGAAAGATCTAATTTTGGGATTAGGCCAGTCTCTTGGGAGCATCAGGTTCCTAACAGCTCGCATACACTGCTCTGATAGTTGTATTCTCACCAAACTCTAAAAATTGACAAGATAATTGACCAAACCTTCACGATCTTCACATTATGTTGAGTTGGTGAACTGAGGGTTTGTATTGTGTTTGATTGCTAGTGATAGAGATCCTTATTCGCAATTCGCACCTTCATTCACTTTCACTCTTGCATTAACCTTCGTGCTCTCGCATCCTGCCTATTGATTTTGAAGATGTCGGACCAGAGTATTTCTCGTTCAGACTCTGGAACTGATTCTACACTCCGAGACTTTCACCTTCTATTCAGGGAGACTCACTTCCGGAATATTCCTCTTTATCAACTCACCCTTCACAACATCCATCAATCCACTATTTGAGATTGGTTTTAATCTCGAATTGATATATGAGAGACTCCATCAATTATGAGCACTAATCGAGTGTCATGCACATTTTCAGAGTCAGACACTAGACACTTGATGCCACCAAAGGGAAAGGGAACCATGTCAGAGAAGAGCGAGATCAACAGTACCATGTTAGCCTCTATTCAGTCAATTCAAGCCCAGTTAATAGAGTAGGCTGATTTTCAGACCACATTGAGAGATATGATTCTCGAAAAAACGCTGGAGGTGGGAATGGGAGAGAAGACCGTACCAAAGAACCTGTGGCTAAGCCTACATTAAAGGATGCTTATAATCCAGGGACAGGACAGACAAATTCTTGGAAACAAATCCATGCGATTCATGGGCATTTCAAGCTTAAGCCCACTATTTTACCTCTTCTACCAATATTCCATGGAAATATTAATGAAGAACCTTGCACACACCTCCAGCAGTTCGATCGCATTTGTGGAACAGTGCACTACCCAAATGTCCCATTAGAGGTAGTGCAGATGACTGCATTCCCATTCAATCTGATGGACAAAGCCCTGTATTGGTTGAATCACTTGGGGAAGATTATCACTACTTGGGAAGAGCTGAGGTCCACATTTTTGAACAAATATTCCCCACTCGAACGACTCAAACAAATGCGACCCAGATGTCCTAGGAGCCTATTCATGAGGCATAGGAAAGATTCAAACATCTGACAGAGAAGTTCCCCATCATGATATTCCAAAGACCAACCATATACAAAATTTCTTTGGAGGTTTAAGCATAGAGAATCAGAAGCTGGTAGATGCCTCTTGTGGGGGGAAGCCACTTTAACAAGGAGGAGGATATCCTTTATCAAATCTTTTAGGAGATGGCTGAGAGTTCAGCAGCTCTTTCTTCTTCACGTGCTTTTCAGAAGCACCCCGTCACTTTCCCTGCAGTACCCCACAAGGCTGTCAATATGACGGCAGCACATGGAATGGATAAGGCAGATAGCATTGAACTGGCCATCATTGGAAACCACCTATCCAAAGTGGACATTATTGAGAAACGATCTAAGGAGCTTGATAAGCTTCAAGTGATCGAGCAGAGGACAAAGAACTTCGATAAGATGGATGGGATAACAAAGCACCTGGAGCTTCTTGTGAGTAAGATCAGTGCAGTCCACACTGTGAGTGTAGCAGCCGATACCTCTACTAGGGAGCAGACTTCTTCCACCCAGCAGAGTAGCGGAGAACCATCTACAATTTAGCATGTCTACTATGTGCATGCACATGATCAGGTTCAACAGCATTCACATCAGATAGTTCCATACCAACAGGAAGTAGCCTACATTCCTGAGCAGCAATCTCCAACTCCACCTGTCATTTAGGAAGTGAATGGCATCTGGTTCGACCGTGAGCGAAACCAGCCCCTTCCGTCAGGGCATGGCCAGTTGGGTTCACAGCTGGGTCAGAGACCCACCCACTGTTAGCCATGTGAGCCCGAGGTAAACTATTACTACAATAAATGTTATTGTAATATTTGATTTATCAATAAAAGTTATTGATCGTTTCTCTCCCTTTATGAGATTAAATGAATGAATGCACTATAAGGCCCCTCTGTACAATTAGGGTTATGTACTATGGTCATCTTAATAATCATACAGTTGTTAATTCAGTAATAGAGTCATAGAGGCTGGTGTTTGGATGAATATCTAATAAGCTAGATAGAGGACTCATCAAGCACCGTCAAATGATTATTAAGAGAATAACTCCAACCTGAGTAGGAAATGGCAATCCTATCTCATTAGGCAGATATCTGACCGACCTCTTGATGCAGGTCCTCTGCATAGGAATAAAGATTCAGAGGTATTACATTAGTTAGGTCAAAGAGTTGACTTAACGAGATCGAGATAACGAAAGTCCTATATCATATACTGTCACGATACAGGCACACATCCTCTGACCGGAGACAGATGTGTTACTATATGTCTGAGTGTGTACATTTGGCAGACCAATTGGTTGATGACCTAATCAAGGTCTGTACACCGACGAGATGGTGTGCATATAAGAGCATATGAGTAATGCGATCTCTCAAAGGGATCATACAGGTTCACTTGTGAACCGTAAGACATGAGCTCACTCATGAGGTATTGGGACCGATCAAATTCCATGCATGGTCGTCATGCTTTGGAAGCATGATAAAAATTTATAGGTATGATATATGCTTTGTGAAAGCATATGATCGATACCAACTCCCATTGACCAATAATGAGAGACTTATTGATAATACCCTGAAGATGACAGTGTTAAATTGATCTTTATCTTCAGGTTTATCATGGGTCTTCCGGTATGCAAGATGTACAGGTATTAGGAATGCATGAGGTAGATGTGAACTTAAACGATTGTAAAATCATTACGCTTCCATTCCGAGGGAGTAATGAAACAAGTTTGGATTTTAGTGACTCCTCTCAGTAGAGAAGTAATCTGATCTTGGTCCAAGTGTTGGACATTGATCTGAATGTGATTCAGATGCAATGAGAAGATTATATTTATGGTCTTTATTTAATCAAGCATCTATGAAAGGTACGTGAGATCTGTATTTGAGATGTAATCTCAATATACAAGTCACTATACTTGAAACATACAATCGCCCTATCCTTATCTCCAAGTATCTGCGGAGAAAGTACATTATTCTTCAAAGGGTTCATGAATAATTCCATAGTTCAATTATATCCAAGCATTGAGAAATGGATAATTAAATGTGATTTAATTATCACAAATAATGTGAATTTGATTCACATTATTTTGATGCATGAGAATGATTATCCGATATGATTAAGTGTGATTTAATTATTATGGATAACAATAATGTGGATAGCAATATCCAATTATTAATAATATATTTTAAATGTGATTTATAATGTATTAGAGAGAGATTATTATGATTTATATTTGTTGATTAATTATTGATGTGAATTGAATTCTCATTGGATGATTAACTGAAAATGTAAATTACATTTTATTTTGGGTTGTGAATGTGATTCACATATTTCCAATGTATAGATTGCAATATTCACAAAATAATTATGAATTATTTTTTTGAATAATTTACAACAACTATTGTTTTAAATCTTGGAGATTTTCAAGAAGTAATGCAATCTCATGAGATTGCATGAGATTACATATCCCATGAGATATGGTGGATGGCCACCAACTCCCACAAGGAAAGTGTAGTCGTCCCCCTATAATCATGGTTTGATGCAATATCTACTCTTTGATCTCCATATGAGATTGATTTAATTTTAGGATTATTTTATATTGATTTATCAATATACATTTAATATAAATTAAATTAATTGTTGTTGGTTTTTACCAACAAAATCTTAGCCATTGGAAGAAGCACAAATCAAACTCAACCATTGATTTTGTATAGTCCATGGATTGTGATCCATGGACTCCTAAAACCCTAATAAGAAGAGGCACCTCTTGCTCTTCTAGGTACAACAACTACAACACAAAGCTCTCTCCTCTCTCTCATTCTCACGCCCTCTTTCCCTCTCTCTCCTTGAGTGGCCGTCCACCCTAGCCCTAGAGGGAAGAAGCCACCGTCATCGCCTCGCCGTTGTGCTACTGCCTCAATGCCCCTTGGTTCTCCTTCTTCTTTGGTGCACCACACTCGCAAAGAAGACGTACGATCTAGTGAGATGAGATCAGGAGTTCCCTTGCTTGGATCAACATCTTGAATTGCGATAAGCGCGCGGTTCATCCCCGCGCTCGTAAGCGTCTCCTCCAAAGATCAGACTTGAGACAGGAGGTCTCTTTTCTTAGAGGCTTGATTGCAACCATGATAAAAGAGGTATTCATTTTATCTATGTATGTGGTTAGATTAAACGATTCAAGAAGTGTTCTTGAATCATGTGGTTTCATCGCATGAAAAAATTTAAATTCCGTTGCATCGAACAACTAGTGCGACTAGTCATTCTTGATCGTATTCGATACGATCCCCATGCTTCCGTGATGCGCTTAAGGATTATTCCAAATCCTTCAAGTGGTACCAGAGCCAGGTTGGAGGTTTTGGATGCGATCCATAAACCTAGGAAGACTTGGGTTTGTTAGGGTTTGCGAAAGTTTTATTGCATTTCATTTTCGCATCTTTGTTTTGTGAATAATTTCGTTCCTGCTTAAATTGTTTAAAAACAAAATAATCACTTTTATTTTATTCTACATTAAATAAGGAAACCGTGGGATTTGAGTTTGCATAATATGGATTCCGTTTGCTCAAGTTATGATCATTTTAGTGAACATGTATCCATTGTTTCAGAACTGCGAATCTTAACATAATTAAGGAGTTAATTACTATTTTGATACGGATAGAAATGCATGTAAAACACTTTTGTTCTGTCATAAATCAAAATATCAAACTTTGGAAATTTATTTTGCATAATATGGATTTAATTTGATTGAGATATGTTAATTTTAGTAAGTGGGGGTCAGTGCTGGAAATTACATTCCTAAGCAAGAACTATTTGATTGTCAGTTAGTGAAATTAGCGATTAATTTCCTGAAATAATTATGGAAAATATTTGAGAAATATTTAATGATAATTTTTTCCTTAATTTACATTCCTTTAACAAATAATTGATTAGATATGATCTAGACCACAATTGGTTATACAATCAACAAACAAACTTGCTTGAATAGGATTGGAAATTTGTTTAACAAATTTCTTTATAATCAAAATGGTTTTGATTATTACTATATGGTATAATCGGTTGAAAACCGATTATCATCTGAAGTACACAATGATCAATTTGGCATTATCCTTTCCTGAGGTGGATATGGTGTCTAGTCGGGGAGCGATGGGGTAGCAGGTTGCACCGTGTGCAGTCTGTCCCACTCCCGTTGGTACCAGCCATGACAGCGGGTAGGGACTCGATAATGCAGGAGAGATCAAGGTGTATTTTTCTAATTATTAAAATTTGAATCAATACGTACTTGGAGATAATACCATATATTCAAGTAACAATCAAGTTTGTTGATCGAATTGGATTGATAATTGATTTAATGTGATTAAATTGATTATATCCTATTAAAACACTCTATTATAAATATATGTGTATTTTCCTTAGAAGAATTAATTATATTAATATGATTCATGATAATTAATTAAAATTTAAATATGAGATGGAGGACCACATAAGTGACATACATGGTCTCCCGTCAAAGCGAAGGGTTCCGTCGCCAGATATTGTATGTAGGAGATGCATGTCCGAAGTGACAGCTCCTGCATACAAGACATTTGGATCGGGCTCTTCGCTTCTCGAAAGAGTAAGATCGTATACGTAGTGACCCCAATATCAGGCCCTCATATTATTGGGACGATATTAGATTGTGTATATTGAGTTTTAAGCATGTTGACGGTTGGTTCAATTAACGACGGGTCAACATGACCTTAGGGGTGGTGGGCCTGGATGTTAAAGACCGAATTGGGAGACGCACTTTGGACTTGCAAGGCAGAATGCGTTCCCGCTTCTCTTTATTCGAGTCACTGGTTCTCATATTATTGGGATGTGAAAAAGATAAAGAGGAGATCTCAATTCTTGCTTGAAATATAGAGGTAAGTATATCTCTTGCTTTGAAAGAGATTAAGGAAATGAACTTTCAAAGTTGAAAAGCAAGACTAATTTGATTAGAAATTCCTTAATCAAATAATTTTAAATTGATTATATAATTATTTATATAATCTAATATAATGCATTCTTAATTTTAGAAAATGAGGTCCATGAACCCACTTAGCAGGCTTCTGGAGGTCAATCAACTGAACGGACCAAATTATTCGGATTGGATCCGAAATTTGGATCTTGTTCTTTCAATTGAGCACAAATTTAATGTGCTGACAATGAAATTATATGTAGAACCAAAGACTCCGCAGGAAATTAATTATAATGAAAAATATGAAGAAGATCATATTTTACCAAGATGTTATATTCTTGGTTCATTGTCCAATGTGTTGCAGAAGCAACATGTGGAAATGGCCTCTTGCTATGGTATTATGACGAATATGAGAGAAATGTTCGGTGACGTAAACCACACACAGCGTTATAATATAATGAGAGATCTTATTCACTGCAAGATGTAGGAGGGAACCTCTGTTAGAGAGCATGTACTCAAAATGTTTAGGTACAAGTCTGAATTGGAAACCCTAGGAGCTGACATGTACGCAGACATGCAAGCTAACATCATTCAACTGTCGCTCCCTAAGTCTTTCAACAACTTTGTTGTCAAATTCCACATGAGCAAAATTGATTTTACTAATGTTGGGTTGTTGGCTGCATAAAGTCTGCTGAAGACATAACGAAGAAGGATGGCCTCTCTAGCAGTGCAATGGTTGCATAGGTCAAACGAAAGCGTGGTCGGAAGCAAGGATCTCAGAAGGGCCCGACCCATAAGAAGGAAGAAGAGTCAAGGCATTGGCTCATCTTCCAATGCATCCATGATGATAGCGTCGGAGAAAACTGAAGTTTGTCACCACTACAAGAAGCCGGGGCACTGGAAGCGCAATTGTTCGGAATACCTGAAGTCTACAGACAAAGGTAAAGCCCCCGTAGGTATGAAATCTACTTTCATCATTAAAGCCAGTTTTCTCGTTGGACAAGAAGGAAGTTGGGTTGTTGATTCTGGTGCTTCTTTTCACGTATGCAATCTGTTGCATCTATTTTAGGAAACTAAGAATCTCAAAGAAGGGGAGATAGTCATCCAGATGTGATCTGATGCAAGTGTTGCAGCGGTCGCCATCGAGACCTGCCGACTATCATTATCTAGTGGAAGAGTCCTTTTACTTAAAGAGTGTCTTTATGTACCTAAAGTCAGAAGGAAATTAATATCTATATCTAAACTTGTTAGAAGTGGATATTCATTCCTATTCTGTAATAAATTAGTCATAAATCGTTATGATTAATATATTGCGGATGGTGTTTTGACTTCTGGTGGACTCTCAGAATTGTGCATTGATGAACATGTCACGGATGTTACTACCACTAATAATAATAAAAACCCTAAAAGATTCAGGGAGGATGCAAATCATTCGAATATGATTTGGCATCAAAGGCTTGGTCATTTATCTGTTGATAGAATCAATAGATTGATAAAAGATGGACCCTCGGATTTTCTATAGGTTCAATCTTTGCCAATCTGTGAACATTGTATTTGAGGTAAAATGACTAAGATGCCTTTTCATAACAAGGTTACACGATGCGAAGGTATTGTTGACCTAGTACATACCAATGTATGCTGTCCCTTCAGTATCGTGACCTGAAATGGATATCGATATTATTTGACGTTATTGATGACCATTCATGATACGGGTTTATCTTCCTACTACATCATAAATCTGAAACCTTTGAAAAGTTCAAAGGGTTCAATGCTTTGGTTGAGAACCAAACCGATTGGAAGATCAAATGGATTCGATCTGACCGAGGTGGCGAGTACCTCTTAGATGAATTCAAGGAATACCTTAAAGAGAATGGAAGTATCTCCAATCTCACTCCTCCTGGAAACCCCCAACTTAATGGTGTTGCTAAAAGACGCAACAAAACTACCGTGGATATGGTCCGTTCAACGATGAGCAATGCACATTTACCACTTAGTTTCCGGGGATATGCAATAGAGACTGCGATATATATCCTAAACAAGATTCCTAGCAAATATGTACCTAAGACTCCTCATGAGATCTGGTATGGAACCAAACCTAGTGTTAATAACTTGAGGGTTTGGGGTTGCTTGACCCATGCGAAGAACGTGGATGCAAGTAAGCTAGGCTCTCGCTCTCGTGAGTGTTACTTCATTGGGTATGTTAAAGATGGTCATGGATACCAGCTTTATGACCCTGAGACTGATAACGCGATCAGTCTTGCGGTTAACGATGATGTCGACGTAGAAAAATCGCAAAGAGGGATCAACGTTGATCAAATAAAAATCAACAAAAATAGGAGAGAGAGAGAGAGTGAAGTGAATAGGCATCTCTCTCCTATTTTTGTCTACACTATTTATTTTACGAGGTAATTGTGCCTGGGTCAAACTCAAGGAGGCAGAATATTAAAACCTCGGCTTTTGATAAAAGAAAGAAATCTTAAAAATATTCTCTTTATTCTTGATTTTACAAAAAGACTCAACAATTGACTCAAAACTAACTCACGATTGCGAAAAATAAAATCAACACGACAAAGCGATGAAAAATCATGGAAAAATACAAGAAAAGTATCGTAAGTAGTTATGAAGCTACCCTAAAGAAATTGTGTACAACAAAAACGAGGTCCAAACAACTCCTACGAGACAAGGGTATAACTGCAAAAATAAAGTTCTATATTCTGTTACAAAAAGTTCCCTGGTAGGGACTTAAATGCAAAGAAAATAAAGTTTATCACATTTAGGTCCTGTATAGGGACCTAAATGTAATTTCTGGAAACTTTGGAGCTCTTCGGAAATTCTGGAACTTCAACGGGTTTAAGAAGCAATTTTTCCACTATTTCGTAACAAACGGCTGAGATTAGAAGTTGAGGCTTGATCTGGATCGTCGATTGGTGCCAAGTGTCACAAGATTGTGCTTCTTAGCGTTCTTGTTCTGTTCTTCCCCAATTCTGCTATGTTGCGACGACGCTTCTTCTCTGAATTCTCTCTGATGATCTTCGCTGATCTTTGGCCTCCGGCAGGGCCAGGAGGGAGACACCTTCTCCCTTAGAGCTCGCCTATGGGTGAAGATGTTCGGAGATGATCGAGAGTGGTGGATATCCGTCGGCGAAGATGGTGCTCCAGGTAGACCTGGAGGTTGTTGCAGCGGATTGTGATTTTCTTGTTCTTCAAAATTTCAAAGCTCCAGATGTTGAATTGAGTGCACCCAACATGAGAATATCCTGCAACGAAATGATTTCTTGGTCGATTCACAAGGAATCAGCCAACAAGTTATAGATTTTGCAAGTTCTAATTTATTTCTAGAAACTAAGAGAGAAGTGAAAATGGAGATAGAGATGGAGTCTATTTGAGGTGAATTCGAGTGAATTTAAGGTTTGAGAAGGATATACGTTTAAGATGAAAGGTCAAGGATCCTAATTACGCGATTAACACTGCTAAAAATGGCATGAGATTTGAGAAAGAAAATGTCGAAGATGGCTGAATAGATCTGGAAAGTTGAGGTGTATTACCTATGGTTGTTGCTCGAAGATCGATCTTTGCTGGAGCTCCACGCGCGTGACACGGCGATGCAAGGCAATTGGTCGCCCTGGAACTCTCCTCCGATGGTCCTCCTTCCACGCAGGTCGGCTCTCAGGTGCTATCACCATTGTGGGTGGCCGGAATGAAGCTAGGAAGGTAGGGTATCGGCCAGGTATCTGGAACTGGAATCTAGTTAGGACTGAGTTAGTTCTGAATGGCCATCTTGAAGGCTTTTTATAGAAAAATCGAAGAAGTGTTAGGATGGATTTGAGAGTAGGCGAGTATGATGGTAGTTAGGAGAAGGCAATGGAGGGTTTGGATTGATTAAAGAGGTTAGGTTGATGCACGAAATTTTGTTGAAGAGAAGGCGTTGGAACATAAGCAAACAGCTTCTTGATGGGGAAGAAGCACCAGGTGCTGACACGTGTCAGCACCTGGTTGGCCAAATGGATTACATACAATATAAATTATGTAATAAATAATAAACAATGTTATTTAAATGAGTATAAAAATGAAAAATATAGATAATTAAATTATCTAAATTATCATATTATTACTTTTTATAATAAATAAATATTGTACGAAATATAAATATTGTATTAATAGGTATAAATAATACTAAATAAATAGGTTTTGGATTTTTACGTTAATAAATAAATATTTACGTATTAATTTTATATCGTCTTAATTATTAGAATAATAAATAAGGTATTTAAGAATTTTTATGGATTTTAATAAATTAATTTAGATATATTAATAAATACGGGTATAGGTTATGTAGTTCAATTTCATCTATAAATTAGGCATTTTGGATTTTATTAAAATAATAAATAAGCTCTAAAAATTCTGAAATAAATTATAGTTAAAATACAAGATCATGAAAATAATTAAAAATTACAAAATTAATAAAATTACAAATATGTGTTCTAAATAAAATAAAAAAGCCCAGAAACCCCGTTTTCATTAGGTTCCAAAACCGACTTTTTCCAAATGGACTCTGATTTTAATGAAATCACCTCCATTAATTAAAGAATATTGTTTTATGAACTTTAAAGTGAGTAGAGTGAAATTGGAGTTTCTATGAGAATGTTATGATATTCGGAAGTTGAGAATATGTCAATTTGAAAGTTGGATTGCATGGCATATATACAAGATAATATTTTTAACTTATTTTTATATAGATTTTTATAAACAATCAGGAAAAGAGTTTCGTGAAAAATGAGCACATATGAATGAGTTAAAAATAATTTAAATTTTGATATTTATTTGATAAATAGTGAAGAATATGTGTAGTGTATATTTAATTATTTTTATGGTTTTCTTTCCTTATCTCCCCCTACTTGTTTGTTTGTCAACCAACCCATGTTGACTTGGTCTCGGTGGTTAGGTTATATAAATATATCTTGCAGCTATATTTTTATTTTGTAAGTCATATTGTACTATACATATTTACAATTTGCCTTCTTTTCTTTATTTTTATTCTTTTATTTACATGTTTTTGATGCATAAAAGTGTGTTTTTATTCATGAATGATGTTTTGATAAAAGATGGGAATTATAGATATTTACATGTATTTGTTAAGGGTTTTAAGATAAAATGCGACAGATATGTTAATGAATCATGGATTCATCAACCCCATATACATAAACTTTGCTAGTCCCATAGCAAACACTTATTTAAAAATAAGTGAAAAAGAAAGAGAGTTAGAATGAATTTGTTTTCCTAAAACAAATCATGAGAACAGACACAGGACAGAGCTCGATCAGGCCTGAAATAAGCATTTTGACGTTGCCTTAACTAGGATTAATATTTTATCCTCAATATCCTCAAGTTCCACAAATCCTTATTTAAGTTCACCTCATCAGCTAGTTAAGATTTACTTATTCATATCGCAAACTCTATCAACCTTGAAGTCAATTTGTATGGTGTGTGAATTGTTTTAGCTCTTCCTGCTTAAATAAGGGAAGAAACCGTCCATCCTAGCTATACACTTCCATTGGTTCCTCATCCAACTACTCTTTCCTCGAGGAGGGAGGTATTCCCTTCTGAGGCCAGTTCGTGCTATGTCCACAATCAAATATAGAGAGAAAGTAGAAGAATGAGAAAAGAACTGGAGTGCGACCAATGTAGACGCATCTCCTTGTGAAGCCCAACAGGTGTAGCTAAGTCTCCACTATGATGTGCAGGAATTTTTGGTGGAAGCTCGGACCATTGTGGTCGTATTTGTATTTGGTGGCTTCTTATTTGAATTGGCTTTGTAATTTGCTTGCACTGCATTCATCTCTTGTGCCTTGACGTATATAGCGTATTTTATTCCGTCCCTTTTTTGAGGTCTTGGAAAAATTGTGTCAGCAGATCCTTCCCTCATCTGAAGAAACTATCGCAACCCTAATCTCTCCCATCTTTAGATGTCAATGCTGCAATGATAAGGATAGAAACACACTACCAAGATGGATTTCCCTTCGCAACCCCATGCAAGTAGAGCTAAATGCAAAGTGCATGTGTCCAAAATTGGTTCACTGATGCAGAGTTGTACGAATGACACCAAGTGTTCTACTAAGGCACATATGAGTTGATTTCCCAAATATGGTCTTATGGAACCCAAAGATTTAAGTCAAAGACCTGAAGAGTCTAAATTCCAGATCCTAACTAAGCTCCCTACAGTGAAAGTTAAAGGCCATAATCAAGCTCCATCCTTTAGACTGTTCCCAATCTTTAGTTCTAGAAATCAAACTTATTCTGAAAAATGTAATGCAAATGCAACAATGTTTTGTGAAATATTTTTCTGAATTTTACTCAATTTTATGGATTTTTAACATTTTGTAATTTTTATGAATTTTAGGACTTTATATTTTTATGAATTTTTTTCAATTTTTATGTACAAGAATTTTACAAGATATATTACCCATATTTTATTTGGATTAAATAACTAATGTATTTTACAAATTTTATATACAGAGAATATTACAAGGATTTTATAAATAAATTAAGTATTTTAAAGTAAGTATTATACATATTAAATACATATTTTAAATTAAGTATTTTAAATAAAGATTTTAGACATATTTTACTTATTCACAAGGATTTTATAAATAATAAATAAATAATTAGATAAATAGATGGATTTTAAATTAACCCTCACCCACTTTTATGGATTTTATAGATATAGAAAATACATAAAAGTACGAGTTATGGACGCAAGTATATATACAATATATATACTTATGGACGCAAGAATCAGATCCTCCCAATGGTAGTATCGTGCCTTGGAAACTAGCCTGTTGACTCAGTCCTTCAGCCAACCTTGTGGACTCTTCTATGTGGCCAGAAAGTTCACTAGGTCTGCATACCGTGGTAGCTCTGTAACTGCAAAGATACTCTCTTCTAGAAATCTCTCTACAATCTCTGGCATGTACTCATCTGAAGGATGCTCTGTCTGTAATCAAGAGAGGTGATCAGCTACCACGTTCTTTATCCCACATTTATCCTTAATGTCCAAATCAAATTCCTGAAGTAAGAGACCCATCTAAGAAGGTGTGCCTTTGTATTCTTCTTCTCCATCAAATATCTGATAGTTGAATGGTCTGTATAGACTATAATTTTTGAACCAAGAAGATATGATCTGACTTTGTACAATGAAAATACCACTACCAGCATCTCTTTCTTTATCAATGTGCAATTATAATGAGCGTCATCTAAAGACTAGCTGTCATAGTGGATGGCAACAGGAAGTTCATTCCTCCTCTGTCCTAATACAGCCTCGACCATAAAATCTGAAGCATCTGTCATGATCTCAAAGGGAAGAGACCAATCATGTGGTTACAGGACAATAACATTGATAATCATATCCTTCAATGTGAGGAAGGCACTAAGACATTTGTTATCTACCAAGAACTCGATGTCTTTTCCTAATAATTCAGTTAATGGTCGTCAATCTTAGAGAAATCATGAATGAATCGTAGATAGAAACTGACGTACCCTAAAAAAGATACTAAATTCTTGATGTTGGATGGTGGCTCAAGACGTTTCATGACACACACCTTGGTAGGGTCAACCTCCATGTCTGTCGAGAGATGACATGCCCCAACACAATCATCTTTGTACCATAAAATGGCTCTTTTCCTGTGACAAAACGAGATTCACCTCACAACATTTATAAAGAACCTAGTCTAGGTGCGATAAACAATTGTCAAATAACTCACCATAGATAGAAAAATCATCCATAAAGACCTCAAGAAAATCATCTACCATGTTTGCAAAGATGGCAAGCGTGCACCTCTGGAATGTAGCAGGGGCATTGCACAATCTAAATGGCATCTGTCCAAAAGCATATGTTCCAAAGGGACATGTGAAAGTGGTTTTCTCCTAATCTTTGGGAGCAATAGTATCCTGGTTGTATCCGGAGTAACCGTCAAGGAAACATAAGTACTCCTTCTCGGCCAACCTCTCTATGACCTGATCTATAAAATGCAAAGGGAAGTGGTCCTTCCTCGTCTCAATGTTCAATTTTCTATAATCAACGCACACCCACCACGTTGTGGTTACTCCCTTTGGAATCTCCTCTCCACTCTCATTCTTGACCATATGAACTCCTGACTTCTTCGAGACAACATGTAATGGGCTAACCTATTTAGAGTGGAGATAGGGTAAATAAACCCAGCATTGCACCATCTCATAATCTCTTTCTTAGCAACATCTCATAAAACCAGATTCAACCTGTGCTGAAACTCTCTAGCAGGTATGTAGTCATGGTCGAAATAGATATGGTGGGAACACGAAGCATGATTAATCTCGCAAATCGGGTAAATTCCACCCAATAGCCTTGTGGTTTCTTTTAAGAATCTCCATCAGATGGGATTCTTGCTCTTCGATCAAAGGAGAGTTGATAATGATCGGAAACTATCGATGTGGACCCACAAGGAAATCATGCTTCATATTGGTGGCAAGGTCTTTAGTTCTAGTAAGGTGGAATCTGGCTCTACCATATCCTCATATGTATGTGTACTGGGATATGTGCTTGTGGTAGATGTGTCTACAATATGTTTATCCACCATCGCAATATGCTCAAGAGTCAGACTATATACGATGTCTAGAACATCATCCGATTTTCTACTGTGCTCATCCTTAGACTGACTAGAGGAAAATAACTCAGCTAAATGAAATCACTCTCTAGATCATATGAAGTCGAGGAATCCTTTGAACTCTCAAACTCTGAAATATCTACAATGAAATTGTCAAGTGTCTACCCCATCTGCTCATCAATCCATGCTAAAATATAGAGTACCATCTGAAGAACTGCCAAATGTAGTCTCGCACCCATCCTCTGGTAGGGTATCATGGGTCTCTACCTGATACCTCTTAAGGTCGTCAAAACGAACCTCACCCATGTAATCGCAGGTGGCTAAGGAACTCAGGGCATCTAAACTAACTAAAGATGCAACAATAGATGTGGATGATTATCTTGCAATCTCAATTTGTTCCTTTTCACCCTCAGCACGAAAAGATACCTTCTATGTATCATAATCGAAGAGAGACTTTGCGATCTCCAAGAAAGGCCTCCCAAGAATTATCGGGGTAAGGTGTAACTATGTAGGAAAATCCATGTCCAGGATAGTAAAGTAAAGTGGGAACCACAATCCCTACACGGTCACGGTAACGTTCCTTAAAACATCCCTAGGACTCTTTACAGATCTATCAGCAAATTGAAGGATTGTGCGGGATTTGTAAAGAGGGCCTAACTTGAGCTTGTCGAGTAAACTAGATAATAACAAATTGATTGAGACATCTATTCTTCAATTGTTGCTTGAGCGTAGGAAAGTGATCCAAGGCATCATGGAGTGGGTTCTTAAAAAAGATGTGATCTTCAATAGTCTTGTTTCAAGAGTGATAACATTATTTTTGGAATTTTTATTTCCTTTTCCGTACAAAGCATCGAGAAAAGGAACAATATCAAGAATGATAACATCAACATTTTTATTCACATCAAAATTGGAATCATCATGTACATCTAGAATCTCAAAAGTATGTAGAAACCTCTCTAAAATGGGAGAAGAAAAATCTGCATCGGGAGTATCTGCATGGTCTGGCATGGTATCATCATCTGACTCGCATGAGTCCATGCCAACTGTCTCTACATCTATACCTTGAATATCGTTATGGTGGACATCATGCTGGTCCTCATAATGATGTGTTATGGGCCTCCTCCTTAGCATCAAAATGTGAAACATCAATGTCATCATGGATCGACTCTCAACCTCATCATGTGCCCTCTCCTCCCCTCGATCAGGTGCTCATGGTGATCTATCACTCTTGAGACAAATGAAGTTAGATAAAAATTCAGGAAAAGATTGTACCTATAGTGGTGTCTACCTGATCTGAATGCCTCCTCTTATTATTCGGGTTCATCTATGGTTGGGATGGGAAAGTAGTCTTAGGCACAACTAACTCGTTCAGGTGATGGTTAACCCGCTCCATCTCAGTCCTATGCGTTGTCTGGAGTGTGCTCAATAGGTCCATGATCTGATTCAGTGCCAGGGCCTATGAAGATATCTCAAACTCAGTGTGGTGTCCATGGATATCTACTCTCTCCTACTTAGGAGTGTGTTGATGTGGTGTATATGGTTGAAGAGACCTCTGAGGTGTGAAAGAAGACTGTTATTGCTGCCGGTGCTAATAGTATTGTGGATATGTAGTAGGATACTGATGTAAATATGGTCTTTTATAGGCATGCTGGTGAGACTGCTACTGCGTGAAATGATGACGGTGCTGAAAATGAGGGAATCCAAGCTACATACGACTATGTTGCTGTTGTTGTTAATGTATGGTCTGAGGAGTAAAGAGTGATGATGGTTGAACAGGAGCATACCATATCCCGTTGATCTCAAGAGTAATGTGAGAATCAACATCATCATCTCCAAGGCTAGTGATCTGACTCGGGTTGGCATTGGATGTATCCTCATGTTAGTCAATATGTGAAGGCTCAGTAGGTTGTACCAGATTTCTCTGAATGTAATGAATCATATGGGTTGGAGGAGCGGGTAAAGATCTCCCTACAGGTTGAGAAGTGAAAGAAGGACGAGACTGTCAGTACTGGAGCTGCAACTCAATCACCTTCTTCATCAAATCACTCAAATGCTGAGGAAGAGATCCAACTTTCGTAGCACCTGTAATTCTTGGACATGATTCTGAGTCACGTAGATTAATGTCAGCTTCTCACTGATGAATCCCATGTCGGATCGCAAATAAGAATCATAAAAATGTGCCACCTTCTAATGCTCTCAATGGTGTGGTGGTTGTGGGCCCTTCTGGATTACCCGAATGGAGTCTACTACACATGAATTCTCTACCATCCCCTCAAATATGGACCAAACTCACTCAACATCCCAATTTAAATAACTACCGCCACATGCGGCGCTCACTAGGCCCTATGCATCTGGCTAGAGTCCTCCAAAATAGTTTTGTACGGGCACCTTCAATGGAATCGTGATGAGGGCATCTCTATATCAAGTCCTTGAATCTTTCACATGCCTCATGGAATGACCCATGTGGAAGCTATGTGAAATTGGAGATCTGACTCCTCATCATGTTTGTCCATCCCAGAGGAAAATATTTATGTAGAAATGTGGACTTCAGATCGTCACATGTAGAAATCTCCCTCCCCATGTGACTCAACCCGTAAAGTGCCTTATCTGCTAAGGCGAAAGGAAGGCCTTGACGTGTACGGCCTCCTGCGTAACTTCTGGATATCTAGTTGTATCACATATCATCTCGAACTACTATAGAAAGTTAAATGGCTCCTCTAAAGTATTCCCATAGAACTTGAGAAGAAGTGAAATGAAGGAAGGTCTAAGCTCGTATGACACTTGATTTGGTGGTAACCGAATCCAATGGTGTATCGTCCTCGCTCTCGAGTCATACTCATCTCGTAATGTCATGGAAACCACAACAGGTGGTAGTGGGTTCCTGGATCCTGCTTTCAATGCAATAATCTCAGCTCTATGCTCATCCTGGACTCTACACTGATCTTTGATGTATATGCTCATCTTCTGAAGTGTGTCTAGAATCCCATCAGTGATATCCGAAGTTGGATCATGTCTCCCATTTGTACGTCTCTCATCATCATGTGGTCTGTCCTCAACAGCTCTGTCCTCAACTGGTCCCTTCCCTCTAGCCATGATCTACAAATCCTTTGGGAAGGAAAAAGTATAATAAGAACTCAATGAAAAACTTGCAGGAGATAGACAAAGAATCTATGTGGAGATCTGTCTCAACTGAATGGTTGGGAGGCGAGAGAGTTTGGGTCTGACTACCCTCGTGACTAAGTGGGACCGACTCAGAAAGAGGCTCATCTTGAGTTTGTAAAGACATACGATAGACGATGAAAGGTCGAAAGCTTACGGAGTCTGAGCGCAAAATCTATCTAGTCGTCATCCTCGATGTGAAAAAGAATTACGTGAGAGAATACAATGTCCAGTCAAAAACACGAGTGTAATTGTATATAATATGGGGAATAATGCATGCCTCACACACAAACATAACGTAAACCCCAGATTCGCCAACTTCACACGGTGCTGACAATAAGAAATTGGTCTTTTATCTTTTAAATTTTATTTTTGGTGATCAATCTGTTGCATTAGAAAACTCACAAAGGGTGCCACCCGGTCGCCCAATATGCATGGTCGTAGCCCCAAAATAGTGGTACCATCTGCACGAGCGACCATGTTATATCAGGCGCAAAGGAAATCTTGAGGTATGAGTACATCAAAATGACTCTCTATGGTCGGAGGCAAGTGCTTACAGTTGCAACCATATACCAAAAAGTGATGCATAGGTACTTAGGCACACGTCTAGAGATTTTTGGCTCTAATCCTTAAGGTTGCGTCCTCGCCCACTCTATATGGAGTTTACATGAATACAATGAGGGGTTTGCCCTCCCAATACAAATTAAGTTCGGGTATTTTTTATTTTTGTCAAGTTTTTAAAAGAGGAAAAATGTTTTCTTATCTTTGAGGGTTTTCACTTTTTTGATATTTTTAGAAATATCTAAAGGGATGTTGATTCCTTTTAATTTTCAGGATTGTTTCTCACGAAGGGAGAATAATGGAATGTGGCAGGAAACGATATGCATGTAGAGCTAGAAATCATACCTTGCATTAGCAGTCTACATGCAAGTGATCCACGTAGAAATGTAAAACCTAGGGTAATGCATGCAAGAGAGATAAGAATCGAGTCCTAATTGGCAGCTCTAGCGTAAGAATGAATTAATTTTCAAAGCAATCTAACTTATGTGTAAGTGTATATTAGGGATTTGGGTTTTACTTTTAGTTTTCTAATCAAACAAACATGCAACCCTAGGCTCCACGAAAACATGTGAAACAAAGAAAATTGATAACCGCGATCAAGACTCCCAAGTGCGCCGGTAGCTGGTGAAACAGACATTGAGAAAAAGTCAAAAGTCTATGTACAGTCGGGATGTCCTTAGTGGACCCCTTGGTACAAAAAAACATGGGCAAGTGCCCCTTCCTCTGTCACAAAAATAAAAAAATGGGCAAGTGTCCTCTCTCATAAGAAAATAAAAAATATTGTCTCAAAAAATACAAAAAATATCTGTGTAGATAACTCGCTCTGCCCTCTCCAACCGGATCGGAGTAGAATGACATGGTCTACGCACTCTCAGTTGAGTCAACTTCCTAAGAAGCTGGCTAATCATGTAGACCCTGCAAAATGGGTTAATTCACAGCTAATGGAAAAAAATCAAATCACAAACTCAACCAAAATAAAAAAAATTACTTAAAAATGAGAAAAGGACTCAAGAAAAGCTGATAAAACCCGAGAAAGAGAAAAAAATAAGAAATATAGAAAAATCAAAGAGAAAGAAAAAATGACATAAAAACTCAAAAAGAAAATAAAAGGAAATAAAAAGAAAATTCAATAAAAAAATGAGAAGAAAAGGAAACACATAAAAATCGTGAAAAACCATTGAAAACCGAGAAAATACATAGAAGAAGAAAAAAGTGAAAGAAAAAGAATATCACAAAAAATGACTCGATAATCTCAAGTGCGGCTACACCTCCCTAGTAACGGCGCCATTTTGATAACCGAATTTTGCCAACGATAAAATAATTTCGGTGTAGAAACCACTAGACAAAACTCGGTAAACAAACAAAATTCCAACTCTGATTAAAAATTATTAGAGTTGTTCACTATTTATTTATCCAGGTAAGTGTGTTTGGGACAAACACAAGGAGGTAGAAAGTTGTGCTCATGATTTTTGAGAAGAAAAAATATTTTTGTGATATATTTTTATTTCTCTTTTATTTTCTACTTTAATGACAAAACTCTTTTTGTATTTTTAGTTTTTTGATTTTTTTTATTTGATTTTAATTTTCCAATTTTTATTTAATTATCAAAAGGATATTTTTCAAAAGATTTATCTATAATATAGTACGTGGAATAATATGGAATATAGGTTATATAATATAATAGCTAAAAAAGACTTGAGCAGCGGGCCCGAAAAAGTACACAAAACAAATTAAAACAAGTCTAAATTGAGAAAGAAATTCAAAACAAAACACGATGAAAATCATTGAAATTCTACATGAAATAAAATGTAAAAAATGCAACGACATAATAATATGGTCAATAGTCCACAATGTGTCCAGAATAGTCCAAAAGACTAAGTAGAAGTCGTATAAAATAAAAGATAAATGTTTTCTTGCATTTAGGTCCCTGGTTAGGGACCTAATTATTAGAAAACTCTGGAGTGATTACAGTTAGGTCCCCGCACGGGGATCTAATTGTAATTATAGGAAAATCTAGAGGCACGGTGTAAATCTAAAATTCTGTAGGGGCCTCTTAGTAATATTTCCACCAGTTCAGAAATGAATGGATGGGATTAGAAGATATGCATGAATCCTGGTCGTTCATGCATGACACGCATGCCGAGTTCATCAGCATCTTCTTCCCTCTTTCCTGATGACGGGCGATGACGGTTGGTTCTCCTGGCTGCGATCTTCAGGAGGTGTTTCTACTCGTCGAAGGTAGGGCCAGAAGGGGGCTCCTCCCCTTAGAGCTCACCTATTATGAATGGAGTTGAGGAAGAGGCGTCTGCGTAGAAGGGTGACGATGGTCAGAGCTAGGGTTAGAAACCCTCAGATGGTCTGCTGCTCTGATCCCCTTGACAAAGACAAAGTAGGTACTCTAGATGTTAAAGAAATGCTCCAGAATATCGTGAGGGCCCTGCAAGTGAGGATTTAATTGCTCGATTCGTGATGAATCGACGAAGAAACATGATAAATTGCAAGTCCAATAGTTGTTCCAGGGAAGGTATTATAACAGACGAACAAAGAAGGATTTGAATCGATTTTGAAATGAATTGTGATGTATGAATCGAAGAACAAGATTAGGACAAGTTAATGACATAATTAATTGATCTAATTAAGGTGTGATGATCGAGAAATAGAATCAAGATATGAATGGAGTCACATGAGGAACGAAGATGTAAGAACCCTCGATCATTGCTCGACGACGGGTGTTCACCAGAGCTCTACGTGCACTATGGCGGCGATGCAAAGCCGAAGAAGTCTTCGGAACCTCCTTTGAAGATCCTTCTTCCATGTGGGGTGGTCCTCCAGCTCTGTCATAGCTAGAGGCGGAGGAATGCGGTGGTGAAGGTGGAACGTCGGCCATATCTATTTTGGAAAAATGGAGAGTTAGTTTGTGGAAGATGATATTTAGGTGATTAAAAAGGAATTATGGAGGGGATTAGAATAAATGCAATGGTCGGTGTGTGTGTGTGTGTGTGTTGTTATGTCTATAGAATCAGGGATTTGGATCAGGTGAATGTGATGAATCGAACGTGGGAAAATGGGAGAAGGTGGGCCAGTGAAATAAATCCAACCATCCTCTTCTTGAAGAAGATGGCCCAAGTGATGGCACATGTCAGCATCTGGTAGGTTGGAAGGAGAAATAGTTTATAAATTAAATAATAAATATTAAATAATGTTACTTAAATTAGGTATAAAAACAAAAATGTAAATAATTAAATATATTAATTTATTATATAATTTATTTTGATAAATAATAAATATTTAATGAATTATAAAAAAATATTAAAAATAATTATATTATATATTTGTTAAATGGGATTTTAATTTTTAATTTAATATTTTAATAAATAACATGTCATTTTCATATTTTATTATTTATTAGGATAATAAAAAAAAGTATGTATGAATTTTTCCAGATTTAATGAATTGATTTACATATATTATTAATTAAAGGCATTTCATATATAGTTCAAATTCATTTGTATTTTAGGGTTTTTGAATTATCTAAATTAATAAATAATATCCAAAAATTCTGAATCAATTTATATGTAATATACAAGATCAAGAAAATAATTAGAAATTATTAAATCGTAAAACTATAAATAGTATGTTCTGCAAAAAAATAAATAGCCAAGAAGCCTCATTGTCATTAGGTTTTAAAACCGACTTTTTGCATACGGACTCCGATTTTAGTGAAATGACATTCATTAATTAGATAATATCATTCTATGAACTATAAAAGTGAGTAGAGTGAATTTGGATTTTGTATGAAAAATTTATGATGTTTGGAAGTTGAGAATTTGACGATTTGAAAGTTGGATTTCTTGGCACATATAGAAGATAATATTTTTAACTTATTTTTATATTATTCTATAAATTTTTAGAAATAAATAGGAGAAGAGTTTGGTGAAAAATATACAATTTAATTAAATAAAATCTTTGAAGATTTGATAATTATTGGATAAATAATAAATAACGTGTCGAGTGAATAATTAATTCTTTTTTATGTTTTCTACCTTATCTCCCCCTACTTATTTGTTTGTCGACCAATCAACGTTGACTTGGTCTCGGGGTTAGTAAATATATCCTTCGTCTATATTTATATTTTATAAGTCATATTGTTCATAAATACATATTTACAATCTGCCTTCTTTTTATTTTCTTTCTTTTTGTTCTTTATTTATTACATGTTTTTAGTTCATAAAAATGCTTTTTTATTCATGAATGACATTTTATTAAGAAATAGAAATTAATGGATATTTACATGCACTTGTTAACGGTTTTAAGACAAAATGCAGAAATAATGTTAATGAATCATGGAGGCATCAACCCCCTATACTTAAACTTTGCTAGTCCCTTAGAAAACACTTATTTGAAAAATAATGGAAAAAGAAAGAAAGTTAGACTGAATTTGTTTTCCTAAACCAATTCATGAGAACAGATAAAGGACAGAGCTTGATCAGGTTTAAAACCAATATTTTGTTAGAGCCTTAACTAGGATTAGGAATTTAATCTCAATAGTCTTCAAGTTCTACAAACCCTTATTTAGGTTCACCTAAACAGCTAGCTCAGATCTACTTATCCATATCACTAACTCTATCAGGCTTGAATTCAATTTGTACTGTGTGTGAATTGTATTAGCTCTTCCTGCTTAAAGGAATGAAAAATCACCCATCCCAATAATACACTCTCATTGGTTCCTCATCCAGCTACTCTTTCGTCAAGGAGGGGGGTATTCCCTTCTAAGGTCAAGTTGAGTTGTGTCCACAATCGTGTACAGAGAGAATGTAGAAAAATAATAAAAGAACTGGAGTGTGGCCAGTGTAGTCACATTTCCTTGTGAAGTCCAGCCAGTGTAGCTAAGTCTCCACTAAGATGTGTAGGCTTTTTCGAAGCTTGTACCATTGTGGTCATATTTGGCATTTGATGGTTTGCTTCTTCTTGGTAGAGTTTATAATGTTGCATGCACTGCATCAATCATTTGTGCCTCGATGGTTATAGATTCTTTTATTTCCGTCCATGTTTTGAAGTCTTGGAAAAATGTGTGCCAGCAGATCATTTCCTCATCCGAAGCATTATTTCAACCCCACAACTTCTGTATTTAGACGCTCGCCCCACTAGACAATGATGAAAATGCACCATTAAATGAACTCCCTTCGCATCCCCTTGCAAGTCGAGCTAATTGCAAAGTACATGTGTCCAAAATTAGTTCATTAATGAATAGTTAAACATACGACACCAAGTGTTATACTTAGGCAAGTTTAAGTTGACTTCCCAAACATGTTCTCATGGAACCCAGAGATTTAATTCATAGACCAGAAGAGTCTAAATCCATGTTCCTAACTAGGCTCCATATAATGAAAGTAAAGGCCATAATCAAGCTCCATCCGTTAGACTATTCCCAATCTTTAGTTTGGGAAATAAAATTTATTATGAAAATGCTAATGCAAATGCAACCAAGTTTCTGTGAAGTACAATTTTCTGAATTTTATTCATTTTTATGGATTTTAAAGATATTGTAACTTTTATGTTTTAGGACTTTGTATTCATTATAAAGTTTTCAATTTTTATAAACAAGCATTTGTACAAGAATTTTTATAATAAATTACCTATATTTCATTTGAATTGAATAACTAATGTATTTTACAAATTTTATATACAAAAAATTTTATAGATATTAAATTATTTTTACACATATTTTAATAAATATAATTTAATAAGTATTATAAATATTAAATACCTATTCTAATTCAAATTTTAAATTAAGAATTTTTAATAAGAATTTTACAAATATTTTACTTATTTACAAAAATTTTAGAAATAACATATAAATGGATTATTAACCCTTACCCATTTTTATGGATTTTATAGATATAAAAAATACCTAAAAGTACGATTTATGGACAAAAGTGCAATATATATATATATATAAATATATATGCACCCCCTATACTTAGCTTGTGTTATGTCCTCATAGCATCAAAAGAGAAAAAGGAGGACATAACTTGTGCTAAGTAAAAGTGGGTGAAAAAGAATAGAAAGAATAGAAGTTAGACGACCCCCCCATACTTACGATATGGTCATCATAAGTATAGTAGAAAAGAAAAATGAGGTGACTAAGGAAAAGGAATATACAAACGGAGTAACAAAAGAAAGAAAGAAAAATGAAATCAATGAAATCACTCTGTCCCCCTGTACTTAGGATAAGGCATCCTAAGTATAGAAAATATTGTGGCCAAATATTAGGGACCAGTGATTAATATAGAAAGGAAAACAAAAGAAAAGGAAAAGAATCAAATTGATTATGCAAATCAACAGGCAAACAGTCCCCCCCATACTTAGGATCTGGTATCCTGAGTATATAAAGATGAGCAAAAATAGGGCGATTAGGGACTACAAAGAATATACATGTGGTGGTGTACTCCAAAAACCGAAAGGCTCACAGGGCTCTGTACAAGACGAAATGAAGTGAAAAAGTTGTCAATGTACAAAGTAGATCACCTCAATTCGAGCCAGATGATCAGTAGTCTCCACAAAGTGCTTCAACTTTTGCCCATTCACCACTAATGGTTCTGCACCATGTGACACATAAGATATAGCTATACTTCCATTGTCGTGCACCGTTCTGACTATATACAGTCCTTCCCATTTTCTTTTTAACTTGACAAGAAAAATTCTCAATAGTGCATTGAACAACCATACTTTCTGACCAGGGACAAAGATCTTGTGACGAATGTGTCTATCATGCCATTTCTTCACTTTGTCTTTATAAATGAGGGTGTTCTCATATGCCAGATTTTGAATCTCTACCAGCTCATTCAGATCCATCTCCCTCTTGGTTCTTGCTTTTTGCATATCTAGTGAAATCTCTCTGATGGCCCATTCATATTTGTGCATGATCTCTACAGGAAAATAGCTTGGCTTCTCATAAACCAGTCTGAAAGGAGAAGTACCTAAGGGAGTCTTGTATACAGTACGATATGCCCAAAGAACCTGGTCTAGAAGCTATGACCAGTTCTTCCTATTTGGTCGTACTTATTTCTAAAGAGTGGATTTCACACCCCTTTTTCAAACTTCAGCCATGTCGTTCATGTGTGGTTGGTAACGAGAAGCTACTCTGCGATCAATGCCATGACTCTCCACTTTCTTTTCACCTCCTTATCAATAAAGTGGCTTCCGGCATTTGAAATAAGAATACATGGAATACCGAATCATGAAATAATATGTTCCCTCGAGAACCTACACATTGTCCTGCTATCAGCGGTTCGTGTGGGTGTTATTACGAATTTAGAGGGGTTTTAATTATATTAATTATGAATCCCAATCAAGCGTCAACAAACAAATAATTTTATTCTTTTCTTCTTCTCAAGCTACAAAAATAATTAAAAGAATAATGAAGTGAGAGAAATTTTTTCGCTACATATTTACATGTATAGTGGACAGGATCGAACTCAGGGAGGCTACAATTTCGGAGGGTTATTTAAATAATTGAAAATCAACTAAAAGAAAAAGGAATCTCAATGGCAAACTATCTTGGTTTTTTTGTGAATTTTTTTGTCTTTTTATTTTTTATTTTTTATAACTTTTTTTATTTTATAATTTTCTAATTTTTAATGATTTTGATTTTTTATATATTTTTTTACTTTTCAAAAATAAAGAACAATATGCACAAGTGAAGAAATGCGCACACCACACTCTTTTTGTATTTTTTAAAATAGCTAGAAATGTTCAAAAAATTACAGAGAATTTTTTTTTGTTATATAGGTTTAAAATGTTTTCGATTTTTTTTGTAGAATTTTGTGATGTTTTTGTATTTTTCTAAAAATCAAACATTGGCAAAAATGATAAACAGTGCACAACCTAGAGTAATTTGTAACTTAAAATTTTTTTAAATGCACAAAACTGATAGGAATTATTTTTATACTAAACTATAGACAAATATCAACAAACTGGAAGTAAAATAAAAAATTTTGGATTTTTATAATTCTTTCTGTGATTTTTCTAAGATTTTATATATTTTTCAAATTTTTGGGGTTTTGAAAAGAATTAATGCACGAAACTTGCACATCAAAATAAAACTAATTTATTTTTTTTGGAATTTTTAGAGCAATATTCAAATTTTTATGAATTTTTGAATTTCAGGAAGAGAAAATGACACTATTTTTTATTTTTCATAATAACAAATGAACATAAAATACAATGAAAATTATGCTAGAAAGATACACACATCAGGAGCATAGCATGATTTTTGTGAAGTTTATTGACCTACAAGAACATTTATTTCACTTAAAATAGCATGCAAATGAAGGTCAGAAATTTAGGGATTGAAAGGTAAATATTTAATATTTTTTGCATCATAAAATAATAAGAAAATAAAAGCAGGATGAAAAACATAAATTACCCAATAAAATGTGTGTGTTGTACGTGCTAAGTGCTGGCAGGGGCCTCTTTGCAATTTGTAAAACTTCCAAGGATATTAAGGTATTTTTTCCAAATTTTTACCCCCTAGGGTTACTGTGTTTCTTTTCTTCCTCGTCAAGTCAAGGGCATGGGCCACCCCTTCGTTCTTCCTTCAAACCTCAAAAGGGTGCGGCGGCTGACGTATGGTTGGACTCACAGTGGGGATGCGGCGTTGGAGGGAACCTAGGGCGTAGGAATGGGCTGGTCGCATGATTGGCAAAGAGGGGCTCCTCGTGCGGGTGTAGGTGACTCGCGTACGTGTCTTGAACGCAAGGGAGGAGACGGGTAGCGGGCTTGGACGGATCTGGATGGCGGGAAATGGTAGCGGTGTGGCTCCGCGAACGGCGGTGATCGGGATGTCGGACGGGTGGCAGTGCATGCAGTTAGGCTGTCGTGGTCGGGCTAGGGTTGCATGGTTGCGGGCGGTGCTTGTGGAGGGTCGCTGTCGTTGGGCGCGATGGAGCGTCGTTGGATTGATCGGGGCGACTGGTGGATGAAGGCTGACGGTGTCGCTGGCGCGCGGTGGAGCTGGAGGCAGCTGGTGCCGTTGGTCAGGCGGAGGGCAGTGGCGCAGGGTGTCTGAGTGGTGGCAGGCGGCGGGCGCCTGATGCTGTTGTTGTATTTTTTTTTTTTTTGTAAACAGAAACAGGAGATTAAAAAAATGTTTGTTCTTTTATTATTTTTTTTTAAAAAATGTTTGTTTTTTTATTATTTTTAAAAAAACATACATAGCTTGACTTGACTATCGTGTTCTCTCGATCCCCGTCTTTTGTTTCAGAGATGGCCGACTGGAGTTATTTTAATCCGATCTTCATGGATACCTTGTACCCTCCAACCGATCCACCTTCCCTTTTCCAGGAGGGCTTTCCTCCTGATTTTTTTGCATATCCTCCTAACCCATTATTTCAGGAATGGGATGATGATTTTCACCCACCCTCATTCCACTCAGTCGACCATGTGATTTTGGAGTCACCTTTCATGGTGTCCACAATTGAGAACCTGAACCAGATGATGGAGCATATGAATTCGAGGATTAGAAATCTATTTAACATAAATGGGAGCTAGAACGCTGCTCCACTATTTGAGGATATGGATTCACTTGAGGATAATCATGAGAGCTTGTAATAGTCCAAGATACAAAAAATGAGAAAATTTAAAAAAACAAAAAGATCCGAGGAGACACACCTTATTTTTCTTTGTTTCATGCGGATTTCATGAGCTACCTATTGATTGCTTTAATTAATTTGCTTGAGCCAGGTAATTAAGTAGGTCCAAACACCCTAAACAAGAATTTATGTACCTATAAAATAATGCGTAGTTGGACTTAGTCAAATTAACATGTACTTGCACGTTAATAGAAGCTATTGTTAGGACGGTTCACTTGCATTTGCATATAGATTAGTTTATTTTTCTTTATTTCAATTCTACGCTGATCACACTGCATGTACAGTGCTGGCGACAAGGTACTCATCTCTAACCCCTGCATGCATCATTGCGTTTAATCGCGCATTGGTATTTCCGATCTCCTTCCTTGTTTTCACTCACATAAGTTAAAAAAGAAATTGGACACTCAGTAGGCGATTCATTGAAAATATAAAAACCAAGTGATAACTACCTAAAAATCGGGACTGCTTAAGAAAACTCGGCCCTAAAATAAACGTAAGGAAAAATCATTGTTTTTGGGGAGAGTAAACCCTTCATTGGTTGGTTTGCTTGAGCGAGAGAGTGACCTGTACACTAGGCTAAAGCCACACATGAACTTCCGTTAGACTACTGGTCTTGGGGTTAGTCGTTCTCCAGTGAGGATCTCTCCAATACCCGGTAAAGAGGCCCGCGACGTCCTTAGCAGATTTAATTGATCGGGTAGTCGGTAAACGATCCGCAATTCATACTCACTGGGATAGATCTAATTTTGGGATTAGGCCAGTCTCTTGGGAGCATCAGGTTCCTAACAGCTCGCATAAACTGCTCTGATAGTTGTATTCTCACCAAACTCTAAAAATTGACAAGATAATTGACCAAACCTTCACGATCTTCACATTATGTTGAGTTGGTGAACTGAGGGTTTGTATTGTGTTTGATTGCTAGTGATAGAGATCCTTATTCGCAATTCGCACCTTCATTCACTTTCACTCTTGCATTAACCTTCGTGCTCTCGCATCCTGCCTATTGATTTTGAAGATGTCGGACCAGAGTATTTCTTGTTCAGACTCTGGAACTGATTCTACACTCCGAGACTTTCACCTTCTATTCAGGGAGACTCACTTCTGGAATATTCCTCTTTATCAACTTACCCTTCACAACATCCATCAATCCACTATTTGAGATTGGTTTTAATCTCGAATTGATATATGAGAGACTCCATCAATTATGAGCACTAATCGAGTGTCATGCACATTTTCAGAGTCAGACACTGGACACTTGATGCCACCAAAGGGAAAGGGAACCATGTCAGAGAAGAGCGAGATCAACAGTACCATGTTAGCCTCTATTCAGTCAATTCAAGCCCAGTTAATAGAGTAGGCTGATTTTCAGACCACATTGAGAGATATGATTCTCGAAAAAAAGCTGGAGGTGGGAATGGGAGAGAAGACCCTAACAATGAACCTGTGGCTAAGCCTACATTAAAGGATGCTTATAATCCAGGGACAGGACAGACAAATTCTTGGAAACAAATCCATGCGATTCATGGGCATTTCAAGCTTAAGCCCACTATTTTACCTCTTCTACCAATATTCCATGGAAATATTAATGAAGAACCTTGCACACACCTCCAGCAGTTCGATCGCATTTGTGGAACAGTGCACTACCCAAATGTCCCATTAGAGGTAGTGCAGATGACTGCATTCCCATTCAATCTGATGGACAAAGCCCTGTATTGGTTGAATCACTTGGGGAAGATTATCACTACTTGGGAAGAGCTGAGGTCCACATTTCTGAACAAATATTCCCCACTCGAACGACTCAAACAAATGCGACCCAGATGTCCTAGGAGCCTATTCATGAGGCATGGGAAAGATTCAAACATCTGACAGAGAAGTTCCCCATCATGATATTCCAAAGACCAACCATATACAAAATTTCTTTGGAGGTTTAAGCATAGAGAATCAGAAGCTGGTAGATGCCTCTTGTGGGGGGAAGCCACTTTAACAAGGAGGAGGATATCCTTTATCAAATCTTTGAGGAGATGGCTGAGAGTTCAGCAGCTCTTTCTTCTTCACGTGCTTTTCAGAAGCACCCCGTCACTTTCCCTGCAGTACCCCACAAGGCTGTCAATATGACGGCAGCACATGGAATGGATAAGGCAGATAGCATTGAACTGGCCATCATTGGAAACCACCTATCCAAAGTGGACATTATTGAGAAACGATCTAAGGAGCTTGATAAGCTTCAAGTGATCGAGCAGAGGACAAAGAACTTCGATAAGATGGATGAGATAACAAAGCACCTGGAGCTTCTTGTGAGTAAGATCAGTGCAGTCCACACTGTGAGTGTAGCAGCCGATACCTCTACTAGGGAGCAGACTTCTTCCACCCAGCAGAGTAGCGGAGAACCATCTACAATTTAGCATGTCTACTATGTGCATGCACATGATCAGGTTCAACAACATTCACATCAGATAGTTCCATACCAACAGGAAGTAGCCTACATTCCTGAGCAGCAATCTCCACCTCCACCTGTCATTCAGGAAGTGAATGGCATCTGGTTCGACCGTGAGCGAAACCAGCCCCTTCCGTCAGGGCAAGGCCAGTTGGGTTCACAGCAGGGTCAGAGACCCACCCACTGTTAGCCATGTGAGCCCGAGGTAAACCATTACTACAATAAATGTTATTGTAATATTTGATTTATCAATAAAAGTTATTGATCGTTTCTCTCCCTTTATGAGATTAAATGAATGAATGCACTATAAGGCCCCTCTGTACAATTAGGGTTATGTACTATGGTCATCTTAATAATCATACAGTTGTTAATTCAGTAATAGAGTCATAGAGGCTGGTGTTTGGATGAATATCTAAGGATCTAGATAGAGGACTCATCAAGCACCGTCAAATGATTATTAAGAGAATAACTCCAACCTGAGTAGGAAATGGCAATCCTATCTCATTAGGCAGATATCTGACCGACCTCTTGATGCAGGTCCTCTGCATAGGAATAAAGATTCAGAGGTATTACATTAGTTAGGTCAAAGAGTTGACTTAACGAGATCGAGATAACGAAAGTCCTATATCACATACTGTCACGATACAGGCACACATCCTCTGACCGGAGACAGATGTGTTACTATATGTCTGAGTGTGTACATTTGGCAGACCAATTGGTTGATGACCTAATCAAGGTCTGTACACCGACGAGATGGTGTGCATATAAGAGCATATGAGTAATGCGATCTCTCAAAGGGATCATACAGGTTCACTTGTGAACCATAAGACATGAGCTCACTCATGAGGTATTGGGACCGATCAAATTCCATGCATGGTCGTCATGCTTTGGAAGCATGATAAAAATTTATAGGTATGATATATGCTTTGTGAAAGCATATGATCGATACCAACTCCCATTGACTAATAATGAGAGACTTATTGATAATACCCTGAAGATGACAGTGTTAAATTGATCTTTATCATCAGGTTTATCATGGGTCTTCCGGTATGCAAGATGTACAGGTATTAGGAATGCATGAGGTAGATGTGAACTTAAACGATTGTAAATTCATTACGCTTCCATTCCGAGGGAGTAATGAAACAAGTTTGGATTTTAGTGACTCCTCTCAGTAGAGAAGTAATCTGATCTTGGTCCAAGTGTTGGACATTGATCTGAATGTGATTCAGATGCAATGAGAAGATTATATTTATGGTCTTTATTTAATCAAGCATCTATGAAAGGTACGTGAGATCTGTATTTGAGATGTAATCTCAATATACAAGTCACTATACTTGAAACATACAATCGCCCTATCCTTATCTCCAAGTATCTGCGGAGAAAGTACATTATTCTTCAAAGGGTTCATGAATAATTCCATAGTTCAATTATATCTAAGCATTGAGAAATGGATAATTAAATGTGATTTAATTATCACAGATAATGTGAATTTGATTCACATTATTTTGATGCATGAGAATGATTATCCGATATGATTAAGTGTGATTTAATTATTATGGATAACAATAATGTGGATAGCAATATCCAATTATTAATAATATATTTTAAATGTGATTTATAATGTATTAGAGAGAGATTATTATGATTTATATTTGTTGATTAATTATTGATGTGAATTGAATTCTCATTGGATGATTAACTGAAAATGTAAATCACATTTTATTTTGGGTTGTGAATGTGATTCACATATTTCCAATGTATAGATTGCAATATTCACAAAATAATTATGAATTATTTTTTTGAATAATTTACAACAACTATTGTTGTAAATCTTGGAGATTTTCAAGAAGTAATGCAATCTCATGAGATTGCATGAGATTACATATCCCATGAGGTATGGTGGATGGCCACCAACTCCCACAAGGAAAGTGTAGTCGTCCCCCTATAATCATGGTTTGATGTAATCTCTACTATTTGATCTCCATATGAGATTGATTTAATTTTAGGATTATTTTATATTGATTTATCAATATACATTTAATATAAATTAAATTAATTGTTGTTGGTTTTTACCAACAAAATCTTAGCCATTGGAAGAAGCACAAATCAAACTCAACCATTGATTTTGTATAGTCCATGGATTGTGATCCATGGACTCCTAAAACCCTAATAAGAAGAGGCACCTCTTGCTCTTCTAGGTACAACAACTACAACACAAAGCTCTCTCCTCTCTCTCATTCTCACGCCCTCTTTCCCTCTCTCTCCTTGAGTGGCCGTCCACCCTAGCCCTAGAGGGAAGAAGCCACCGTCATCGCCTCGCCGTTGTGCTACTGCCTCGATGCCCCTTGGTTCTCCTTCTTCTTTGGTGCACCACACTCGCAAAGAAGACGCACGATCTAGTGAGATGAGATCAGGAGTTCCCTTGCTTGGATCAACATCTTGAATTGCGATAAGCGCGCGGTTCATCCCCGCGCTCGTAAGCGTCTCCTCCAAAGATCAGACTTGAGACAGGAGGTCTCTTTTCTTAGAGGCTTGATTGCAACCATGCTAAAAGAGGTATTCCTTTTATCTATGTATGTGGTTAGATTAAACGATTCAAGAAGTGTTCTTGAATCATGTGGTTTCATCGCATGAAAAAATTTAAATTCCGTTGCATCGAACAACTAGTGCGACTAGTCATTCTTGATCGTATTCGATACGATCCCCATGCTTCCGTGATGCGCTTAAGGATTATTCCAAATCCTTCAAGTGGTAACAGATCCAGGTTGGAGGTTTTGGATGCGATCCATAAACCTAGGAAGACTTGGGTTTGTTAGGGTTTGCGAAAGTTTGATTGCATTTCATTTTCGCATCTTTGTTTTGTGAATAATTTCGTTCCTGCTTAAATTGTTTAAAAACAAAATAATCACTTTTATTTTATTCTACATTAAATAAGGAAACCGTGGGATTTGAGTTTGCATAATATGGATTCCGTTTGCTCAAGTTATGATCATTTTAGTGAACATGTATCCATTGTTTCAGAACTGCGAATCTTAACATAATTAAGGAGTTAATTACTATTTTGATACGGATAGAAATGCATGTAAAACACTTTTGTTCTGTCATAAATCAAAATATCAAACTTTGGAAATTTATTTTGCATAATATGGATTTAATTTGATTGAGATATGTTAATTTTAGTAAGTGGGGGTCAGTGCTGGAAATTACATTCCTAAGCAAGAACTATTTGATTGTCAGTTAGTGAAATTAGCGATTAATTTCCTGAAATAATTATGGAAAATATTTGAGAAATATTTAATGATAATTATTTCCTTAATTTACATTCCTTTAACAAATAATTGATTAGATATGATCTAGACCACAATTGGTTATACAATCAACAAACAAACTTGCTTGAATAGGATTGGAAATTTGTTTAACAAATTTCTTTATAATCAAAATGGTTTTGATTATTACTATATGGTATAATCGGTTGAAAACCGATTATCATCTCAAGTACACAATGATCAATTTGGCATTATCCTTTCCTGAGGTGGATATGGTGTCTAGTCGGGGAGCGATGGGGTAGCAGGTTGCACCGTGTGCAGTCTGTCCCACTCCCGTTGGTACCAGCCATGACAGCGGGTAGGGACTCGATAATGCAGGAGAGATCAAGGTGTATTTTTCTAATTATTAAAATTTGAATCAATACGTACTTGGAGATAATACCATATATTCAAGTAACAATCAAGTTTGTTGATCGAATTGGATTGATAATTGATTTAATGTGATTAAATTGATTATATCCTATTAAAACACTCTATTATAAATATATGTGTATTTTCCTTAGAAGAATTAATTATATTAATATGATTCATGATAATTAATTAAAATTTAAATATGAGATGGAGGACCACATAAGTGACATACATGGTCTCCCGTCAAAGCGAAGGGTTCCGTCGCCAGATATTGTATGTAGGAGATGCATGTCCGAAGTGACAGCTCCTGCATACAAGACATTTGGATCGGGCTCTTCGCTTCTTGAAAGAGTAAGATCGTATACGTAGTGACCCCAATATCAGGCCCTCATATTATTGGGACGATATTAGATTGTGTATATTGAGTTTTAAGCATGTTGACGGTTGGTTCAATTAACGACGGGTCAACATGACCTTAGGGGTGGTGGGCCTGGATGTTAAAGACCGAATTGGGAGACGCACTTTGGACTTGTAAGGCAGAATGCGTTCCCGCTTCTCTTTATTCGAGTCACTGGTTCTCATATTATTGGGATGTGAAAAAGATAAAGAGGAGATCTCAATTCTTGCTTGAAATATAGAGGTAAGTATATCTCTTGCTTTGAAAGAGATTAAGGAAATGAACTTTCAAAGTTGAAAAGCAAGACTAATTTGATTAGAAATTCCTTAATCAAATAATTTTAAATTGATTATATAATTATTTATATAATCTAATATAATGCATTCTTAATTTCATAAAATGAGGTCCATGAACCCACTTAGCAGGCTTCTGGAGGTCAATCAACTGATCGGACCAAATTATTCGGATTGGATCCGAAATTTGGATCTTGTTCTTTCAATTGAGCACAAATTTAATGTGCTGACAATGAAATTATATGTAGAACCAAAGACTCCGCAGGAAATTAATTATAATGAAAAATATGAAGAAGATCATATTTTACCAAGATGTTATATTCTTGGTTCATTGTCCAATGTGTTGCAGAAGCAACATGTGGAAATGGCCTCTTGCTATGGTATTATGACGAATCTGAGAGAAATGTTCGGTGACGTAAACCACACACAGCGTTATAATATAATGAGAGATCTTATTCACTGCAAGATGTAGGAGGGAACCTCTGTTAGAGAGCATGTACTCAAAATGTTTAGGTACAAGTCTGTATTGGAAACCCTAGGAGCTGACATGTACGCAGACATGCAAGCTAACATCATTCTACTGTCGCTCCCTAAGTCTTTCAACAACTTTGTTGTCAAATTCCACATGAGCAAAGTTGATTTTACTAATGTTGGGTTGTTGGCTGCATAAAGTCTGCTGAAGACATAACGAAGAAGGATGGCCTCTCTAGCAGTGCAATGGTTGCATAGGTCAAACGAAAGTGTGGTCGGAAGCAAGGATCTCAGAAGGGCCCGACCCATAAGAAGGAAGAAGAGTCAAGGCATTGGCTCATCTTCCAATGCATCCATGATGATAGCGTCGGAGAAAACTGAAGTTTGTCACCACTACAAGAAGCCGGGGCACTGGAAGCGCAATTGTTCGGAATACCTGAAGTCTACAGACAAAGGTAAAACCCCCGTAGGTATGAAATCTACTTTCATCATTAAAGTCAGTTTTCTCGTTGGACAAGAAGGAAGTTGGGTTGTTTATTCTGGTGCTTCTTTTCATGTATGCAATCTGTTGCATCTATTTTAGGAAACTAAGAATCTCAAAGAAGGGGAGATAGTCATCCAGATTTGATCTGATGCAAGTGTTGCAGCGGTCGCCATCGAGACCTACCGACTATCATTATCTAGTGGAAGAGTCCTTTTACTTAAAGAGTGTCTTTATGTACCTAAAGTCAGAAGGAAATTAATATCTATATCTAAACTTGTTAGAAGTGGATATTCATTCCTATTCTGTAATAAATTAGTCATAAATCGTTATGATTAATATATTGCGGATGGTGTTTTGACTTCTGGTGGACTCTCAGAATTGTGCATTGATGAACATGTCACGGATGTTACTACCACTAATAATAATAAAAACCCTAAAAGATTCAGGGAGGATGCAAATCATTCGAATATGATTTGGCATCAAAGGCTTGGTCATTTATCTGTTGATAGAATCAATAGATTGATAAAAGATGGACCCTCATATTTTCTATAGGTTCAATCTTTGCCAATCTGTGAACATTGTATTTGAGGTAAAATGACTAAGATGCCTTTTCATAACAAGGTTACACGATGCGAAGGTATTGTTGACCTAGTACATACCAATGTATGCTGTCCCTTCAGTACCGTGACCTGAAATGGATATCGATATTATTTGACGTTATTGATGACCATTCGTGATACGGGTTTATCTTCCTACTACATCATAAATCTGAAACCTTTGAAAAGTTCAAAGGGTTCAAGGCTTTGGTTGAGAACCAAACCGATTGGAAGATCAAATGGATTCGATCTGACCGAGGTGGCGAGTACCTCTTAGATGAATTCAAGGAATACCTTAAAGAGAATGGAAGTATCTCCAATCTCACTCCTCCTGGAAACCCCCAACTTAATGGTGTTGCTAAAAGACGCAAAAAAACTACCGTGGATATGGTCCGTTCAACGATGAGCAATGCACATTTACCACTTAGTTTCTGGGGATATGCAATAGAGACTGCGATATATATCCTAAACAAGATTCCTAGCAAATATGTACCTAAGACTCCTCATGAGATCTGGTATGGAACCAAACCTAGTGTTAATAACTTGAGGGTTTGGGGTTGCTTGACCCATGCGAAGAACGTGGATGCAAGTAAGCTAGGCTCTCGCTCTCGTGAGTGTTACTTCATTGGGTATGTTAAAGATGGTCATGGATACCAGCTTTATGACCCTGAGTCTGATAACGCGATCAGTCTTGCGGTTAACGATGATGTCGACGTAGAAAAATCGCAAAGAGGGATCAACGTTGATCAAATAAAAATCAACAAAAATAGGAGAGAGAGAGAGAGTGAAGTGAATAGGCATCTCTCTCCTATTTTTGTCTACACTATTTATTTTACGAGGTAATTGTGCTTGGGTCAAACTCAAGGAGGCAGAATATTAAAACCTCGGCTTTTGATAAAAGAAAGAAATCTTAAAAATATTCTCTTTATTCTTGATTTTACAAAAAGACTCAACAATTGACTCAAAACTAACTCACGATTGCGAAAAATAAAATCAACACGACAAAGCGATGAAAAATCATGGAAAAATACAAGAAAAGTATCGTAAGTAGTTATGAAGCTACCCTAAAGAAATTGTGTACAACAAAAACGAGGTCCAAACAACTCCTACGTGACAAGGGTATAACTGCAAAAATAAAGTTCTATATTCTATTACAAAAAGTTCCCTGGTAGGGACTTAAATGCAAAGAAAATAAAGTTTATTACATTTAGGTCCTGTATAGGGACCTAAATGTAATTTCTGGAAACTTTGGAGCTCTTCGGAAATTCTGGAACTTCAACGGGTTTAAGAAGCAATTTTTCCACTATTTCGTAACAAACGGCTGAGATTAGAAGTTGAGGCTTGATCTGGATCGTCGATTGGTGCCAAGTGTCACAAGATTGTGCTTCTTAGCGTTCTTGTTCTGTTCTTCCCCAATTCTGCTATGTTGCAACGACGCTTCTTCTCTGAATTCTCTCTGATGATCTTCGCTGATCTTTGGCCTCCAGCAGGGCCAGGAGGGAGACACCTTCTCCCTTAGAGCTCGCCTATGGGTGAAGATGTTCGGAGATGATCGAGAGTGGTGGATATCCGTCAGCGAAGATGGTGCTCCAGGTAGACCTGGAGGTTGTTGCAGCGGATTGTGATTTTCTTGTTCTTCAAAATTTCAAAGCTCCAGATGTTGAATTGAGTGCACCCAACATGAGAATATCCTCCAACGAAATGATTTCTTGGTCGATTCACAAGGAATCAGCCAACAAGTTATAGATTTTGCAAGTTCTAATTTATTTCCAGAAACTAAGAGAGAAGTGAAAATGGAGATAGAGATGGAGTCTATTTGAGGTGAATTTGAGTGAATTTAAGGTTTGAGAAGGATATACGTTTAAGATGAAAGGTCAAGGATCCTAATTACGCGATTAACACTGCTAAAAATGGCATGAGATTTGAGAAAGAAAATGTCGAAGATGGCTGAATAGATCTGGGAAGTTGAGGTGTATTACCTATGGTTGTTGCTCGAAGATCGATCTTTGCTGGAGCTCTACGCGCGTGACACGGCGATGCAAGGCAATTGGTCGCCCTGGAACTCTCCTCCGATGGTCCTCCTTCCACACAGGTCGGCTCTCAGGTGCTATCACCATTGTGGGTGGCCGGAATGAAGCTAGGAAGGTAGGGTATCGGCCAGGTATCTGGAACTGGAATCTAGTTAGGACTGAGTTAGTTCTGAATGGCCATCTTGAAGGCTTTTTATAGAAAAATCGAAGAAGTGTTAGGATGGATTTGAGAGTAGGCGAGTATGATGGTAGTTAGGAGAAGGCAATGGAGGGTTTGGATTGATTAAAGAGGTTAGGTTGATGCACGAAATTTTGTTGAAGAGAAGGCGTTGGAACATAAGCAAACAGCTTCTTGATGGGGAAGAAGCACCAGGTGCTGACACGTGTCAGCACCTGGTTGGCCAAATGGATTACATACAATATAAATTATGTAATAAATAATAAACAATGTTATTTAAATGAGTATAAAAATGAAAAATATAGATAATTAAATTATCTAAATTATCATATTATTACTTTTAATAATAAATAAATATTGTACGAAATATAAATATTGTATTAATAGGTATAAATAATACTAAATAAATAGGTTTTGGATTTTTACGTTAATAAATAAATATTTACATATTAATTTTATATCGTCTTAATTATTAGAATAATAAATAAGGTATTTAAGAATTTTTATGGATTTTAATAAATTAATTTAGATATATTAATAAATACGGGTATAGGTTATGTAGTTCAATTTCATCTATAAATTAGGCATTTTGGATTTTATTAAAATAATAAATAAGCTCTAAAAATTCTGAAATAAATTATAGTTAAAATACAAGATCATGAAAATAATTAAAAATTACAAAATTAATAAAATTACAAATATGTGTTCTAAATAAAATAAAAAAGCCCAGAAACCCCGTTGTCATTAGGTTCCAAAACCGACTTTTTCCAAATGGACTCTGATTTTAATGAAATCACCTCCATTAATTAAAGAATATTGTTTTATGAACTTTGAAGTGAGTAGAGTGAAATTGGAGTTTCTATGAGAATGTTATGATATTCGGAAGTTGAGAATTTGTCAATTTGAAAGTTGGATTGCATGGCATATATACAAGATAATATTTTTAACTTATTTTTATATAGATTTTTATAAACAATCAGGAAAAGAGTTTCGTGAAAAATGAGCACATATGAATGAGTTAAAAATAATTTAAATTTTGATATTTATTTGATAAATAGTGAAGAATATGTGTAGTGTATATTTAATTATTTTTATGGTTTTCTTTCCTTATCTCCCCCTACTTATTTGTTTGTCAACCAACCCATGTTGACTTGGTCTCGGTGGTTAGGTTATATAAATATATCTTGCAGCTATATTTTTATTTTGTAAGTCATATTGTACTATACATATTTACAATTTGCCTTCTTTTCTTTATTTTTATTCTTTTATTTACATGTTTTTGATGCATAAAAGTGTGTTTTTATTCATGAATGATGTTTTGATAAAAGATGGGAATTATAGATATTTACATGTATTTGTTAAGGGTTTTAAGATAAAATGCGACAGATATGTTAATGAATCATGGATTCATCAACCCCATATACATAAACTTTGCTAGTCCCATAGCAAACACTTATTTAAAAATAAGTGAAAAAGAAAGAGAGTTAGAATGAATTTGTTTTCCTAAAACAAATCATGAGAACAGACACAGGACAGAGCTCGATCAGGCCTGAAATAAGCATTTTGACGTTGCCTTAACTAGGATTAGTATTTTATCCTCAATATCCTCAAGTTCCACAAATCCTTATTTAAGTTCACCTCATCAGCTAGTTAAGATTCACTTATTCATATCGCAAACTCTATCAACCTTGAAGTCAATTTGTATGGTGTGTGAATTGTTTTAGCTCTTCCTGCTTAAATAAGGGAAGAAACCGTCCATCCTAGCTATACACTTCCATTGGTTCCTCATCCAACTACTCTTTCCTCGAGGAGGGAGGTATTCCCTTCTGAGGCCAGTTCGTGCTATGTCCACAATCAAATATAGAGAGAAAGTAGAAGAATGATAAAAGAACTGGAGTGCGACCAATGTAGACGCATCTCCTTGTGAAGCCCAACAGGTGTAGCTAAGTCTCCACTATGATGTGCAGGCATTTTTGGTGGAAGCTCGGACCATTGTGGTCGTATTTGTATTTGGTGGCTTCTTATTTGAATTGGCTTTGTAATTTGCTTGCACTGCATTCATCTCTTGTGCCTTGACGTATATAGCGTATTTTATTCCGTCCCTTTTTTGAGGTCTTGGAAAAATTGTGTCAGCAGATCCTTCCCTCATCTGAAGAAACTATCGCAACCCTAATCTCTCCCATCTTTAGATGTCAATGCTGCAATGATAAGGATAGAAACACACTACCAAGATGGATTTCCCTTCGCAACCCCATGCAAGTAGAGCTAAATGCAAAGTGCATGTGTCCAAAATTGGTTCACTGATGCAGAGTTGTACGAATGACACCAAGTGTTCTACTAAGGCACATATGAGTTGATTTCCCAAATATGGTCTTATGGAACCCAAAGATTTAAGTCAAAGACCTGAAGAGTCTAAATTCCAGATCCTAACTAAGCTCCCTACAGTGAAAGTTAAAGGCCATAATCAAGCTCCATCCTTTAGACTGTTCCCAATCTTTAGTTCTAGAAATCAATCTTATTCTGAAAAATGTAATGCAAATGCAACAATGTTTTGTGAAGTATTTTTCTGAGTTTTACTCAATTTTATGGATTTTTAACATTTTGTAATTTTTATGAATTTTAGGACTTTATATTTTTATGAATTTTTTTCAATTTTTATGTACAAGAATTTTACAAGATATATTACCCATATTTTATTTGGATTAAATAACTAATGTATTTTACAAATTTTATATACAGAGAATATTACAAGGATTTTATAAATAAATTAAGTATTTTAAAGTAAGTATTATACATATTAAATACATATTTAAAATTAAGTATTTTAAATAAAGATTTTAGACATATTTTAGTTATTCACAAGGATTTTATAAATAATAAATAAATAATTAGATAAATAGATGGATTTTAAATTAACCCTCACCCACTTTTATGGATTTTATAGATATAGAAAATACATAAAAGTACGAGTTATGGACGCAAGTATATATACAATATATACGCATCCCCCTATACTTAGATTGAGCTATGTCCTCATAGCGTCAAAAGAGAAAAAGGAGGACGTAACTCGTGCTAAGTAAAAGTGGGTGAAAAAGAATAAAAGAATAGAAAAGTCAGTCGACCCCCCTATACTTACGATCAGGTCATCGTAAGTATAATGGAAGACAACAATGAGGTGACTGAGGGAAAAGAATATACAATGAAGGAACAAGAGAAATAGAGAAAACGAGATCAACGAAATCACTCGGTCCCCCCTATACTAAGGATAAGGCATCCTAAGTATAGAAAAGAATATGGCCAAAATTTGGGGACCAGTGATTCGTGGAAAAGAAAGGTTATACAAGAGAAAAAAATAAAAAGAACAAAATCGAAAACGTTAATTAACAGGCAATTAGTTCCCCCCATACATAGGATCTGGTATCTTAAGCATTAAAGACGAGCAAAAAAAATGGGGACGATTGTGATCTAAGAAGAATGTACATGTGGTGGTGTACTCCAAAAATCGAATGACTCAAAAGTCTCTGCACAGGACAAAATGAAGTGGAAGAGTTGTCATGAGTCCTGTACAAAGTACATCACTTCAACCAGGGTCATACTGAATCTTCTGCTTTTTATGTATGTACCGATCCTTGGCTGAACAAGTAGAGCCGCCTCTGTAAGTGTACTCTGTACATGGCATAGCTCTCTTTTCTGAAGTATGTGTCTCTGGTGTCGGACTACAGAAGGTTTCTATTCGTGTAACCATTACACCATCTGACTCTCTATGGGGAATAGACTTTATGATCTGTGTTATATAATCGGTTGACTCACGTACTGGAATATGTGTACTCTCAATCTGCGACACTGAGATGTATACTGCTATTAATTGCTCATCTGGATCTGATGCAATCTGTGTATTTATATGTGAACAGTCATCTGCAAAACTAGGTACCATATGATATACCCTATCCTCCTGTAGGATTCCGTGGGTATCAAGATAAACGCTCTCAAGATCCAGAGACTTTATCTCAACTATGTTCTGGCAATCCTCTGTAATGCTGGAGTCCGCTGAAGTAAATGACAATACTGATCTAGGACTGCTACATTCTCTCTATCTCAATGTGTATCTCTCCACTGTTTCTGCGGAATGATACTCTCCCAACATCATAGTCAAAGAGTGCTCTTGTTGTCTGCAAGAAGGGTCTCTGGAGAATCATTGGAGCAAGATGTAAATGTGTCGGGCACATCATTTCTAGGACAGTAAAGTCTACTGGAAACTGCAAGCCCTGAACGGTTACGATAATATTCTTCAACACACCACTAGGTCTCTTCACAGATCAATCTACAAACTGAAGTATCGCTCGTGAGCTCCAGAATCTGCAAACTAAGGTGTCACGTAGTGAGCTCCAGAATCTTTCTTCTTCTTGGGTACCTTGTTCCGAATAGCACACAAAGTTGCCTTGGTTAATATATGCTTCTTAACTCGTGATCTCTTTTTCCGACATATTGTACATCTGTTCCTCAACTGATTCTTGAGCGTAGGAAAATGATCCAAGGCATCATGAAGTGGAATCTTCAGGAATATGTGATCTTTCAATAATCGCTTGGTTTTTGGAGTAACAACATTCTTTTTGGTATTTTTCTTTCCTTTTCCATACAAGGCATCGGGAATAGGAACAATCTCAGGAATGACAAAATCGGCATCTTAATTCATATTAAAAGTGGAATCAGCATGTACATCAAGAGTTTCATAATTATGTACAAAACTCTCTAAAAAAGGGAAAGAAATAGAATTATCAGGAGTATCTGCATGGTCTGACGTGATATCATCATCTCATTCACCTATGTCCATGTCCACTATCTCTGCATCGCTCCCCTTTCTTTGATCCTCAAGATAAACATTCTGGCGGTTCTCATCATCGTGGTGGTCCTCTTCCTCAGCATCAGAATGTGTGCGATCATGGATTGGATCTCGCTCCTCAGCATATGCCCTCTCCTCTACTCTATTAGGTTCTTGTGGTGATCTACCGCTCTTGAGACGAACGAAGTTAGATAAAAATTCAGGAAAAGAGATCGTACATGTAGTGATGTCTACCTGATCCGAATGCCTCCTCTTGTTGTTCACGTTAATCTGAGGCGGTGTTGGGAGAGTGGTCTTAGGTGCAGTTAACTCATCCAGACGACGGTTAACCTGCTCCATCTCTGTCTTATGCATAGTCTGGAGTGTGCTCAACATATCCATGATCTGGTTTAGTTCCAGGGCTTGTGAAGACATCTCAGACTATGTGTGGTGACCATGGTTGTCTAATCTCTCATGCCTAGGCATGTGCTGCTGTGAGGTGTAAGGCTGCAGAAATCTCTGTGGTGTGAAGGAAGAATGCTGCTGCTGGTGGTAATGATGGGTCTGTGAATGTGTAGCAGGATATTGAAAAGATTGTGGTCTCTGATATGCATGCTGGTGAGACTGTTGTTGTGTATAAGGCTGTTGGTGCTGAAAATATGGACGTCCATGTTGTAGATGACTATACTGCTGCTGATGATGATGATGTACACTCGGTTGCTAAATCGGAGTGTACCATATTCCGTTGATCTCAAGATTGGCTTGAGGCTCAACATCGATGTCTACAGAACTGGTGATGTGACCGGAATTGGCATGAGACTGGTCCTCTTGCCAATCAATCTGCGAAGTCTCCAGCTCGATGTGGACAAAATGGATCTGTCGGGTGGGCGGAGCGGGTAAAGATCTCTGTGCAGGTTGTAAAGTCGAAGAAGCTTAAGCCTGTTTATACTAAAGTTCTAGTTATGTTACCTTCTTCGTAAGATCACTCAACTATTGAGGCAGAGATGACAATTTCTCTAACTCTTGCAGCGGCTGCAAGTCCTGAACATGCTTTTGAATCACATCTACTAACGTTAACTTCTCACTGATAAAACCCATGTTGGCATTGGATTCATAGTGTAAAATGTTTGCCACCCTATGATGCTCTCGGTGACGTGATGGCTGAGGGGCCTTCTGGAATGCCTGAGTAGAGTCGACGACTCTCGAGTTTTCAGCCATCCCTTCGAAGATGGACCAGACAGACTCAGCATCCCGATTCAGATAGCTGTCGCCACATGTAGCACTCATAAGCCCCTGAATATCCGGCTGGAGTCCTCCAAAGTAGTTCTATACAAGCACCTTCATCATTATCTCATGATGAGGACATCTCTCGGTAAGATCCTTGAATCAATCCCATCCCGCATGGAAAGATTCATTCGGTAATTGTGTAAAGTTGGAGATCTGACTCCTCATCATATTTGTCCATCCCAGAGGAAAATATTTATGCAGGAGTGTGGACTTCAAATCGTCCCATGTAAAAATCTCCCTCCCTAAGTGACTCAACCAGTAGAACGCCTTATCTGCTAAGGCGAAGGGAAAGGCCTTGAGGCGAACAACCTCCTACGTAACTCTTGGGTAACTAGCTGTACCACAAATCATCTCAAACTGCTGCAAAAAGGTAAACGGCTCATCTGTAATGTTCCCGTAGAACTTGGGAAGTAAAGCGATAAAGGACAGCCTTAGCTCGTATGACCCTTGATTCGGTGGTAGTCGAATCCAATGGTGTAGTGTCCTAGATCTTGGGTCATACTCATCTCGTAAAGTAGCGGGAACCACTACAGGTGGTAATGGGTTCTTGGCTCCTGCTCTCAGCGCGGCGATCTCAGCTCGCAACTCGTTCTGTGTTCTGAATTGGTCTCGGATCTGAATATTCATCTACTGTAGTGTATCGAGAATCCTGATTGTAATATCAGCGGCTGGATCCGGTCTTTCATCAGCATGATGCTCCTCAGCTGGCCTCTCCTCTGCTGATCCTTTTCCACAATCCATAAATGCTTCAAATTACTCTTTTGGAAAGGAAAACTTCTCGTAAGAACTCAGCAAAAAATCGGCTGGAGAAAGTGACGACAGGTTGAGGAGGGGGTCTGCCTCAAAAGACGGGTTGGGAGGCGAGGGAGTTTGGGTCAGACTCTCCTCGAGATCAGATGGGACCAACTCAAGAATAGGGTCATCCTGAGTTTGTGAAAATGTACGAAGGACGGTGAAAGATCGAGGGCTCACGGAGTCTGAGCAAAATAGCCATCGAGTCGTCATCTTTGATATCAAGAGAGTAATTAGGAGAGTACGTTGTCAAATCAAGAGAGATGGTAGAATGCATATAAGACGCGGTAACTCATGCCTCACAAGCAAATACAAAGCAAATACTTATTCTGAAAAATGTAATGTAAGTTAAAGGTCATAATCAAGCTCCATCCTTTAGGCTGTTCCCAATCTTTAGTTCTAGAAATCAAACTTATTCTGAAAAATGTAATGCAAATGCAACAATGTTTTGTGAAGTATATTGTCTGAATTTTACTCAATTTTATAGATTTTAAGCTTTTATAATTTTTATGAATATTAGGACGTTGTATTTTTTATGGATTTTTTTTCAATTTTTATGTACAAGAATTTTACATGATATATTACCCATATTTTATTTGAATTAAATAATTAATGTATTTTACAAATTTTATATACAGAGAATATTACAAGGATTAAATGATTTTTACACATATTTTAATAGATAGGATTTTAAATAAGTATTATACGTATTAAATACATATTTTAAATTAAGTATTTTAAATAAAGATTTTAGACATATTTTACTTATTTACAAGGATTTTATAAATAATAAATAAATAAATAGATAAATAGATGGATTTTAAATTATCCCTCACCCACTTTTATGGATTTTATAGATATAGAAAATACATAAAAGTACGAGTTATGGACGCAAGTATATATACAATATATGCGCACCACCCTATACTTAGATTGAGCTATGTCCTCATAGCGTCAAAAGAGAAAAAGGAGGATGTAACTTGTGCTAAGTAAAAGTGGGTGAAAATGAATAAAATAATAGAAGTCGGTCGACCCCCCCATACTTACGATCATGTCATCGTAAGTATAATGGAAGACAAAAATGAGGTGACTGAGGGAAAAGAATATACAACAAAGGAACAAGAGAAATAGAGAAAGCGAGATCATCGAAATCACTCGGTCCCCCTATATTTAGGATAAGGCATCCTAAGTATAGAAAAAAATATGGCCAAAAATTGAGGACCAGTGATTCGTGGAAAAGAAAGGATATACAAGAGAAAAAATAAAAAGAACAAAATCAAAAATGCTAATCAACGGGCAATCAGTCCCCCCTATACTTAGGATCTTGTATCTTAAGCATTAAAGACGGGCAAAAAAAATGGGGACGATTGTGGTCTAAAAAGAATGTACATGTGGTGGTGGACTCCAAAAATCGAATGACTCAAAAATCTCTGCACAGGACAAAATGAAGTGGAAGAGTAGTCATGAGTCCTGTACAAAGTACATCACTTCAACCAGGGTCATGTCAAATCTTCTGCTTTTTATCTATGTACCGATCCTTGGATGAACAATTAGAGCTGCCTCTGTAAGTGAACTATGTACGTGGCATAGCTCTCTTTTCTGAAGTATGTGTCCCTGGTGTCGGACTGCAGAAGTTTTCTATTCGTGTAACCATTTTCTATGGGGAATAGACTTTATGATATGTGCTATATAATCGGCTGACTCACAAGCTGGAATATGTGTACTCTCAAGTTGCGGCACTGAGATGTATACTACTTATAATTGCTCATCTGGATCTGATGTAATCTGTGTATCTATATGTGAATAGTCATCTGCAAAACTTGGTCCATATGATCTACCCTATCCTCCTGTAGGATTTTGTGGGTATCAAGATAAATGCTCTCAGGATCAAGAGACTGTGTCTCAATTATGTTCTGGTAATCCTCTGCAAGACTGGAGTCCTCTGAAGTAAATGACAATACTGATCTAGGACTGCTACATTCTTTCTCTATCTCAATGTATATCTCTCCACAGTTTGTGCGGAATCATACTCTCTCAGCATCATAGTCAAAGAGTGCTCTTGTTGTCTGCAAGAAGGGTCTTCGGAGAATGATTGGAGAAAGATGTAACTGTGTCTGACACATCATGTCTAGGACAGTAACATCTACTGGAAACTGCAAGCCCTGAACGATTATGATAATATTCCTCAGCACAGCTCTAGGTCTCTTCACAGATCGATCTGCAAACTGAAGTATCGCTCGTGATTTGTAGAGAGGACCTATCTTGAGCTTATGAAGCAAAGAGGATGGAAGTAAATTGATTGAGGAAGCATTATCTAAGAGAGTACGATGAAATGCGACATCTTCAATCTAGCACGTGACATAGTGAGCTTCAGAATCTTCCTTCTTCTTAGGTACCTTGTTCCGAATAGCACTCGAAGTTACCTTGGTCAATATATGCTTCTTATCTGGTGATCTCTTTTTCCTACATGTTGTACATCTGTTCCTCAACTGATTCTTGAGCGTAGGAAAATGATCCATGGCATCGTGAAGTGGAATCTTCAGGAATATGTGATCTTTCAATAATCGCTCGGTCTTTGGAGTAACAAAATTCTTTTTAGTATTTTTATTTCCTTTTCCATACAAGGCATCGAGAAAAGGAACAATCTTAGGAATGACAAAATCAACATCTTAATTTATATCAGAAGTGGAATCAGCGTGTACATCAAGAGTTTCAGAATTATGTTCAAAACTCTCCAAAACTGGGAAAGAAACAGAATCAGCAGTATCTGCATGTTCTGGTATGATATCATCATATGATTCACTCGTGTCCATGTCAATTGTCTCCGAATCGCTCCCCTCTCTCTGATCCTCAAAATTAACATTCTGGTGGTTCTCATCATCGAGGTGGTCCTCCTCCTTAGCATCAGAATGTGTGCGATCATGGATTGGCTCTCGCTCTTCATCATATGCCCTCTCCTCTGCTCTATCAGGTGCTCGTGGTGATCTACCGCTCTTCAGATGAATAAAGTTAGATAAAAATTCAGGAAAAGAGATCGTACATGTAGTGATGTCAACCTGATCTGAATGCCTCCTCTTGTTGTTTGGGTTCAACTAAGGTTGTGCTGGGAGAGTGGTCTTAGGCGTGATTAACTCATCCAGACGACGGTTAACCTGTTCCATCTCTATCCTATGTGCAGTCTAGAGTGGGCTCAACATATCCATGATTTGGTATAGTGCCAAAGCCTGTGAAGACATCTAAGACTATGTGCGGTGACCATGGCTGTCTAATCTCTCCTGCCTAGGCATGTGCTGCTGTGAGGTGTAAGTCTACGGAAATCTCTGTGGTGTGAAGGAAGAATGCTGCTTCTGGTAATGATGTGTCTGTGAATGTGTAGCACGATACAGAAAAGATTGTGGTCTCTGATATGCATGCTGGTGAGACTGTTGCTGCGTGTAAGGTTGTTGGTGTTGAAAATATGGACGTCCATGCTGCGGATGACTATATTGTTGATAATGATGATGATGTACACTCAGTTGCTGAATCGGAGTGTACCATATTCCATTGATCTTAAGAGTGGCTTGAGGCTAAACATCGATGTCTACAGAACAGGTGATCTGACCGGAATTGGCATGAGACTGGTCCTCCTGCCATTCAATCTGCGGAGTCTCTGGCTCACTGTAGATGAAATGGATATGTCGGGTGGGCGGAGTGGGTAAAGATCTCCGTGTAGGTTGTGAAGTCGATGAAGCTTAAGCCTGTTGATACTGAAGTTCCACTTCCGTTACCTTCTTCGTAAGATCACTCATCTATTGAGGCAGAGATGACAGTTTCTCCAACTCTCGCAACGGTTGCAAGTCCTGAACTTCTTTTGAATCACATCTACTAATGTTAACTTCTCACTTATAAAACCTATGTTTGCATTGGATTTAGAGTCTGAAATGTTTGCCACCCTATGATGCTCTTGGTGATGTGGTGGTTGAGGGGCCTTTTGGAATGCACGAGTAGAGTCGATGACTCACGAGTTTTCTGCTATCCCTTTGAAGATGGACCAGACAGACTCAGCATCCCGATTCAGATAGATGTCGCCACATGTGGCACTCACAAGCCCCTGAATATCTGGCTGGAGTCTTCCAAAGTAGTTCTAAACAAGCACCTTCATCAATATCTCATGATGAGGACATCTCTCGGTAAGATCCTTGAATTAATCCCATGCCTCATGGAAAGATTCATTCGGTAATTGCATAAAGTTGGAGATCTGACTCCTCATCATATTCGTCCATCCCAGAGGAAAATATTTACGCAGGAATGTGGACTTCAGATCGTCCCATGTGAAAATCTCCCTCCCTAAGTAACTCAACAAGTAGAATGCCTTATCTGCTAAGGTGAAGGGAAAGGCCTTGAGGCGAACAGCCTCCTGCGTAACTCTTGGGTAACTTGTCGTACCACAAATCATCTCAAACTGCTGCAAAAAGTTAAATGGCTCATATGTAATGTTCCCATAGAACTTGGGAAGCAAAGCGATACAGGATAACCTTAGCTCGTATGACCCTTGATTCGACGGTAGCCGAATCCAATGGTGTAGTGTCCTAGCTCCTGGGTCATACTCATCTCGTAAAGTAGCGGGAACTACTGCAGGTGGTAATGGGTTCCTGGCTCCTGCTCTCAACGCGGCGATCTCAGCTCGCAACTCGTTCTGTGTTCTGAATTGGTCTCGGATCTGAATATTCACCTACTGTAGTGTATCGCGAATCCCGGTTCTAATATCTGCAGTTGGATCCCGTCTTCCATCAGCATGATGCTCCTCAGTTGCCCTCTCCTCTGCTGGTCCTTTTCCACGAGCCATATGCTTCAAATTACTCTTATGGAATGGAAAACTTCTTGTGAGAACTCAGCGAAAAATCGGCTGGAGTAAGTGACGACAGGTTGAGGCAGGGGTCTGCCTCAAAAGACGGGCTGAGAGACGAGGGAGTCTGGGTCTGACTCTCCTCGGGATCAGATGGGACCAACTCGGGAATATGGTCATCATGTTGTGAAAATGTACGAAGGACGGTGAAAGATCGAGTGCTCACGGTGTCTGAGCAAAATAGCCGTCGAGTCGTCATCTTCGATATCAAGAGAGTAATCAGGAGAGCACGTTGTCGAATCAAGAGAGATGTAGAATGCATATAAGACGTGATAACTCACTCCTCACAAGTAAACACAAAGCAAATTCCAGATTCACCAACACAACTCGATGATGACCGTAAGAGTTCGGTCATTTATCTTGTCGATTTTAGGATCCTTTTGGCATACAAGTATATTCACCAATTGTCACGAGCTGATAGGTGCCTAGAATTTCCCAGCAACACTTTCCAGAGTCTTTACAAAATACCACTTGTTCTTAGCCAGCATGGGAGTAAGTAGGGACTGTTTCTGGCTACCCGTGTTACTTGAGGACGGAGCCTTACACAGTGTCCTCTAAACCCTCCACTCTGCTAAGTAAACTCGGATCGTTTCCGGCTACCCGAGCATACCCATTGAAGAACAGTGATCAGGTGTATAGATTAAATAGTATCTTGAAGGAAACACAGACTTTGGTTCTAACCTTAAGTGCCATCGCTCACTCACAATATCTGGAAATGTATCTGCAGTTGATGTGCGGGGATTGCTCTCACAAATCAAATTATCCTTAAGTTTATTTTAAAGTCAGATACTTAAGTAGTCCCAATTTTATTTTTGGTTTTCTATTTTTTTGGATGTTTTTCAAACAATAACGAATGTCTTTAATTTTTTTATAAATCCTAAAAACATGCACCTACGTTGCGAGTCCTAAAACTATCTACGAAGGTGCAATCAGATAGGAAAAAAATTGAAACCACCTAAGCATACACCTAGCCTCGTGAAAAATCGCAGAAATCCGGCGATGCGAGAAAAACCGCGGTGGGTGCCCTGCTCCCCCGAATGCACGGCACTCGGTGAATTAGACGCCGAGAAAAATGGGAGGAGAGGTACAAGTCAGGATGCCCTTACGGGGCCCCATTCTAAAAAATACAAAAACATGGGAAAGTGCCCCTTCTTTTACAAAAAAATAATATAAGAGAGACCCTAACTAATATTGCCCTCAGCAACCTACCCGTGAGAGAAAGGATCGATGTCTGCACTTTCAACTGCTTCGGCTCCCAAGGAAGCCAGTTGAACCTACAGGCCCAGTAATGATTAGTTAGGAAAAAGGAGAAACACACGAAAAGTCGTAAAACAAATTAAAAAAATCAAAGAAACATGAAAACCGTAAAATTCGAAGAGAAAGTCGTAAGTCAAATACAAATCGATAATTGAGAAGAAACAAAATTTGTAAAACCAAGAATATCAAGAATTTTGAAAATTAGAGTAAAAAACCGATGTAAAATAACGCCGCCCCGGCAACATCGCCATTTTGATAACGCGGGTCAACCCTACAGTTAACGATGATGTCGATGTAGAAAAACCACAAAGAGAGATCCGCGTTGATCAAACAAAAATCAATGAAAATAAGAGAGAGAGAGAGAGAGAGAGAGAGAAAGTGAAGTGAATAGGCTTCTCTCTACTATTTTCATCTACACTTTATTTTACGAGGTAAGTGTGCCTGGGTCAAACTCAAGGAGGCAGAATATTAAAACCTCAGCTTCGGTACAAGAAATAAATCTCAAAAATATTCTCTTTATTCTTGATTTTACAAAAAGACTCAACTATTGACTCAAAACTAACTCACGATTGCGAAAATTCAAATCGACACGACAAAGCGATGAAAAATAACGGAAAAATACAAGAAAAGTATCTTGAGTAGTTATGAAGCTCCCTAAAGAAATCGCAGAAAAATACAACAAAAATGAGGTCCAAACAACCCCTACAAGCCAGGGGTATAATTGCAAAAATAAAGTTCTATGGTATGTTATATAAAAGGTCCCTAGCAGGGACTTAAATGCAAAGGAAAAAAAGTTTATTACATTTAGGTCCCTACACAGGGATAAATGCGATTTTTGAAAACTTTGGAGCTCTTCTGAAATTTTGGAACTTCGGCGGGTTTAAGAAGCAGTTTTTTCACTGTTTCGTAACAAACGGTTGAGATTAGAAGCTACAACTTGATCTAGATTGTCGGTTGGCGTCACGTGTCACAAGATTGTGCTTCCTTGCATTCTTGTTTTGTTCTTCCCCAATTCTGATATGTCGTGGTGGCGCTTCTTCTCCGAATTCTCTCCGACGATCTTCACCGATCTTTGGCCTCATGCAGGGCCAATAGGGAGACACCTTCTCCCTCCGAGCTCACCTGCGGGTGAAAATGTTCGGAGATGATCGAGAGTGGTGGATATCTGTCGACGAAAATGGCGCTTCAGGCAGACCTGGAGGTTGTTGCAATGTCTGGTGATTTGCTTGTTCTTCAAAATTTCAAAGCTCCAGATGTTGAATTGAGTGCTCCCGACGTGAGAATATCCTGCAATGAAATGATTTCTTGCTCGATTCACAAGGAATTGGTCAACAAGTTATAGATTTTGTAAGTTCTAATTTATCTCCAGAAACTAAGAGAGAAATGAAAATGAAGATAGAGATGGAGTTGATTTGAGATGAATTCGAGTGAATTTAAGGTTTGAGATGGATATGCGTTTAAGATTAATGGTCAAGCATCCTAATTATGCGATTAACACTGCTAAAAACAGTATGAGATTCGAGAAAGAAAATGTCAAAGATGGCTGAATCAATCTGGAAAGTTGAGGTGTATTACCTCTGGTTGTCGCTCGACGACTGATCTTTGCTGGAGCTCCATGCACGCGACGCGGTGATGCAAGGCGATTGGTCGCCCTGAAACTCTCCTCCGATGGTCCTCCTTCCATGCGGTTCAGCTCTCAGGTTCTGTCACCACCGTAGGTGGCCGGAATAAGGATAGTAAGGTAGGGTATCAGCCATGTATCTGGAACTGGAAGTTAGTTAGGACTGAGTTAATTCTGAATGGCCATCTTGAAGGCTTTTTATAGAAGAATCGAAGAAGTGTTAGGATGGATCTGAGGGTAGGAGAGTATAATGGTAGTTAGGAGAAGGCAATGGAGGGTTTGGATTGATTAAAGAGTTAGGATTGACACACTAAATTTTGTTGAAGAGAAGGCGTTGGAACAGAATCTAACAGCTTCTTGATGGGGAAGAAGCACCAGGTGCTAATAGTGTCAGCACCTGGTTGGCCATATGGATTAAATACAATATAAATTATGTAATAAATAATAAACAACATTATTTTAAATAAGTATAAAAAAGAAAAATATAGATAGTTAAATTATCTAAATTATGGTATAATTACTTTTTATAAATAATAAATATTGTACGAAATATAAATATTGTATTAATAAATAGGTATAAATAATACTTAATAAATAGGTTTTAGATTTTTACTTTAATAAGTAAATACTTACATATTATTTTTATATCTTCTTAATTATTAGAATAATAAATAAGGTCTTTAAGAAATTTTATGGATTTTAATAAATTAATTTAGATATATTAATAAATACATGTTTAAGTTATGTAGTTCAATTTCATCTATAAATTAAGCATTTAGATTTTATTAAAATAATAAATAATGTCCAAAAATTCTGAAATAAATCATGGTTAAAATACTAGATCATGAAAATAATTAAAAATTATAAAATTAATAAAATTATAAATAGTGTGTTCTAAATAAAATAAAAAGCCCAGAAATTCTGTTGTCATTAGGTCCCAAAACCGACTTTTTGCAAACGGACTCTGATTTTAATGAAATCGCCTCCATTAATTAGATAATATTATTTTATGAAATTTAAATTAGTAGAGTGAAATTGGAGTTCGTATGAGAAAGTTATGATGTTCGGAAGTTGAGAATTTATCAATTTGAAAGTTGGATTTCTTGGCATATATACAAGATAATATTTTTAACTTATTTTTATATTTTTATATACATTTTTTGAAATAATTAGGAAAAGAGTTTGGTGAAAATAAGCACTAATGAATGAGTTAAAAAATCAATGAAAATTTGATATTTATTTGATAAATAGTGAAGAATGTGTGTAGTGTATATTTAATTATTTTTATGGTTTTCTTTCCTTATCTCCCCCTACTTGTTTGTTTGTCGACCAACCCATGCTGACTTGGTCTCGAGGATTAGGTTATATAAATATATCTTACAGCTATATTTATATTTTATAAGTCATATTGTACATATATACATATTTACAATCTGCCTTCTTTTCTTTTTTTTATTTACATGTTTTTGACGCATAAAAGTGCATTTTTATTCATGAATGAGGTATTGATAAATGATGGGAATTAATAGACATTTATATGTATATGTTAAGGGTTTTAAGACAAAATGCGACATATATGTTAATGAACCATGGATTCATCAGAGACCCAAAAGGTTTTTATCTCTAGAGATGTGAAATTTATGGAGGATGATTTCCTTAAAAGTCAAGACACAATTGAAGTAGAGGAACTCATTGAATCTCCTGAGGATTCTGAGCTTCATAAACCAGAAACTGAAGAGATAAATCAAGATGAAACACCCATACCTCTTTGAAGGAGTTCAAGGGTGGTTGCACCATCTGAAAGGTATGGATTCCATGTGTAGGGTGAAACCAACAATGATCCTACTTCATTCGATGATGCACTCGCGGATCATGACATGGATAGATGGATGCTAGAAATGAAGTCAGAAATTGACTCCATGCATAATAATGATTTATGGACCCTAGAGGATCCACCTAAAGGGGTAAAACCAATTGGGTGTAAATGGATCTTCAAAAGAAAGAGGGGACCTGATGGGAAAGTAGAGACTTTCAAGACATGGCTTATAGCCAAAGGTTACACATAGAGACGACATCGACTACGATGAGACATTGTCTCCTGTGGCTATGCTTAAGTCCATCAGGACACTGCTAGCTATAGCTGCATCTCTTGACTCGGACATCTGGCAGATGGGCGTCAAGAATGCCTTCCTCAATGGATACCTTGAAGAGGATATCTATATGGAACATCCCCAGGGCTTCATAATTGAGGATGGTAAAGTATCCAAGCTAAAGAAATCCATCTATGGGCTCAAACAAGCTTCTCGTAGCTGGAACATCAGATTTGATGAAACCATACAGAATTATGATTTTGTGCATAATCCCGATTAACCATGTGTGCACAAGAAGCTTAGTGGGAGCGTCGTTGTATTCATCGTGCTTTACGTAGATGTCATCCTTATCATTGGGAATGATACAGGGATGATGACTAGTGTTAATATTTGGTTGTCCCACACTTTCGAGATGAAGGATCTTGGAGAAGCATCCTACATCCTGGGTCTGAAGCTATTCAGAAATCGAGAAAAGAGGATATTGGGATTATCACAACATGGTACATTAAGAAGATTCTTGAGCGATTTCGTATGGATAGTTCCAAGAAAGGTTTCCTCCCCTTAAGACATGGTATACACATGTCTAAATGGATGGCTCTTCAAATTGTTGAGGAAAAGAAAGCCATGGCCAGATGCCCCTATGCATCAGCTGTAGGAAGCTTAATGTACGCCATGATGTGTACTAGGCCAGATATCTGCCATGCAGTAGGAGTGGTAAGTCGTTACCAATCCTGCTATGGAGAACAACACAGGAATGCAGTAAAGAACATTTTCAAATATCTAAGACGGACGCAAGATTACATCTTGGTCTATGGAGATGGTGATCTCCAAGTCTTAGGATATACAGATTCAGATTTCTAGTCACATATAGATGATCGAAAGTCGACATCAGGGTTTGTGTTCCTGTTGAACGATGGTGTTGAGAGCTGGAGAAGCAAGAAGCAAGACACTACAGCAGATTCAACAACAGAAGCCGAATAGATTGCCGCATCGGATGCTGCAAAGGAGGCAGTGTGGTTGTGCAAGTTCATCCTGGAACTTGGCGTAGTTTCCTCTGATACTCCCATCCCATTACTCTGTGATAACACGGGGGCCATTGCCTAGGCGAAGGAACCCAGACGGCATCAAAAGAGCAAGCATGTGGAAAGGAAATACCACATCATTCGGGAGATCCAAAAGCATGGTGATATCGTCATCACGAAGGTGGCCTCTGCCGACAACGTTGCTGATACTCTTACCAAACCTTTGACACAGAAGGTTTTGGACCATCATGTAATGAGTATGGGGTTTAAGGATTGTACATGAATGGTTCTAAGGGCTCGTGGCAGATTGTTAGCCATGTGAGCCCGATGCGAACCATTACTATAATAAATGTTATTGTAATATTTGATTTATAAATAAAAGTTATTGATTGTTTCACTCCCTTTCTGAAATTAAATGAATGAATGCACTATAAGGTCCCTCTGTACAATTAGGTTTATATACCATGACCATCTTAATAATCATGCAGTTGTTGATTCAGTAATAGAATCATAGAGGCTGGTGTTTGGATGAATATTTAAGGAGTTAGATAGAGGACTCATCAAGCACCGTCAAATGATTATTAAGAGATGATCTCCAACCTGAGTAGGAAACGACAATCCTATCTCAATATACTAATATCTGACTGACCTCTTGATGCAGGTCCTCTACACAGGAATAGAGATTAAGAGGTGTCAGATTAGTTAGGTCAAAGAGTTGACTTAACGAGATAGAGATAACCAAAGTCCTGTATCGTATACTGTTACGATGTAGGCACACATCCTCTGACCAGAGACAGATGTGTTACTATATATCTGAGTGTGTACATTTGGCAGACCAATAGGTTGATGATCTAATCAAGGTCTATACACCGACGAGTTGGTGTGTGTATAAGGGATATGAGTAATACGATCTCTCAAAGGGATCATACAGGTTCACTTGTGAACTGGAAGACATGAGCTCACTCATGAGGTATTGGGACCGATCAAATTCCATACATGGTCGTCATGCTTTAGAAGCATGACAAGAATTTGTGGGTATGATATATGCTTTGTGAAAGCATATGATTGATACCAACTCCTAATGACCAATAATAAGAAACTTATTGATAAAACCCTAAAGATTATAGTGTTAAATTGATCTTTATCTTTGGGTTTATCATGGGTCTTCTGATATGCAGGATGTATAGGTATTAGGAATGCCTGAGGGTGATGTGATCATAAACGATTGTAAAACCATGACGTTTCCATTCCGAGGGAGTGATGAAACATGTTTGAATTTTATTGACTCCTCTCAGTAGAGAAGTAATCTGATCTTGGGCCAAGTGTTGGACATTGATCTGAATGTAATTCAGATGCAATGAGAAGAATAGATTTACGGTCTTGATTTAATCAAGCATCTATAAGAGGTACGCGAGATCTGGATTTGAGATGTAATCTCAATATACAAGTCACTATACATGGAACATACAATCGCCCTATCCTTATCTCCAAGTATCAGCGGAGAAAGCGCATTATTCTTTAAAGGGTTTAAGAATAATTCCATAGTTGAATTATATCCAAGCATTGAGAAATGGATAATTAAATGTGATTTAATTATCACAGATAAAGTGAATTTGATTCACATTATTTTGATGCATGAGAATGATTATCTAATATGATTAAATATGATTTAATTATTATGGATACTAATAATGTGGATAGCAATATCCAGTTATTCATAATATATTATAAATGTGATTTATAATGTATTAGAGAGAGCTTATTATGATTTATATTTTTTGATTAATTATTGATGTGAATTGGATTTACATTGGATGATTAATTGAAAATGTAAATCACATTTTATTTTGGGTTGTGAATGTGATTCACATATTTCCAATTGCTAGATTGTAATATTCACAAAATAATTATGAATTATTTTTGTTGAATAATTTACAACAAGTGTTGTTGTAAATCTTGGAGATTTTCAAGGAGTAATGCAATCTCATGGGATTGCATGAGATTACATATCCCCTGAGATATGGTGGAGGGCCATCAACTCCAACAAGGAAAGTGTGGTCGTCCCCCTATACTCATGGTTTGATGTAATCTCTACTCTTTGATCTCCATAAGAGATTGATTTAATTTTATGATTAATTTATATTGATTTATCAATATATATTTAATCTAAATTAAATTAATTCTTGTAGGTTTTTACCAACAAAATCTTAGCCATTCAAAGAAGCACAAATCAATCTCAACCATTGATTTTGTGTAGTCCATGGATTGTGATCCATGGACTCCCAAAACCATATATAAGAAAAGGCACCCCTTGCTCTTCTAGGTTACAACAACAACAAGATCTCTCCTCTCTCTCTCATTCTCACGCCCTCTCTCCCTCTCTCTCCTTGGGTGGCCGTCCACCCTAGCCCTAGAGGAAAGAAGCCGCCGTCATCGCCTTGTCGTTGTGCTGCTGCATCGATGCCCCTTGGTTCTCCATCTTCTTTGGTGCGCCATGCTCGCGAGAAGATGTACAATCTCTTGCGATGAGATCTGGAGTTCCCTTGCTTGGATCAACATCTTGGATTGTGATAAGCATGTCGTTCATCCCTGCGCTCGCAAGCATCTCCTCCAAAGATCGGACTCGAGATAGGAGGTCTCTTTTCTTAGAGGCTTGATCGCAACCATGCTACAAGAGGTATTCCTTTTATATATGTATGTGATTAGATGAAATGATTCAAGAAGTGTTCTTCAATCATGTGGTTTCATCGCATGAAAAATTAAAAATTCTGTTGCATCGAACAACTAGTGAGACTAGTCGTTCTTGATCATATTCGATACAATCCCCACGCTTTCGTGATGCGCTTAAGGATTATTCCATATCCTTCACCCACTAGTTTCAGGGAGGCAGACAACAGCAGTACCAACACTAGTAGTTCTGGCCTCACTATCAGTCTCTACCACAGTTCCAAAATTGGAGACAAGTCCAGCCACAGCAGCAGTCTATGTATTTTCCTCATCCTACCCAGCAGCAGACTTCATATCATGGACAGTATCCTCCTCATCATCATCATTAGAATCCGTATGCGTACCAACAACCTCTGTACTATCAGCCTCAATGCAGTCAGTCAATTAGCAACCTAAGGCCCCTTAAGTCAATCCAGTACTGGACCAACTTGCATTTCTCATGAAGAACATGAATGAACTAACTCAGTGGATCGATGACCTGACCACCACCAAGACACTGAATCCAGCACAGGTCGAAGCCAACCCCAACAACTTCAGATGCAAGGAGCAGGTAGCCAATAGCCCACCCACCCCCAAGGCATGTATCTCCCTTGATTTTACATGTTTATCTTACACCATTCATCTTAGGAGTGGTAGGAGATTACAGCCGCATACGCAACAATTGGGGTTTGGAGATCGAACCACTGAGAGAGCATCATCTTCCACATCATCTCCTTCACCAGCAGTCGAGAGGAGTAGTGTAGCAGCACCCAAGTCTGGAGTTTCACCGCCTTCACCACCACCTTCATTATGCAGATGTAGATCACCATCAGCAAGGGAGTATACACCAGTTGCAGATTCTTCCTCTTCACTGGCAGCAGCATCCCGTTCTGTTTTAGATTCTGTTTTTCCTTCACCTAGTTTAGACAACTCTTTACAGACTGATTCTGGTTGTCCTTTTGTACATGAGGATTCTACTTTGAATAATGGAAATGAATGTTTGTATGTTTATTCTGATTCCGTGGCATTTCCTTCTGCTCTCAAAGCTAAGAAAATTCAAAAAGTAAAAACAGCCTTATCTGATCCTGGAGTGGTTGAGATTTTACAGAACATCTTTTTAAAGATGGCACTCCTTAAGGCCATGGAATACATGCCTACAGTAAAAACGGAATGAAAGAGGTATGTACAAAAAAGCGTCAACCAAGGCAGAACAAGCGGAAGGAAACAGAGAAATACATCTTGACCATGGCGACAGTTCATGCCATAAGTAACCTCCCTCCTAAAAAGAAAGACAAGGGAGCACCTCACATCTGTTTCCATATCTTTGATCAAGAATTTGATCGTACTCTTATCGATAGCGGTTCCTCCATTAGTCTCATGCCTTCCTCTTTACTAACTGAATTTCGATTAGGACCTCTTAAAACAACCAGGATGATCCTTCAGTCTGCTGATAGATCGATTAACAGTCCAAGAGGCATTTTAGAGGATGTTATTGTAACGGTGCATGGAATGAAATTCCCTGTTGATTTTGTTGTCATAGATATGGACATACCTGCACCGTTACTCCATACCCCAATCATACTAGGTCGGCTGTTCCTCTAAACGACCGAAGCAACAGTTGATTATGTTACTGGAGAGATCATCTTTCACTCTCACGGTAACAAAGCAAAAATTGAGACGATCTCTAATCCTTGACCATCACCGCCACCAACAGCAGATGATATAGAGAAAGTTATATTACAGCCAGCTGACTGTGATTTTCTTGCTGAATTCAAAGAGACAGATCTTTTTAGTGTTTTTTTAGATACACAGGAGTTCCTTTCCCGAAAGGACTCTATGGAAAGCACAGTCAACATGAGTTCCCTTGGTGGTCCAATTGAGATAGTTGTTGATGAGCAGTTTGAGCTGAGTTCTGGGGATCAATCTGAGTTTCCAGAGGCACCTTCTAATATTCCTTTAATACACCTTTCTGAGACTACTGATGATATGCCTCCTTTTCATAGTTATGCGGTCCAGAAATCTGAGTCATTCGTTGAATTTCCTGATGTATGCACAGATGAGAGACATCTTTCTGAGATTATTGTTGAGATATCTGAGTTGTTAATTGATAAGAATATTGAACATCATGATGAGCCCTTCCTTTATGAGCAGAGATCATTCATTGCAGATCTATCAGATATTATATTTATTGAACCGTCAGTCGCCAAGGTGGATAGTCCACAGAGTACAGATCACATACCGTCTACCAGTACAGTACATAGGTTATTGTAGAGCCGATTCAAACCCCACTTGAGCTCAAAGTTTTACCATAAATGTTGAAATATGCCTTCCTTGTACCCCCCCCCCCAAATGTTTTCGGTCATCCTCAGCTCGCAGTTGACCGCTGAACAAGAATCTCGCGTGCTAGAGGTTCTTGAGAGAAACCACAAGGCCATAGGATGGAATATCTCGGATCTCTGTGGGATAAATCCAGTGTTGTGCTCGCATCATATCTACCTAGAGGATGACTATAAACCCTCTCGTGAATGTCAGCGCCATCTAAATCCAAATCTAAGAGGTTGTCATGAAGGAGATCAGAAAATGGTGTGATGTTGGCTTTATATATCCCATTTCGGATTCCAAGTGGGTCAACCCTTTACATGTAGTCACGAAGAAATCCGGAATTACGATTGTAAAGAATGACCGTGGTGAGGAGGTTCAGACCCGAGTACCTACTTCATGGTGTATTTGTAGAGATTACCGATGCCTGAACTCAGCTATCAAGAAGGATCACTTTCCACTACCCTTTATTGATCAGATTATTGAGAGGTTGGCAGGAAAAGAGCTCTTTTGCTTCTTAGATGGGTACTCGAGATACAACCAAGTTGCTATCGCTCTCGAGGATCAGGAGAAAACTACTTTCACTTGTCCGTTTGGCACCTACGCCTTTAGACAGATGCCCTTTGGATTGTGTAACGCCCCCGCTACATTTCAAAGGTATATGTTGGTCGTTTTTGCTGACATGGTGGGTAATTTTCTTGAAACCTTCATGGGAGATTTCTCGGTCTACGGGATTAGTTTTGACACATGTCTTGCTTATTTAGACCAAATTCTTCAACGTTATTGTGAGGTAAACTTAGTGCTCTCGTGGGAGAAGAGTCACTTTATGGTGACTAATGGAATTATATTGGGCCATGTCATCTCCAAACATGGTATGGAGGTTGACCCGGCTAAGATTGATGTGATTTCAAAGTTAGAGCCATCAAAGAATTTGAAGCAGTTGAGGTCATTTCTGGGACACGTAGGATTCTATAGGTGATTCATAAAGGACTTCAGCAAGATCGCCAAACCTTTGACTGAGCTTCTGTGTAAGGAGAGTGATTTTGTTGTCGATGAGAAATTCCTCCTTGCATTCAATCAGATGAAAGAAATGGTTACTAGTGCTCATGTCTTACAGCCACCGGATTGGTCTCTTCCTTTTGAGATTAGGACACACGCATCAGATTTCGCAGTTGGAGTTGTTTTAGGATAGAGAAGGGATGGGATACCATTTGCTATACACTATGCTAGCAAGACTCTGGATGAAGCATAGTGGAATTATAAAGTTACAGAGAAGAAGATGTTAGCAGTTGTGTTTGGGCTAGAAAAGTTTAGATCTTACCTCATCGGTTCCCACATTATTGTATACAAGGATCACATTGTCATACAATACTTGCAGGAAAAGAAGGATGTCAAATCACGTCTTATCAGATAGATTCCTATTCTCCAGGAATTTGATTTAGAGATTCAAGATAAACCTGGAGTGAAAAATGTTGTGGCAGATCATCTTTCCCCGATCACAAATGCAGAGACCTCTGAGCAGAACATGATCCCTATTTATGAAACCTTTCCAAATGAGGCCATCTCGTCTGTGGACTCAGTCCCAAGGTATGTTGATATTATGAACTATCTTGTCTCCAAGAATGTCCCACAAGATTGGCCGAAGTACAAGGTAGACAGATTTCTGTCAGAGATTCATTATTACCAGTGGGAGGATCCGTACCTATTTCACGAGGGTGTGGATTATATCTGGAGAAGCTGCATTCCTCAGGAGGAACACACTAGTGTACTTGAGCACTGTCACAAACTAGAATCTGGTGGGCATCATATGAGGAAACGCACTGCAGCAAAGGTTTTACAGAGTGGCCTATGATGGCCCACTTTGTTTAAGGATGCTACAGAGTATGTTCGAGGTTGTACTGACTGTCTGGAAATGGGAGGAACTGTTGGTTCCAAATATACCATGCCCCTAAGATATATACAGATTTCTGATGTTTTGATGCTTAGGGCATAGACTTCATGGGCCCATTTCCTATCAGTCAGGGATTTCAGTACATCCTGATCGTCATGGATTATGTTAGTCGATGGGTGGAGGCTATCCCCACCTGAGCTACAGATAGTCGTACAGTGTGTTTCTTTCTCAAGGACCATATTATTGCGTGTTTTGAGATTCCCAAAATACTGATTTTTCAGATGGGGTAAGCCAATTCATTAATATATAAGTAAAGAAGCTTGTGAAGGAGTATGCCATTGAGCACAGAGTTGCGTCTCCTTACCACCATAAGACTAATGGCTTGGTAGAAATTTCAAATAGGGAGATCAAGATGATATTGCAAAAACTCGTAAGTCCAGATAGGAAGAACTGGTCCCAGATGCTTGTTTTGGTTCTATGGGCTTATCCGACGGCATACAAGTCTCCTTTGGGTATGTCTCCCAACAGATTGGTGTATGGAAAGCCTCGCCACCTGCTAGTAGAATTTATTCACAAATCTTTATGGGCACTCCGTGTATGAAATCTAGATTATGAGAAGGCAGAAATGTCACAGGATGTTGGATTTGAATAAATTACTGGAATTTCGAGACTTTGCATGTGATAACTCACTCATGTATAAGGAGAAAGTCAAGCGCCGACATGATAAACACATTCGAAGGAAGACTTTCTCTCCAGATCAGAAAGTTTGGTTCTTTGATGCTAAGTTGAAGTTGTTTCCAGGAGAAAAAGCAAATGGTCAAGATCGTTCATCGTGAGAGTTGTACGTGACAATGGGAGTATTGTCATATCTAGGTTGTCATCTAATGCACAAACATTTGTGAACGGAAAGTTGCTGAAGGCATATCTAGATCATGATACATTCCTGTCCGTCGTTGATTCTGTATATGTGGTATCAGACGATAATCTTTTGATTCCATATTATGTTTCTAATACATGAGCATCCACTCCTTTTGTATATTCTTTCGTTTCACTCTTTCTTCTTCCGTTTTATCATTCACCCCTTTTCCATGTGTGTATGTGTATATGCTATACTTAGGATGTGCTTTATCTTAAGTATAGGGGGTGAATGAGTTGTGTTGTTCATATTCATCTTCTTCATCATTCTTATTGTTGCATACACTTAGGGATACTCTACCCTAAGTATAGAGGGTGATGTTGTTCATATCGTCTTTTTATTTTTGAGTTTGTACATTCTCTGCATCGGTTTTCCCCTTTTGTATAGTCTTCTATACTTAGGATTACTTGATCCCAAGTATGGAGGGATCACCGACTTCTATTATTTTTCTCTTTGAATCGTTGTAGCATAGGAGTCTTTTGACTTTTCTATACTTAGCACGAGTTATGTCTTCCTTTTCCGCTCTCTGATCACTATGAGGACATAGTTCGAGCTAAGTATAGGGGAGTGTTGTATATATTATATACATACTTTAGGCATAGCTTGTACTTTTAAATATGTTTATTTTTGGGGATATAATATAAATTCATAAAATCCACGTGTGTGTATAGACTTTGATCACCTTTCAAAAAAAACCAAAAAAACAACAAAACAAAACAAAACAAAAAAAAACAAAAAAATAAAAACAAATCTTGTATATACTTGTATATATTTTACTAACCCTTTTTCCTTTTAGAAAAAAAACTACAAAACCAAAAATCAATAAAAGTTGCATAAAAAACTCTTTTCGCATGTGCATCATAATTCCTTTCTTTTCCAAAAACCCATAAAAATTTTAAAATTAGAAAATTATTTCAAAAAAATTGCTTTCTTTTTGGATTGTACATATTTCTTGCATTTGCATGTGCATTTTTTCAGGATAGTATTAGCATTTAAACTAAGTCTGGAATAAAATTAAAGAATGGAGCTTAGTTGGACCTTAATCCACTTAATTTCAGAGGAACCTTATGAGAAATGGAGTTAGGACTTTTCAGGTCCTAGCGACTTAATTTTTTGAGTCCATAAAACTATGTTCACATGTCATCTTGATTAGTCTAAGTAGAACATTTAACAACACACGCATGATTCTTTCAGACCGTGGCTTACCTTGGACAAGCACTCTACACGTAGCTCTTCATGGAGGAGGTAGCGAGGAGGCAGAATCTTTTGGCTTGGAGTAGCATACGAGGGTAGTACATCTAGGTGGAACCTCTCATCTTCCTCTAGGGAGGGTTGTGCATCTCAACCTGATCTGGTGGCATTGAGGTCTAAAGACAGGATGCTGTGGGGTTGCATAATGCTTCAAAAGAGGGATAGTCTACTAGCTCAAGAGGAAAAACTCTTTATGTACATGTTGCACTTTGTATATATTTTCAAAAAAAGGGAAAAATGCAGAATCTCCAAAAGTGGACAGGATTGATTGAAAAGTAGAATGCCAGTCAGAGTGTATATACAAGGATTTAAAAAAATAATAATAAGAGCTTCAAAGCCAAATTTTGGTAAGCTTGCAGCTGGGTGACTTGGCTACACTGGTCATGCATCCAAGGATAGGTAGCTACAATGGTTACCGTCCATTCTTTTCTCCATCTCATCTTCTTGAGTTGTTTGTAATTGAACTTAGAAGGGAATATCCCCGCTCCTCGAGGAAAGAGTTGCTAGATCGGGGGACTAGAGTTACCTTATTGAGGGAGGTTGTTTCTTTGCTACTTTTGAGATGGGGAGCTATATATTTCACTGACACTATACAAGTAAAGATTCATAGTCATAAGAATTTGTGTATGTAGACTTGTTCTGATCTGACTGTTGAGGACACCTGAAAAGGAGTCTTATGGAACTTAGAGGCTGTTAGGTTTTAAATCCATTTCCCATTAAGGTTCCGCCACACTAACAATCCAAAGGTTTGACAGAGCTCCATACTACAATTTTATGAAGATAAGTTTAATACTCAATATTATCCTAATTTCTTTATATTTCCTTTCTTTTTCTTTTTATTCACTTATTCTTTCAAATAAGTGTTTGCTAAGGGACTAGCAAAGGTAAAGCATAGGGGGTGATGAATCTGCATTTCATCATCTTTATTCATTTATTTTAGCTTAAAATCCCTTATAAAACACATGTATATAATATTAACTCCATATTCTTACTAACTTGCATCTGTGTATAAATATTGTATATTATTTCCATTTTAACCTAAAATAAATAAAGAAAGAAAGAAAGAAAAGAAAAATAAAGAAAAGAAAATAAAAAAAGAAAAAAGAGAGAGAAGAATGTATATATGTAACAGATAGAGGTTGACCCAAACCCCGAGAGAACGTCAAGACTTGACCTGATCGAACATGAAAAAAGTAGGGGGAGATAGGGTCCTTAATCGAAAAATTCCAAAAAACTGTGTGTGTTGTGTATATTTGTATACTACATTATTTTATTTGTACATCAATTCACCTCAAACTAAATAATTTTCAAAACAAAGGTTGTAAATAAAAATATGTCTTAAATAATAAAAAGAATTGCACAATCAAATCACGTACAGAATAAAAGCAACCACACTTTGAAAAGCCACTAAGCGATAACTGAAAGATCAATTCAGGCTCCATACGATCTCAAATTAAACAAACTCACTTCCATTGTATTCTAAATTAAATTATCTTTAAAATTGATATGATTTCATAACTTTTGGAGTTACGGTTGAAAGTCGGTTTCCTGGGGTGGTTTGTGCAATTTCCCTATGTATTTGTACATATTGTATTTGTAAATATTTTTACTAATTATTTCAAACAAAAATAAAAAATAAAAATTTTAAAACAAAAAAACTAATTTCCTTATTTAACTATGTATATAGTGTACCATATGTAGATAGTATATTTATATAGTTTCTATTCTTAAATAACCACCAAAAAAAAAATATAACATTTTTTATTCAATTCAATAAAGTAAATACAAAAAATAATTTTTATAAATAATTTTAGCATTAATCTCTTTCTTATCTCTATCTCATTTCATTTTTTTCCTTATCTCTTTATCTCATTTCAAATTTTTGAATTTCAAATTCTTATCTTTTTTATTTATATGGCTCCTTCTCCCTCATTTCAACTTGATCAATCTTTGGTGTGAGGAGCTCAATCTCTGAGTGTCTTCTTGTCGCAGAAGGGTGCCTAGCCTCTGAGTCGTCCGTTGATAGCGAGTCGGCCATCGTCGAGGTGAATAAGATCTTTTGCGCTCCTAAGGTGACATCCATTCTTTTTCTTATTTTTCATCTAGGTTAATCTTAGTTAATTTTTCGTCTTTAATTTCATCATCATTTTTTATCTAGATTTTAGAATCCATCACGATTTGATTTGAATCTGACTCGATTTTTCATCTCACTTTCTCGATCTCTACGTGTTCTATTCTACCTCGCATGATCTCCCACCTCCGACCACACACGGTGGTCAGATCTCCGGTTCCATCTGCCATTCTCCTCAGAACCGCCCTCGACCACGTCTTCCGATTTGATTTTTGGATTGAGTCGTCATGCTAGCATCCTAATTTGTTTATAAATAAAAAATAAAAAACAAAAAAAAACAAAAAAATCTATATATATAAATATAGCCTTTCTTTCTAACGTTTTTTTTTCCAGGATCATCTTAAAAAACTAAATAAAATTTAAAAATTAAAAGGAAAAAAATTCTACCATTTTTTCCTTGTAATTTTTTTAATTTTAATTTCGTTTTTTTAAGATGATCTTGCAAAACAAATGTTAGAAAGAAAGAAGATATATATAGATTTTTTTTGTTTTTCGTTTTTTGTTTATTTTTTTATTTTTTATTTTTTAATTTATAAATAAATTACGATGCAAGTACATCGGCTCGATCCAAAAATCAAAATGGAAGATTTGGCCGAGGGTGGTTCCGAAGAGAATGGCGGATGGAACCGGATCTCCAACCACCGTGTGTGGTCGGAGGAGAGATATCGTGCGAGGTAGAAAAGAACGCGTAGAGATTGAGAAAGTGAGATGAAAAATCAAGTCGGATTTGGATCAAATTGTGATGGATTCTAAGATCTAGATAAAAAAATGACGACCAAATTAAAGGCGAAAAATTAACTAAGATTAACCTAGATGAAAAATAAGAAAAAGAATGGATCTTTAGGAGCATGAAATACCTTGATCACCTCGACAAAGGCCGACTCGCTGTCACCGGACGGCTCGGAGGCTAGGTTCCCTTCTGTGATAAGAAGACTCTCGGAGATCGAGCTCCTCTCACCAAAGATTGATCAAGTTGAAATGAGGGAGAAGGAGCCATATAAATAGAAAAGATAAGAATTTGAAATACAAAATTTTAAAATGCGATAAAGAGATAAGGAAAAAAATTGAAATGAGATAGAGATAAGAAAGAGATTAATGTTAAAATTATTTACAAAAATTTAAAAAATTTATATTTTCATCACTTAATTAAATTGAATGAAAAAATGTTAATTTGTTTTATTTTTTGTGGTGGTTATTTAAGAAAAGCAGCTATATACGTATATTATATGCATATGGTACATTATATACATAGTTAAATAAGGAATTTTATTTTTATTTTAAATAGTTAGTAAAAATATTTACAAATAATATATGTACAAATACATGGGGAAATTGCACAAACCACCCTTGAAAACCAACTTTTCAACCGTAACTCCAAAAATTATGAAATAACAACCACTTTGAAGATAATTTAATTTAGAATACAATGGATGTGAGTTTGGTTCAATTTGAGTTCATATGGAGCCAGAATTGGTCTTTCAGCTATCGCTCAGTGGCTTTTTCCATGTGTTGGTGCTTTTATTATGTACATGATTTGATTGTGCAATTATTTTTATTATTTAGGATACATTTTTATTTACAACTTTTGTTTAGAAAATTATTTAATTTGAGGTCAATTGATGTACAAATAAAATATTGTAGTATACAAATATATACAACACACTCATTTTTTTTGGAATTTTTCGATTAAGGACCCTAACTCCCCCTACTTTATTCATGATCGATCAGGTCAAGTCTTGACCTTCTCTCGGGGTTCGGGTCAGCCTGTATCTATTACATATATACAGTCTTCTCTCTCTTTTTCTTTATTTTATTTTCTTTTTTTTATTTTTCATTTATTTATTTATTTATTTATTTTAGGTTAAAATGGTAATAAGTGTACAATATTTACACACAGATGCAAATTAGTAAGAATATGGAGTTAGTATTATATACATCTATTTTACAAGGGATTTTAAGCTAAAATAAATGAATAAAGATGATGAAATACAGATTCATCAGTGGGTATAGCCTCCACCCATCTACTAACATAATCCACAATGAGAACAATGTATTCAAAGAAACTTCTAGAAGAAAACTACCCCATATAATCTATGTCCCATGCATCAAAAATATCACTAATGATAACTAGTCATGGCATTGCATCTCTGGCACTGACTATCCCTACTGCTCTCTAACAATCTGGGCAACTCTTCAGGAATGTACATGCATATCTAGTAAGAGTTGGCCCCCACAACGGCTCTAGAGTACCTTCTGCATAGTCCACTTCCGGAATGATGTCCCCCTACCTATAGGGAAAGGCACAGCGTGAGGACACTATTGTATTTCTCCCTTGGAGTACATCTCTTGTAGAAATAATCGCATCCCTCACAAAAAAGAAATGGATCCTCCCAATGGTAGTATCATGCATCATAAACCAGCATGTTGACTCGGTTCTTCGTCCAACCCTGTGGGCTCTTTTGTATTGCCAGAATGTTCATTATATCTGCATACTATGGAAGCTTTTGGATTGATTTGTCAATATCTTGAGCATCTTTTATCAAAATTGCATGAAATTTATCTTGATTTAATGCTGATTTAATTCTCTTTGATATGGATTAATTAGATACAGTTTGTAACCTACTATGCGTGAATGAAAATTTAGAGAACCTAGGCATGTAGAGTGCTTACTTGATCTACTTATTTAGTTTGTAAATGGATTAAATGCACCATCTTGCTCCCTAATTTAATTGTTAATTTATTGAATAACCAGGAACATGAATTAGAAATTTGCTCTTTATTAATTCTTGATTATATGTACCTTAGGGAGATTAATTTGAGATTCAAGTGAACATGTCGAGAATTGTTATGCATTGACAATCCAGACCTTGAAATGATAAAATTTGGAGTTATAGTTGTAGAGCACCTAGTGATTAATGAATTCAGGAGCCTAATTGAGTTAAAATCCCTAGTCACCTAGGTCCATTTGTGTTTGCATTGTCATCATCATTTTGTTTAATTATCCTAACTTGCACTAAAAATCACCGAAAATATAGTCCATCCATGTTGTTGTGCATTGTGACATGGCTTTGCCTAGATAGCCTCTCACAGTAGCTTGATCACCATTGTTGAACCCCCCTAATTAAAATTTCTTAATCCATCATGTCCATGTGTTCGACCCAGACTTGTCCAGGATATAAGTTAAAGATGAGGCACTCCTCGTGGAGATCCTTCTCTCAATTCTACCTAACTTGCTTAATGATGTGCTGCAACGAGTATGAATTACCATATGCATTCAGCAGGTTATTAGGATGGCACTGTAGCTGAGGATACAACTTGATTAGGATTTTTAATTAAGCTTGATTTTAGTGATTTAAGTGAAATTTGGTCTATTTGAGTTAAGCTTGATTGTTTGTTCATTTTTGTTATTTTTGTCGTAGTTAATTTCATATGTGTTTGGTTATGTATCTCCTGAGCTATCTAACCATCATTTGTTTATTTGACCAGGGCCCGTGGAGCGAATCATGAGGAGCTACGCGAAGGTTCGAGCTTGGAGCCTGAGTAGAAGAGGGTCGACCTGACCATTTTGAGTGAGTCTTAGCCAATTAGATAATTAGTTAACTATTTGCATTAGTGAAATTATTCGTGTAATAATTTGTAATAATTTTGTTAATTGCTTATTTTCAGCGGCTCTTGTTTGAGATCTCGTGTGTGTAACAAGAGACTGGACATTTTTTTTCTTCATGTATGATTACATCAGGATTGGTTCCCGACATTAGTGGCGAAATTAAGGATAGGCAAACGGTAGTATAGAATCAAATTTGCATGTGCCCTTCGTAATTTAGGCCACATGTCTTAGAAGATTCATTATCAGGTAAGATTTATAATGAGACACACAAAAACACATACTACTTATCCAAATATTAACTCAATTGTTCCCCGCTAATAGTATCATGTTTAGGTGTGGTTTTTCTCGATCTGCATGCATTTAGTGTAAATTTAAAAATTCATTTCTGCATAACACATGGAGAGTGTTAGGAGTCGTTGTAAGTATACCTTCTTCTGAGAATGCATCATAGCTTCTCGTTTGCATTCTGATGTCTGATTTCTCCCTTACTTTACAACTTAGGATTAAAAAGGAAATAGGGACTAAATGTTAGACGTGCATTGTTGTGCTCACATTTAGTTTTCAAGTGACAACACCAACTCAAATTTGGGATCGAATTGAGCGGATTGATTAAACAAAAATCAGAATAAAAAAACCTTATTTTACGGGTGCATAAAGCCCTCATTGGATCACATGTACTTACCTCCAGACACAGTGGGTGAGGATGTAGCCCCTATCGTTAAGAGCTAAAAATCCTTGGACTTGTGCCTTAAGCTCTTGGACTCACTCTTAGGGTCATGTTATTGCTGCAAGCACTCGTCTCTGACCATTAGAAGAAGTAGTCACATGTTAAAGTGGTCTGGTTTTCCACTGGGACACAGAACTACCCTAGGGAGGCTACACATGTGAGTAATGGATTAAAAGATTGTTTTACCACCAACTAAAACTGACAAGATGATTTGGTCAAGCTTTTATGGCCCTCACGTGTTTAGTTGGTGAAATTACGAAAGGAGTTAGCAATTGTGTTTATATTGCGTGAGTCTAATGTGCACATTTAAGTGCACCATAGAATTAGTGCTCATTGAATCTCATGTTCTAAACAGTTATTTTTGACATCGAAGATGACTAATTGGGGAGATATTAAGTTGGATGTTGTGAATCTCTCATTGAACCCTCCAAGGAGTATGTCTTCAAAGGTCCATTCACGACATGGACCAGCTTGGGCTCATGATCCTCTTGAGTCCAGGATCACTCACTCTCAGGATGGTCACACACTGACCATTCCCTTTCTATCCTCCGACCTTACTAAGGAAAACCTTCACCTCGATGAGTCTACTTTGATTTTAGAATCCTTTTCTAATCAAGACCACATTGTTGATGAAAGTCTCAAAGAAGATTCAGTAAAAATGCCTCCAAAGAAAACATAGAAGAAGAAGATCAGCATGAGGATCCTATGCAGATGGTAGTAGCCAAATTAACTGCATTTGAGCAGCAACAGGCATTACTCCGAGCTCAGTTAAGACATCTTAATGTTGGGGTTGAACCACCAATGGATACGGCATACTACCTCGGACAGTACAGAATTTGAAATTATTTAAGTCCAGCAAAACTTGAAGTGGACATTGAGTTGAAGCTGCAGTTTCCGAACATGCTATTGTACTTTAATGGGAATGCTTCTAAGGATCCATATGCATTCCTAAGGGACTTCAAACTCGTCTATGCTAACCTTAGACATCCCAGGGGTAGCTGTAATTATATCAGTCTCACAACCCTTCCATTTGCCTTAGGTGGCAAAGCTGACTAGTAGGTAAAGATTCTTGGAGTTACAGTCACGACATATGCCCAGTTCAAGGACCATTTTCTGAAGAAGTTCTACCCCCTGAGCAAGACTAACATGATGAGGACGCGCATCATTATCTTTTCCAAGTTATCCCATGAAGCCTTCTATGACGCATGGGAAATGTACAAGGATATCCTGCAAAAATGTCTTTGTCATGGTCTAGATGACAACATCTTGGTCCAGTCATTCTTCACCGGTCTCAACCCTGAGATGAAGGGTTTACTAAGCACTGCTTGTGGAGGTAGCTATACATCACGTGGATCGGATATCGTCAGGAAGGTATTCGAGCAGATGGCTAAGACCAGTTGCTCACAGACCGCCAGTAAGGCATATATAGAGTCCCCTACTTCACTCTTATCTGGAGGGGGAAATCCAAATGTAGTCGATCTCTCTCTGGATGTGATTCCCAACATGGTGCTTCTTGCGGAAAAGCTTACAATAGTTGAGAGGATGGACCAAAGGATTGATGACTTAGACAGGAGCGTCTCCAAGATAACAAGACAGATGGAGGAGTTGATTGAGAAGATATGTAAGATAAAGACACCCATTGTGACTGCATCTGCTATCCCCATGCATCGAGTTCACCATGTTCAAGAGCAGCAAGTGTCAAGGCAAACCCAGCCGTGGGAGCAGGTCTAGTCCTATGCCCATTCTTTCCAGCAGCCACCTCCATCAGTAGAGATAGTTCAAGAAGAGCCTCCACCAGTTTGGGAGGTGAATGGAGCATGGTATACTCAAGATCTAGCCAGGAAGTGAAGTACGGGGGACTGACATGCTTACCAGCATCCCCTGGCCTTTCACAACACTACATTCACCTCTGCACCACCTCCTTCACAGTAGAGCCCCAGAATCCAGCCACTCCAAAAATAGTAGCAGTAGTACTAGTAGTATGGTTGATAGGACATTACTAGGCATGTCAACAGGGCCCGCAGTTTCAACAAATACCCTAGCACTAGCAGTAGTAGAGGTAGTACCCCAGCCAGTAGGGCTAGTCCTCCTGCTTTTGTTCCCAGTCTCATCCCCTTCCTTTTTTGTCTAGTCCCATGGACATACAACAACAGATACTCGACGAGATTCGTTCCTATGATAACAAAATTCACGACTTACGGTTAGAAGTCAATCGTCTGTCTAGATGGAGAGACGAGCAGTCTACACCCTCTACCTTGATCTCAACCCAAGTTCAGGATTACCTGAATAGCCTGAATCGATTTGGTTCTCAGCGGCACATTGGTCAGGTATACCATTCAGTATCTCTTAGATCTGAACATGAGATTCTTTCATGTGACGACACTAATCATATGTCACTCAGGAGCGGAAGGACTGTGACCGAACCTGAACGGCCAGCGGACACGAAGAGGGGAATCTTTGGAGCTCTACCTAAGAAATTTTTAGAGGAAGAGGAGGAGAAGCAACATATTCTAGAGACCCATCAGCACCATTTGAGGATCTTTACTCAAGGAGCCGAGAAGAGAAGGAGAGCACGATTGCAACATGAACAGCATGGAGATACTTCTGATTCTATGGAGGACCTTGCACCTCCAGTTGTGGGAGACACCAATGTAGCATCTATTGCACAATATGTAGTAGATTCTTTTGATTTTGGTCCCATGTTGCATCAAAAATATTCATGTATGAAGAACTCTTTTTCAGTTAATGTAAATAATGATATTTCAGCTCATGACTCGGATTCTTTGTCACATATTTCCCTTGCTTCAATCCATGTCCCCTTGCTCTTTTGACAGGAAAGCGAATCAAAAAGATTCAGAAAGATGACCCCGACATGGCATGATTTTGTAAAGAAAATATCACAGTTAAGGTGCCATTTGATGAGTATGTGGCTAACAATCATGTATCCAGAAATATCTTAAGGTGAGATGTACACCTACTAGGATTAGTAGGAAGAAACCAAACCAATATGTGAAGACTCATGTCCTGTTAGTAGCCACAACCTATTGTCTCAAGAATCAACAACTACCAAGGAAAAAGAGAAACATGGGTGCTCACTACATGGAGAGTCGTATCAACGACATTGTGTTTGCATGCACACTCTTAGATAATGACTCTTCAATCAATCTTCTTCCCTTAGCATTATATAAGAAATTGGATTTGGGACCACTTCAAAAATCCAGAGCTTTACTCCAATTCGCAGCTTGTTCAGTGAAGAAACCTAAGTAAGAAGTGAATAACATTGTTATCTCTATTGAGAGACAGGACTATTAGGTTGACTTCACAGTCTTAGACATGTAGACCCCCAATCATTGGATAGAATCGCATATCATTCTCGGGAAGTCCTTCCTTAGGATCGCATGTGCAGCTTTCGACTATGGTACGATAATGATGAAATTTCATTCTCCAAACGAAGAGGTGAAGCTTGAGATGAAGAAAACAAAATGGCAACAACCCGATTCAGATAGTAGCACAGAGTACTCATATTCAGAGGCAGATTGTAGAATGATTAGCACCGTTTGGATTTGGAGACATATTCCATCAGGACAAAGCAAGACCGTTTCATTTGGAAAGGACATAGTGCATGAAGCAGTTTTTTAGGTGTTTCACGATGCTTTGAGAGATGCATCTACCTGTATCCTTGATGACGTAGAGATTTATCTGTATTTGTCAGTTCCATCCCCTACGGGACAATCATGGGACATAAATGACGAGTCAGACATGGCTTTTGACGATTGCTTTGATATCTTGACAATCTAACTCCCAATACTTCTGAATTTGTGGCGACTACTACATAGTTGAGCTCGCGTTCATGTTGCATGCAGCCATATTCAGATTCAGTTCAGTCATATTTGCTTGATGACACCACATTGCCAGAACTAAAATCACCGCCTCCTACACTGAAGTACGCCTTTCTTGCATGTCCCAAAGAGAGATATCCTATTATCATTAGCTCAGACTTGATTTTAGAAAATGAGTCTATGTTGTTAGTGGTCTTAGAGAGGAACCGCAAAGCAATAGGCTCGTTGGTGTCAGATTCATGCGGATCAACTCTGCTCTCTGCTCGCACCATATTTTTACTAAGGATAATGTGAGACCTTCCAATGAGTTCCAGAGGAGAATTAACCCCAATCTATGGGATGTCGTGAAGAACACAATTGAGAAATGGTGTAAGTAGGGTTTATATACCCTATTTATGACTCCATGTGGGTTGCCTCGCTTCATGTTATCGCAATGTAGTCAAGAATTCAGATGGCCACCAATGATGAGGGGGTAGAGATCGCGACACAAGTACCCATGTCGTGGTGCGTCTGTGACTACAGGTGCCTGAATGCTGCAACAAAGAAAGACCACTTTCCCTTTCCACTAATTGATATGACCTTGGAGAGACTCGCAGGGAAAGTGTTCTTCTAATTTCTTAACGGGTACTCCAGATACAACCAGGTATCTGTAGCCTATGAGCATTAGGAAAAAACCACAATCACATTTCCATTCGACACTTACGTGTTCAGACGCATGCCATTCGAGCTCTACAATGCCCCAGGCACATTTCAGCGGTGCGTGATTGCTGTATTTGCCAAGATGGTGGGATATTTTCTGGAAGTGTTCATGGGTGACTTCTCAGTTCATGGTGATTCCTCTGATACTTGTTTAGCGCAATTGGACTGAGTCCTCAAGTGTTGTAGGGAGACGAATCTTGTACTCTTCTAGGAAAAGTGTCACTTTATGGTGATAGAGGGTATCGTGTTGGGGCATGTCATCTCCAAAATGGGAATGGAGGTTGACCCTACCAAGGTGGAGGTGATTAAGAAACTCTATCCACCTACCAACGTGAAGTCAGTGAGGTCATTTCTTGAGCATGTTGGATTCTACAGTAGATTCATTCAAGACTTTTCAAAGATTTCCCAACCACTAACTTAGAGTTTAGGAAAAGACATGAAGTTCATTGTAGATCACATGTTTTTGGAGGCCATTGAGCTCTTTAAGATGATGGTTTGTGCCTCGCCTATCTTACAAGCTCCTGACTGGTCTCTCCTCTTTGAGATCATGACCGATGCTTCAGATTTCTCTATAGGAGTTTAGTTAGAACAACGACGAGAGGGGATCCCATTTGTGATCCACTGCATAAGCAAAGAATTAGACCCTACACATAAGAAATACACTGTGACTGAAAAGGATATGCTCATTGTAGTATGGGCCTTTGAGAAGTTCTGGTCTTATATTTTGGACTCTAAAGTGACAATCGACACTGATCACACAGTTATTCGTTACCTAATGGAAAAGAAGGATGTGAAGGCGCATCTTCTTAGGTGGATTTTGTTCCTCCAGGAGTTTGACTTGGAGATAAAAGATAAACCTGGAATGAAGAATGTTGTGGTTGATACCTTTCCAAGACTGAGATTAATTACTCTCTTGATTATGAGCATATTAGAGAGACACACTCACGTGGTATGCTAACAATGTTAACTTTCTTGTCTCCAAGCAGGTTCTCCAGGGTTGGACTAGGAGCGGTATTGACTGACTGAAGTCAGATTCGATGAAATACCACTAGGATTATTCGTTCCTTTTCTTTGAAGGGATGGATTGTGTTTGGAGAAGGTGTATTCCTCATGAGGAATACAAGAGTGTCCTCGTGTACTATAATTCTCTTGAGGCTGGAGGGCACCATTCGGGGAAGAGAACCACTCACAAGGAACTCTAATATGGATTGTAATGGTCGACGTTGTTCAGAGATGCTATTGATTTTATACGGTTGTGATCGATTTGTTAGAGGATGGGAGGGATAGTTGGAAAAAGAGATGAGATGCCCATGCAACCAGTGATTATTTGTGATGTTTTTATGCATGGGGCATAGATTTTATGGGTCCCTTTCCAAATAGCCAAGGACACGAGTACATCTTGTTGGCGGTTTACTATTTGTCTGGGTGGGTGGAGGCTATTTGTTGTGCATGAATTTTGAAGGATCGGAAAAATCAATGATAAATAAGTCGTTGCTAGCCCCAAAAATCCTGTGACAAACAAACAATTTTTTTATTTTGCTACTTATTAACCTGTATAGCTGACAAGGTCGAACTCAGGGAGGATACAAATACCGAGGGTTATTCAATTAATCAAAAAACAATTAAGAGAAAAAAAGGAATCTCAAAGGATAACTATCCTTGGTTTTTGTGATTTTTTTATCTTTTTTACTTTTTTATAAATTTTTTATTTTCAAAAATAACACGAAGCAATATTCGCAAGATCAAAAATACGCACCCCAACTTTTTGTAATTTTTTAAATTTATAAAAAAATGCTCAAAAAAATCCAGAGAATATTTTTAGGTTTTAAAAGTTTTGAAATATTTTTGAGAATTTTTGTGGAATTTTCAGATGTTTTTTTAATACAAACAGTGAGAAAATAAGAAATTATGCACATCCTAGAGTAATTTGTAACTTAAAAAAATTAATGCCCAAAACTCCTGGATTATTTTTATGACAAACTACATGAAAACATCTACAAATAGGAACTGAAATCACAATTTTTTGATTTTTTGTAGAATTTTTTATTATTTTTATAAGATTTTTGGTATTTTCTAATTTTTTTGTGCTTTATAGATAATTAATGCACAAAATTCATATAGAAAATAAAAGACAATGAAATACAACTACCCTAATCTTTTGGAATTTTTGGAACAATAATTGAATTTTTATGAATTTTTGAAACCAAGGAAGACAAAATGACACTATTTTTTATTTTTTAAAAATATAAAATGTCCATAAAAATTGATGAAAATTTTACACAATGATAAAGACTATGGCAGACGCATACCCAAATTTTTTGAGAATTTTTCGAAAAATAAAAACATTTATTCCATCAAAAAGAGCAAGCAAATTATTGTTATGCAATTCAGGGTCTAATATGTAATAATGTGAAAGTTCTGGACTAATAAATTAACAAGAATTAAATGCGAGAAGAAATGTGTAATTTACCCACTAAACATGTGCCACGCACATGACCTTCTGGAGTAGGGGCGTCTCTGCAATTTTGAGTACCTTCAAGGGGTTGTTTGCAATTTCCCTGATTTCTTTATTTTGAAAATAAACCCAATAGGGTTCATGTTCATTCTTTCCTTTCCAAGCCAAGAGGCACCGCTTGTTCTTCTTCGCCAACCAGGGGGGTACGCGGGCTTGGGCGGCGGACGCGGCTTGAGGACGGGAGGTGGTGCATGGCGGAGAAGGGCTGCTCAAGGGCGGAGCAGATGGCGCACTGCCAGGTACGTTCACGCGGAGGAGGAGGAGTGGCTCGCGCGGCCAGGAGGAGGGCGACTACAGGAGGTTGGCGCTGAAAGGGGTCATGTGGCAGTGGAGAATAAGGAACGGGTGGAGCGCCGCCCAGTCGAAGAATGGCGATTGTTAAGAGAGGTGGCGGCCGGTGAGGGCTTTGGTGCGGAGGTGTCGGAGGGGAGGAGCGTGCGGGGTGGTGGTCGGGAGGATACTCGTGCACAGGCGCCTGAAGGCAGAGCTGCAGGGACCGCGCCTGGAGGCGTGCAGGCGGCGGGCCTAGTGTTCTTCGAGCAGTGCAGCGGTAGTCTGGGGGCCAGAGGGCTGGATCAGTGGCGGCTTGCGCGAGCGCGACCAGGCACTGCTGTGTTGGGAGGCTGGTGCGCAGGGGCTGTGGGGCCGCACTGCCACCTGGCTGGTCGGCGGAGCGGCCCGCGCGCTCGGCGAGATGGAGGATGGCGGCGGGGGGTGACGACCCCGCTGCCTATTGCTATTACTTTTTTATTTTTTAAATGTAAATATGAATGAATGAATAAATAAATGTCTTTTATTATTATTTTTAAATAGGAAATGAAAATAGAATTTTTTTTATTTTTTTATTATCCTGCAAAACGAATGTGATATATGAAAAGAAAATACATGATTTTTATTATTATTTTATTTATTTACAAATAGAAAAAATGAACGAGGATTCGGCAGAAATGAGAGACTTGAATCTGATATCCGGCCACCGTACATGGCCGGAGTTGAGAGATCATGGACGATAGAAATAGAATGCGTGGAGATCAAGAACGTGAAGTGAAAAATCGAATCGAAGCGGATCAAAATCGTGATGAACTTTTTTTATGATATAGAGAAATAAAATGACGATGGAATTAAAATGCGATGAAATAAACTGTGATTAACCTAAGATAAAAAAAGAAAATGATGGATCTCACCTTAGGAGCGGAAATGGACCGTGATCGCCTCGACAAGGCCGACTCGCTGTCACCAGATGGCTTGGAGATTAGGCACCCTTCTCGATGAAATTTTCTTTCTCGGAGATCAGGATCCTCTCTCTAAAGATTGATCAAGTTGGAATGAGGAAGAAGGAGCCATATAAATAGAAAAGGTTGATATGAAATTTGAATTTTTCAATTTTTTGGTGGAAAAGATAAGAGATGAAATTTGAAATGAGATAAAGTATAGGAGATAAAACTATTTACAAATTATCTATTTTTTTGAATTTTCTTACTTTATTTATTTGAATTAAAAAAATTATTTTTTATTTTTTATGATGGTTAATTAAAAATAACAACTATATACATATACTATATACATATATGACATTATATACAAGGCTAAATGAGGAAATTAGCTCCTTTTTTGATTTAAAAATTTTATTTTTTATTTTTATTTTCATTTATATAATTAGTAAGTATACTTTTTTTAATATATACAAATACATTATTTACAAAATACATGGGAAATTGTACAAACCACCCCGGAAAACCAACTTTTTGCTCGTAAAGAATCCAATGGAAGTGAGATTGGTTCAATTCGAGTTCATATGGAGCCGGAATTGGTCTTTCAATTAGTGCTTAGCGGCTTTTTCCAAGTGTAGTTACTTTTATTCTGTACATGATTTAATTGTGCAATTATTTTTATTAATTAGAACACATTTTTATTTACAACTTTGATTTTAGAGTTATTTGATTTGAGGTCAATTAGTGCACAAATAAATTAGTGTCAGTTTTATGCAGATATACACAAAATAAGTGAGAAGTATTTACAACAACACACACACTTTTTTTTCCAATTTTCTGCTTAAGGACCCTATCTCCCCCTACTTTATTCCTGGTCGATCAGGTCAAGTCTTGACCTTCTCTCGAGATTTGGGTCAGCCTGTATACAGTCTCCCTTTTTTTCTTTATTTTTCATTTATTTATTTATTTATTAGGTTAAAATTAGTAAGAAGTGTACAATATTTACACACAGATGCCAGTTAGTAAGAATATGGATTTAGTGTTATATGTAGGTGTTTTATAAGGGATTTTAAGCTAAAATAAATGAATAAAGATGATGAATCGTAAATTCATCACTATCCCAACCCGAACCGTAGACACCAAGACTGTCTGTAAATTTGTGAGAAACCATATTATTGTTAGGTTCAAAAGTTATGATATCTGATTGGGGTAGCTACTTTGTGAACCAAGATTTGAGATCTTTTGCTAAGGACTATGGAATTGAGCACAAATTTTCTAGTCTTTACCACCCACGGTCCAATGGCATGGTAGAGGTTTCGAACAGAGAGGTGAAGAGGATTTTGCAGAAGTTGATTCGTACCGATATGAAGAATTGGTCCCAGCTTTTGGACAAAGTTCTGTGGGCTGATTGCCCGGAATCTACCCTTTTAATAGTATCGAATTGACGATTTCGTTGCAGTTAGATAAATCTGGATTGATCAAAAATTAACCGCACGGATCAATGAATCGTCGAATGAAATTAAGTGTGGTTTTATGTTTGTTTAACTTGGGCAAGCCCCAAGGTCAACTCAAGGAGGCAAAGGAACAACTCAGGATCAGATTAGATGAATTAGATCGTAGTTTTCCAAGTGGGATTTTTTTGTTTTTTTATGCAATAAAAATGCCAAATGCAAAATACGAATTGAATTAAGTTAACAAGAACATAACCGACTTAGACAAATTTAATTTTAATGTGAAATTAAATCAAATCAGCCAAGTTATATTTTTCCTAAAAAGTTATTCCAATAACGAATGCAAAATGTATTTTTTTGGATTTTTTAGATTTAAAATGCACAAATGAAAAATACAAACTTTTTTGAGTTTTTTATGCAATTTTTCATGCAAATGATATGAAACAATTTTGAAAAATTACTGGAAGTGAAATATGATGAAATTAAGCTAAACTATTTTTTTGGATTTTTCTGACACTTTATGATTTTCTATGAATTTTTTTACCAAAAACAGAGTGAATGTGAGTATTTAATTTCTAATAAATCCACGAAACAAAATTATCCAGAGAAAGAATTATCTCAAATAGATATTTTAATAAAGAATCTAAAGAATTGAAATTTCTCAAAAATAATCTTTGTGGATTTAATTATCAACTACAGATTTCACTCTATAATTTATTTTGTGCAAAAGACAACTCTAATTTTGGTGAAACGTGGATAGTAATTAAAGCACAAATAAAGACATCAAATCTGATTTTTTTCACAATTTTTGGAGAAATAAATGAATATGTGTGAATTTCGGAGGTTAAATTGGTAAAATATCACTGATTTTCAAGCTCTAATTTTTAATAAATGATCTGATGCTCATAAAAATATAAATAAATAGTCAGGAGATGAAGATTTAAATGCTCTACAAAATTCTATTTTTTTATTGAATAAAATGGTGCTATTTGAGTCCAAATTGTCACATGATGTCAGGGGTATCAATGTAATATAGAAATGAAACCAAACTCAAATTGTGCCTAAGGGCACTTTTGTAATTTCAAAAACCTGAATGGAAGTTCTTGCAATTTTCCCAAAAAATAAAAAAGATAAAAAATACAATAGGCCATCTGAATCCCACCAACTAGGGAACGATCTTGAGGAGGGTCCCTAGCATGTGGGGTGAGGAAGTAAGGGTCCAGAGGCGGCGCGTAGTCGCACGAGCAGCGCACGCGGGCGGCGGAGGTCGGCCGACGGGTGGCACTGCAGGAAGAGGCTTTCTACCGCTGGCGGGTCATGCGTCGCTTGAGGGCGGCAACGTTGGAGCTTTACGGTGAACGACTAGCATCGTGGGCTGCATCA